>RPFO01000027.1:67500-225000 GCA_009746045.1 Mesostigma viride | reverse complement strand
TAATACTTCAAGTCTCAATGTGTAATCTCGTGGGTGCGGTGGTAGTTTATGTCAATTTCCAGGTGTATCGGCCCAGTGATTCTCTTAGCTGGATAATATCATTAATTAATGTACACGTGACTGCGTCACGTGAGCATAAGTCCTCAGTGGGAGGGGAACATGGGATGGAATGGATGATGCTAGCTATCTAGTTCCTAGTTACAGGCTTGTGGGCACCACGGCCCGAATCGCTATGAATGCCATACGCGGTCACACACGCAGCCCCCACAGACTTGGGGGTGGTCTCCTTCATCACTACGTACATGACATCTATCCTTGCGAACCATCTGCCTCCATATTACAGACAAACCAGGAGGCTTAATTGGCCCGGGGGCCGGTTGTGAGCCCGTCTCGTCTAGGGTAGCACATGTCCATGCCTAGCCTATAACGGAAAGTCCACGGATGGCGGCCCGGCCGCGCCCGGCCTGGGGCACGCCATGTGAGGACAGAACACCCGGGCTGGGCGGGCTTGGTGCCAGCTAGTCTACCTGATGTGTCTACCTGATCTGTGCGGGCCAGGTGCCCGGCTAGCTAGGCCCAGGCGCCGGTGCCAAAGAATGTGGGAAAAAATATGGTAAATCAGCGTACCAATCCTCATTGCTAATGTGCAAACCAAAGGGGATATGAAGTGCCTTGCGCAGCTCAGCGCAAGTGAAGTATCCGCGTAGAAAAGTACCTCATCGGGTGCATGCTCGGTGGCATGCCTTCAGTGCATATTCACGCCGATTTACCTACCTACTACCCTGCGCAGCATCTTGCATGGTGACGTTGCCGTCAAGTCGTTTCAGTCCAGCTCCTGCGTCAGCGTCCATGTCTTGGCGCCGTAGGTCAGGATCGTCAGAATGACGACCTTGAAAGGTCGTGCTTGATGATACGGTCGGGTAGGGCGGGGTTGCTCCACCAGCGGCGGTGGTCATGGCCGGAGTCACATTCGCGCCCACGCAATGCCGATCCGGGTCGTCATATCGTCCTCGCGCGGACGGCGCAGTACGTTGGGAAGCCAACTGCCTAGCAACTTAAAGCAGCCTGAAGTAGGCCTACTCGAGTTTACAATTTACCTCGGTTTCGTCTAAGAGGCGGAGTGGGGGCGGGGGCCCGGCCGGACCGAGGGCGATGACCTCCGTTTTGGGGCTGATTTCTAGCTAGACCAGCAGCACAAGCCTCGAGCGCCAGGCACTGTCCAGCCAAAGTCTGGCAGACTCCGGCTTCTCAATGAACGTGATTAATTAATTAATTAATTAATTAATAAGCACGTGACTGCGTCACGTGGGTGCCAATACAGAGTAAAGGAACCTTCCGAACCCTATATACACAGCGAGAAGGAGGGAGGGCGCCCTGGCTTCTCTCACTGCCGCACGGGTGGGCAGGCCACAGAGCGCTCTCTCCACGGCATGGTGCCGGGGCGCAACACTGTGGGTGCAATACAACCAGTGCAATACCATTAATTAATTAATTAAAATCATAGCTCCGTTGGGAGCATATGTAACACATGCATAGCCCTGAGAAAGGGGCATCTATGGGTTTGTAATACAATCAGGGCTACAACCTGCAGGTGGAGGATGTACAACTGTCACCTGCTCTGGGTGCACAAGGTGCACCTGCACCGCCATGATGGTTCATGCCTCCTTAACAAGCACAGGCACCCAGGGGGGGCTTGAGGAGAGGGCCTAGAAGGCCTGCATGACATATGGGGTGGAGGGTATGTGGCTAGGCGATAGCTGGTGTACACATGGCATCTCAGCAGTCTGAGAGTAACTCCCTGCATAGGCATCGCATGGCTAAATTCTTAATGCATCATCCATGGGAGGTCCCATTGTAGGCTGGGCGCGGCTAGATACTGAAAGCATCATCCATGGGGGCCATTATGGGCGCACATGCGCGGGGGCCACTTGCAAAGGCTAAGCCTATCTAATCTACACAACTGGTATATTCCCTCAGTCTGGAGTGGCAGGAGGGGCCTGCCAGGGCTTGTGGTCAACGTGGATGACCGCCCCCCTCCAGTGTACCGGCTTCCCCCCTGCACGCTGCCGGAGCTGAAGGTAGGTCGGCCATAGCTCGTGTGCAATAACATAGGTAGGCTGACGCATAGCTTATGCTACAAATGTGAGGTGGGCTCAAGACGTCGGCTAATTAAGGCGCAAGCTGATGGCCACAAGGTGCCAGAGCTAATTGAAGGTAATATAACGCTGTGCGCTAATATCGTTTCCGGATCGTTAGCGTGTCCCGCCGTTTAGCTAGCGCGCCCGATTGCAGCTGTGGCATGCCTTTGGCATGAAGGAGACTGGGGGTCTCTGCCCTTTCTCCTGTAGTGCACGTACACACAGGGATTAAAAGCACTTCGGTGCTCCGTGACTCCCCAACGGGAGCACGAGTTTAATTAATTAATTAATTAATATCGTTTCAAGTGCTGTAATGCCTAAGCTATCCCATCATCGATTGCCCCCATCTAGACAACTAGCTGGAGTGCTCTATCCCGGGGAAGCCCGGGGGGGCAAGTTCCACAGTTTCTTGTTGACATAGAGGTCCCCGCCCCGCCAGTACACTTGGGGCTTCTCGGGGTTGGTCTTGTGGCGGATGTAGTCGGGCCACTGATCGCGGCGTTGCTGCTGCTGGGCTGCCAGCGTCAGGTCGTCGTCAAGCGACCAGGAGGTGTCCACCAGCTTCTTGCGGCGAGAGAGGAACCGAACTCGGGCTGTGATGTCGCTGAAGGTGAGGACCACTGGAGGGGGCCCAGCCTTGGCCCGTGGATGGGGCAGGCGGTAGGCGCCCTGCAGTGTCGCACCTGGCAGCTGCATGCACGCCAAGAGCTGTTTCTTCAGCTCGTCGAGAAGAGAGTCTGGGGTCTCCTCCGGCGGCATGTCGAAGCGCCTGAGGATGACCCGGCAGCGGCGACGGTCGCGGTCAGCGGCCTCGCGGCGCGTGTCTTCCAGCTCCTGGAGCTTGGTGGTGATGGCGGTCGTGGTAGAGGATGCCTGGCTCTTGAGCAGGTCCGCCCAGGAGGCGCGAGTCGAGGGGTCATCGCTAGCCCTACCAGCAGGTTGGGCGGCGATGGTGGCCGTTCGCTCGGCGATCTCGGGGCCGGACCTGCGTGGCCAGGGCGTCTACCTTGGCAGCAACTGCCTCAAGTTTCACGGTGCCTTGGCCGACTCGGCCTTCCACCTGGTTAAGGCGGGTGGTCACAGTGGCTGTGGCCTCGGAAACTTTGGTGGCAATGTGCTCTTGCGTAGCAGTAAACTGAGGCTTAAGGGCGACTCTGGCTTCAATGTTGTTGACCTTGGCCGAGAGAGTGTTGAGTGGGCCGTCAGGCACGTTCAGGGCGGCGAGCTGCTCAGCCATCGGCGCCAGCTGCTCCGCCACTGCAGCTCGGATGGAGTCCGTGCTGGGGGAGGTGCTGCTCTGCGGGGATGCTGCAGCTGCTGTGGCTGCCCGTCTGCGCTCATGCAGGAGGCTCCTGAGGCCAGCGTAGCCAATCTGGGTGATGTCGTGGGCGTCGCAGCGCAGGTAGCTGCACATGATGACTGCCTTCAAGTACGCCTCCGGTTCTTGAAGCAGCCATTCCCAGGCGGGCTTGGTGACCTTGTCGCCAGGGGTAGGCAGGAAAAGTTCGTCATGGCGGGCCAGGAACTTGATAACATCGTCACATTGCTCCTTCGTGAGCGTAAAGATTTCCAAGATGCAAAAATCCCGCTGGCCGGCGCCGAAGCGGCGGACGTCCCATTTGGTATGGGAAGTTCGGGTTTTCTTGGGGATGGGCGACGAATTTGGCGTAGAGCACTGCGTCGAGGGAGGCAGACCGGGGGGGAGAGCTTCGATCAGCGCGAAAAGGTTGGCGTCCGCAGGAGTTGATGAACGTGATGTCGTCGGCATAAATGCAAGGTCAGCGAGTAAATTCGGCTGTTTTGTCAGCCCCCCTTCCCCAAGCTGGTTCTTGATCACTAGGCCAGGTGCGCGGCCAGCCAGCAAAGTGAAAGCCCGGGGCACGTCCCTGGCGCATAACATAATCCACAGTTACGATAATAAACAGGTACGGTGACACCGGACGCAATTACCCTGCCAGGCGCCGGTCTGCAGTGGACATGGCACCTGGGGTAATTCCGTGTTGAGTGCGACCGAGACCTGGTCGACCCCTCGATCATCATGTACAGCGTGCGGGCGACAGTAATCAGAGAAGTGGGGACACGAGCGTGAGCAAGGACAGCCCAGAGAGCGGCCCGGCCCGGCAGAGGACAGAATCAATCAAAAGCCTTGGCCCTTGATGAAGCTGACAAAGGATAATATCACGTGTGGTATGACACCAAGTCTGTGGGGGCTCCGCCTGTGACCGCGTATGGCATTCATAGCAACTCAGGCCGTGGTGCCCACAACCCTGTAACTAGGACCTAGTAGATAGCTTACATTAATTAATTAATTAGGAACATAACTCCGTTGGGAGTATATGTAGCACATACTGAGCCCATGAGAGAAGGGGCATATGGCCTATAATACATTCTAAGCTACTTCCTGCAAGGGTGGGAATGTAAACGACACTTGCTCTAGGTGCACCAAGGGCACCTGCACCCCCCAGAGTCTCAAGCAACACCCAACTAAGGGGATCCTGTCATGGGGGGGGAAGACCGAAGATCAGCATGGCTATACAAAAGCTAAGGCATGGCTTCTCAGCAGAGAGTGGCTCTCTGCGTAGTCACAGCATAACTAAATAATAAAGCTAGGCATCATCTGGTGTGTGGCGCGTCATGGGCACACATGTACATGACTAATTAATGTTCATAAATCAGCTGGTATAGTGCCTGTAGTAGGCGTGCATGTACACTTAGGCCACGGTCTAAAGTTCTATTATACATATACTACTGCTGTATTCCCCTAAGCTGGGGCGTCTGGAGTCGCAGGGGCCGCGGTGGTCGCTGGCGTTGCCTGCCAGGGCTTGTGGCCGACGTAGATGGCCGCCCCCTTCCAGTACACCGGCTGTCCCGCCTTGGTCTGCCGGAGCTGGAGGTAGGTCGGCCATATAGCTCCCGTCGCCGTTGTTGCTGCGCCGGGGTCAAGTACGTCGTCGTCCACGGTGAAGGGAGTGTTCTCGAGCCAATTGCGGCGTCTGAGAAACGAAATCTTGTCCGCTGGGCTCTTAAAGATGAGAAGAAGCGGGGGCGCCCCGGCCTTACCCCGCGCGCGGGGAAGGGGGTGGGCGACCAGCTTAATCTCACCAAGAAGGCCCATGCGAGCAAGGATTTTGCTCTCAAACGCACGTGCAAGCTTGAATCTCGGAATTCTCCTTCTTCCATGTCGAAGTTCTTGAGTATGGCGTTAAGGCTGCGCGTGGCAAGCTCGGCCTCCTCGCGGAGGTCGAGCTTCTGCTGCTGGAGCTGTGCTGCAATGGCGGAGGTGGTGGAGGTGGTGTGTTCCTTAAGCATGTCCGCCCAGGTCTGGGTGGGAGGAGCATCGCCGGCCGGGCCAGCGAGGGCTGGCTTGGCGGCAATGTCCTTCACTGCCTGGGCGGTGAGGCCTGCCGTGTTCTGCAAGACCTCGATAGCGATTGCATTATCCTTGAGGCGCTGGTCGATGTCGCGGAGCTGGGCGGTGATGGCGGCGGAGGAGGGGATGGTGGCGGTGGAGGAGGCGAGGAGGGTGGAGGTGGCGGTGGACGGATGGTGGAGAGGAGGGGGAGCTCGGCACTCAGCGTGCCGCCCATGGCCGCCACATCTGCTGCAGCGATGGGGGCCACGTGCTGCTCGAGGGCCTCCTTAACTGAGGAGTGAGCGGATGGAGGATTCGGTTAAGGTGGTGGTGAGGGGCTTGGGGGCCGGCCAAAGCTCCTTGATGGAGCGTCCAAGGAAGGAAAAGAAGGGAAAAGAGGGCGAATTGCTGGAGGTGGGGGCGGCGGAGGCTGGGGAAGGCCGTCGAAAGTGTAGGTGCGCCTCTGGTGATCGAGCATCAAAGAGGCGACCTTGGATGAAGAGCTGCGTTCTTCGGTAAACCTGTCAAAGAAGCCGGGCTGGCTGGCGTCAAAGTCGAGCTCTACCCAGCTCGGCTCGGCAGGGCGACTGCGCTTGGGTTCAGGCGACGCTGCTGGCGAGGCGGGCTCGGGGGGCTGGGCGACCACTAGAGCTTGGCTAGTGGCGCCGCTGCCTTCTGGGCCGGTGGGCCGGCGAAGCTGCAGCCGGAGCTGCAGAGGTATTTTCAGGGCCTAGCGCAGCCGCCAGGCTGCGTTGCGCGGAGGAGCGTTTGCTCGGCATAGTAGTGCGTAATGGCGTCGGGAAAATATATCAGCGTATGCGCCTTAGAAAGACGCCGTGGTGCTTTGCGTAATAGCTGCAGGCTGGTCACACTACTGCGTTACAGCTGTACAACCGACGATAGTAGCAGATGCGCCTAGAAAAGACGCATCGGTTGCAAGTGATCTGACTGCATTTGGGGCTCAGACGCAAAAGTTCTGAGCTCCGCCGTCAGCCATGTTCGCTCGTGGCTCGTGGCTCGTGGCTTCAGTCAGTTATAAGTACTGGCTATAGCTTACATCCTCCATTCCATCCCATGTTCCCCTCCCACTGAGGACTTATGCTCACGTGACGCAGTCACGTGTCTATTAATTAATTAATTAATTAATTAATTAATTAATTAATTAATTAATTAATTATAAGTAATGACAACATGCATGCTACATAGTACATTCATTGGTACTTGCATGATGTACATGGCTGCCCGCCCACCACCGCACATGCGACTAGTTTCTTCCCGCATTGACGCGCCTGAACGGGCTTAATCTTGAATCCAACCATGAGAGCACAACCTGAAAGCAATTACCTTCGTCATGTATTGCCCCTGGGCAAGATCGAGAAACAGGACCTGTTTAAGGTCCTTGTCCTTCCTGTTCTGACGTATGGGGCCAAGACGTGGACCCTCACCGCCGACCTGGCCCGAAAGCTGGATGGCGCGGTCACCAATATGCTGCGATCCATTTTCAGAGTAGGCTATGCTGCTCATGTTCGCAACGAGGACCTGTACCTCGGCATGCCATATGTCACCAGCACCATTAAGCAGCGGCGCCTGCAGCTAGTAGGGCACTTAGCTCGCACCAACCAGGTAGACACCTCACGTGGCCCCCCCGCGCGACTGCGCCCAGCTCAGCCTGGCCGGCACCTCCTTACGTGGGCCGGGGCCCGTGATGCTAGACGCCGCAAGGCCCGCACCTTCAAAGAACAGCTAGTAGAGGACATGGGGGGCCTAGACCTCTCCGTGATGCGGAAAAAGATGATGGACAAGGCCAAGTGGGCCCAGGTCATAGAGGACAACGAGCCCCCTCCCGTGGCCCGGAAGCCGCCCGCGTGTGCAAACATACGGGAAGCACGCCAGACAGGTCCCCTAGGGTAGAGTTGACGTTGATAGATTTTGTAGATAGATGTTGTACATAGCTGTTGGAGATAGATTAGACCGGTAGGACTGTTTGCACCCATCCATCCATCCATCGGGGTTGATGCTCCGTGACTCCCCAACGGGATCACGAGTCTAAATAATTAATTAATTAATTACCACCGTTGCCTAGCTAGCTCTTACCCACAGTCGACGTGAACCTCAAGAGGTGCATGATTCTCGTTATTGGATGCAAGTAGCTCGTTACTGGACTGCGTTAAGTGGGTACCAACGGAACCTTCAAAGGAACCTTCAACCCCTATGCACATTGCGAGGAGGCCGGGAGGGCGGTCTTAGTAGCTTCTCTCACTGCCTCAAGTGGGCAGGCCACAGAGGACTCGCTCTCCATCCATGTGCACAATTTCCATTGCATTCACTTGCATGCGTCCTGTTGGGGCGCCACTGAGCATTAATGAACCCGTAGAGTTGATGAAAACACCTAAAACTCTATTCTTCTACTTTTTACACAACGTTGGAACACCCTGCGTCCAGGAACAGTTGTCTCACTTTAATGATAATCAAACTGGTACTTGCTACTAGGGCTAATTTACGCACATGTGTGCATGTTGGATCACACCAAGCATAATATAGCACAAGAGCTGTAAGTAAATAATTGATATCTTATGATTGAATTGATATCACGGGCGATACATACCCTCTCATGCATTTAGTTATGTTGTGCCCATGCAGGGAGTAACTCTCTGCTGAGACGCCATGCCCTAGCTTTTGTATAGCTATGCTGATCTTCCCCCCCATGACAGGCTCCCCCTTCGCTGGGCATAGCTTGAAGATCATGGGGATGCAAGTGCCCTGGTGCACCTAGAGCAAGGGTCCTTTACATCCCCACCCTTGCAGGAAGTAGCTTAGGATGTATGATAGGCCATATGCCCCCTCTCAAGGGCTATGTGCTACATATACTCCCAACGGAGTTATGTTACAATTCAATTCAATTCAATTCATGCATGTGGGTGTAGTCATCATGCATGGAATCTGGCCAGAACTAGTTGCAGTCGCAAGTGCTGCCGCCCGGCCGACCCGTGAATCAAGAAAAAAAACTTGCATATTCTTACCAAGGCAATATCTTACAAGGTAGGGCGCTGTGATGCCTGACAGTCGATCGATCCGCATCTACAGCCATGCACCCGTGGTCGGCCCGTGAACCAAGCCAAGAACTTGACATGGGTCAGTTACAAACAAAAGCATTTCCATCACTCGAGAGGGCCACGTTGCATGTGATGGAGTTCAATGGTCTGCGCGCAGAGCTGCCTCAAGCTCCATATGAACCAATTTCGAGAATTTAATCGATCTTAGTCTTACTATACAAAAGCATTTTCTACCGGAATAAAATCCACCGAGCATGAGAACTACGCTGTGACAGTGTCCAACATTTTGCGCAGAGCTCTATCCACCATGTCGTTCCGTGAACATCAGGATCGACAACTATTCGTGGACGCATGGCGGTTGAACGCTGGCAAGATATAGTAAGCGTGGATGCACGGCGGCCCAACATGTATCAACAGCATGTCCATTTTATGAGGGCGCTGTGATGGAATCCAGCAGCTTGCGCAGTTGCGTGCGCTGCCGCTCCGTGAACCAACCCGAGAACAGGGCGGTCGATAGAACAAAGAGAACCTCGTAATACAAGCCGGTCATAGCCCGGCCATGGCCACTGGCCGCCACCAAGTCAGGGGAGGCAGGGGCGGTGCCCCGGCCGTGGCCACTGCCCTCCTCTCGGCGGGCCTTGAGCAGTGGAGTGCCAAAAGAGATGACCTTGCTGAATACGCGGGCCGCGTCCACATCCAACGGGCGGCCTGTCGCACACTGGCCAATCCAGGCGCCCAGGACGACAGGAGAGCAAGTCCGGCCGCCAACAGGAGAGCAAGTATCGTAATCAAAGCGGGCGCCGTCATTCGATTGGGTGCTGGGGTCGGATCGCCTGCTGCCATCAGTCACAGGCTCGCTGCTGGAAGCGCGATCCGTGATATTATTAGGACCCTGAAAGGGTGGAGAGGGGGAGGTGTGGCCAATGACATCGCTGTTTACATCACTGGACGTTAATGCTGCCGGCGCGGGCCGCACGGCGAGCTGCCGCTCCAGTAGGCTGCATTTCTCCTCGAGGACCTTGTTCAGATCTTCCAGGTGCTTGCAGTATTCGTTCAGGTGCTGGCAGTCCGGCCGCACGCACCAGGTCTGCGTCTGCTGGACGGTCAGGTACTTGCACATGCGCAGGTGGTCGGCCTCGTCCGAGATCTCTCCCTGCCACTCGCAGTCCGATGATCTCGGGCAGCGCACGATCACCTTGCCAAGCATTCGATAAACAAATGGGGAGGAGGTAATCAGGGGCACCTGAAAGGTGTCGGCATCCAGGGGTTGTCGGTCGAACGGGCATGCATTATTGTTCGTCGCGGTGAGGCAGTCGGCGCAAAACAGGTGGCCGCAGCGTCTCGTCAGCAGTGCCTTGTCCCTGTGGACGAGTTCCGTGCAAATGGCGCAGAAAAGGTCCGGGTCGAGCTTGTCGCGATCCACGATTCTGGTGTCAGGCACTCCCGGCATTTTGAACAGATATGCTTATTGCAAATGCTGGGAGTACGATATTATACAGCAAGGTACCTCGAGGTCTAAGTAGGGTTGAACTCCCCAGCTTCGCTCACGCAAACGACTCTGCTCTTGGCCTCGATTTACGACTTATTTCTATATTATGAAACCCCAAAACTGTTTTCCCCTCATTTCAATTCCTTTGCTGCCCGAACGCTGCCAACGCATAGGCGCACCCGGCCAATATATTTAGGAACAGGCGAGGAGGTAGACATATATTAAACCTTTTTTTCCCGAGCCTGCCTTCTTACAGACACCGCTTTGCCTGGCGGTTCATCGTCGTCCATTTTGCGCGTTATCCTATGTCGTTGTCGAGCGGAGCGCACACTGCCGACACAGGACACCTATGACCTCGGCGGCTCGCCATGATGCGACTCGGTCGACCAGCCTCTAACGCTTGAGCAGGGAGACGAACAGCTTCTAAACTTTCAAGACCGGGCTGTCGGGCTCTGAAGTGCGAACACGATCTTTTCCTGCAAGCACACGCCCTACGTCATTCCCGCTTTAAGTTTCGATCGCCCCCTAAAACTTTGCGCCGCAACTTAACTCGGGAACGCAACTTAACGGTAGAATTAGGCTAGCAGCCGACCACCTCCTCTTGACGGACTTCTATACGGCATTCGACAGCTCTCGTCAAGCCCGATCCAGCTGCAGCGTCAAAGCCGGCCACAGTCCATTTTCCAGGCCAGATATTTTGGACAAAGGCGGGCAGCAAAACACGCCGTGGGCAGCCACGCAGTGAGTGCCTGCGTTTTATACCACAAATGTGTGTTTTTACCCTCTGACTTCGGCTCTCTTTTTGGCGGGTTACTTAATTGCCGACCGGCTTCACGTTTGACTGTGACAAAAAATTGGAACAGTCGTGAGGGAAGCTTCAGTTCATTTACTGTCAATGGCCTGCATGTAAACACCGGCTATAATAACAGCATGGAGGCCACAGGCAGCGAGACTGCCTGTGGCCTCAACGACCTTGTCTTTGCCGCCCTTCTGTGGTGCCGTCGGCATGATGATGGTGGTAATTATTTCCGGCAAGATGTATCAATTACAGACCCTGCATGGTCGTGGATTCTTATGTACCGCAGCCCGCAGGCTGCAAAACTGAATTTGTAAGGTTGCATTCGCGCTTTTCACCTAAGCGGCCAGCAGGCGGGGAAATTTGCGCGCCAGTGGGGCTTGCGTATTTTGCCGCCTAAAATCACGTAGCGGGTCCGGACCAGTTGGCAAAAAATGGCCTCCTGCGCCAATGAGGGGGGTACTCAAAAACAAGAAAATTTACACGGCGCTGAATTTGAGTAGATCTCGCGAAAACAAGCATGTTTGCCACTGGTCGCGACCCCAGGGGGTCCCTAGGTTAGAAGTTACAGAGCCTCAAAAACCGTTAACTTAAAGGGTAGGTAGGTAGGGTGCCGGGCCGATATGGGTTTTTTACAACAAAACACTTGGATTTTCTGCTAGCTCCGTGTATGGTCGGAATTTTGAAACGGTTTGATGGACAAACTGATAGCACTTGGCGAGCTGAACCCAAATCTGCAGTCAAAATTTTCGCAGGTACCATAGAGGGGGGGGGGTTGCCCGCAAGATGGTGCTGCCCCTAGGTACGGAAGTATGCTGCCGTCTGCCACCACTACAAGGCTTCGGCTATCCAGCGCCGTGCCGTGCCAGTATCGCGTCGCGCCGGCCAACGACCGATTTCAGAAAACCGGAATTTCAGAAAACCCATACACCAATATGCTCAAACGGTAGAGCTCGCTGAGACGATCATTTTTGCTCCCTAGTAGGTCGACCCCTAGCTAGCCGGAACCCATGGGACCTCGGGGTTTTGCTAGGTATGCGCCTACGTGCTAGGTAGGTAGGGTCCAAGGGCCAACTTTTGGAAAATTTCAGCGTATGTGTCTGATATTTATTATGTTTTGAGTACCCCCCTTGCCTGCGCGGCCAAAAATGGCCTGACACCTACAAAATGAGTCATTACCGCGTTAAGTTGCGATGGCCCCCATGCTTAAGTTGCGGTCGCCCCCCAAACTTCGGCGCCGCAACTTAACGCGGGAACGCAAAGAGAGAAGGGGCATATGAAGAGAGAGAAGGGGCATATGGCTTTTAATACATTCTAAGGTACTTCCTGCACAAGGGTGGGAATGTAAACTGACACTTGCTCTAGGTGCACCATGCAGGGCACCTGCACCCCCCAGAGTCTCAAGCAACGCCCAACTCAGTAAGGGGAGCCTGTCATGGGGGGGGAAGATCAGCATGGCTATACAAAAAAGAAACACACGCCCTGATCAAGCAAGCTGTTTCCGGCCCCACCGTCTAGGTCATCTAGTCGCTCTACACGTAAGCCAGCCATAATTTCAATGCACAAGGCTACACATTTCCATCACCATTCATATTCATCATCCTGAACGACTCGAACACGCGGACAAGATAACGGCAGGCTCGAGCTACGATGGTCCGGATTCTCCCGATTTCTGGCCTGCGCTGGTTGTCTCCTTGATACAAAAGCTAAGGCATGGCTTCTCAGCAGAGAGTGGCTCTCTGCGTAGTCACAACATAACTTAAATAATAAAGCTAGGCATCATCTGGTGTGTGGCGCGTCATGGGCACACATGTACATGACTAATTAATTCTGATCAGGCACTCCGCAAAGGTGAAAACCGTTTGCGTTCAGGGCCGGGCCGCGGAAAACGCGGAAAAACGCGATCTGCGAATGAATCCGACCGTAATCGAACTGGGGACCTCTCGCACCAACTTTGGCTGACTATAGGACGGACGTCTCCGGTTACCATGGCATCGCCAACTTACACCTACAGTCATCCGCAAAAGTTCTCCTTTCCGGGGAGTGATGCAAGCCTTTCGGATTTGGTACTAGATAAATCACTCGAGATCTGTGTGTAGGAGTACTACACACGTGTCCACTCGAGACTTGTTCAGTCTCGAAACGTGAGACGGGCTGAACACGGCTGGATCCTTCTTTATTAGAAGGGGGCGTAGCCGGTACTAACGAAATCAGCCAAGCGTATATTCTGATCAGGCACTCCGCAAAGGTGAAAACCGTTTGCGTTCAGGGCCGGGCCGCGGAAAACGCGGAAAAACGCGATCTGCGAATGAATCCGACCGTAATCGAACTGGGGACCTCTCGCACCAACTTTCGCTGACTATAGGACGGACGTCTCCGGTTACCATGGCATCGCCAACTTACACCTACAGTCATCCGCAAAAGTTCTCCTTTCCGGGGAGTGATGCAAGCCTTTCGGATTTGGTACTAGATAAATCACTCGAGATCTGTGTGTAGGAGTACTACACATGTACATTCTGATCAGACACTCCGCAAAGGTGAAAACCTTTGCGTTCAGTGCCAGGCCGCGGAAAACGCGGAAAACGCGATCTGCAAATGAATCCGACCGGAATCGAACTGGGGACCTCTCGCACCAATTTTGCTGACTATAGGACGGACGTCTCCGGATACCATGGCATCGCCAACTTACACCTACAGTCATCCGCAAAAGTTCTCCTGTCCGGGGAGTGATGCAAGCCTTTCGGATTTGGTACTAGATAAATCACTCGAGATCTGTGTGTAGGAGTACTACTCACGTGTCTGCACGCGAGACTTGTTCAGGAGTACTACACATGTACATGACTAATTAATGTTCAGAAGACAGCTGCATGGTATAGTGCCTGTAGTAGGCATGCATGTACAAGACCACTGTCTAACTGTTCTACTACTACTACTACTACTGTATTCCCCTAAGCTGGGCGGCGTCTGGAGTCGCTGGGGTCGCGGTGGTCGCTGGGGTTGCCTGCCAGGGCTTGTGGCCGACGTAGATGGCCGCCCCCTTCCAGTACACCGGCTGGCCCGCCTTGGTCTACCGGAGCTGGAGGTAGGTCGGCCATTAATTAATTAATTAATAATAAGCACGTGACGGCGTCACGTGGGTGCCAATACACAGTAAAGGAACCTTCAACCCTATATACACAGCGAGAAGGAGGGAGGGCGGCCCTAGCTTCTCTCACTGCCGCAGGTGGGCAGGCCACAGAGCGCTCTCTCCACGGCATGGTGCATCATGCCGGGGCGCAACACTGTGGGTGCAATACAACCAGTGTAGATAGCATAGACCGGTAGGATTGTTTGCACCCACCCATCCATCCATCGGGGTTAATGCTCCGTGACTCCCCAACGGGAGCACGAGTCTAATTAATTAATTAATTAATTAATACAACCAGTGCAAAACCATAGGCTGGCGGGGCGGGGACCTCTATGTCAACAAGAAACTGTGGAAGCCCCCCCAGGCTTCCCCGGGATAGAGCACTCCAGCTAGTTGTCTAGATGGGGGCAATCGATTATGAGATAGCTTAGGCATTACAGCACTTGAAACGATATTAGCGCACAGCGTTATAGTACCTTCAATTAGCTCTGGCACCTTGTGGCCATCAGCTTGCGCCTTAATTAGCCGACGTCTTGAGCCCACCTCACATTTGTAGCATAAGCTATGCGTCAGCCTACCTATGGTATTGCACTGGTTGTATTGCACCCACAGTGTTGCGCCCCGGCACCATGCCGTGGAGAGAGCGCTCTGTGGCCTGCCCACCTGCGGCAGTGAGAGAAGCTAGGGCGCGGCCCTCCCTCCTTCTCGCTGTGTATATAGCCTGGTTGAAGGTTCCTTTACTCTGTATTGGCACCCACGTGACGCAGTCACGTGCTTATTAATTAATTAATTAATTAATTAAAACCATAGGTAGGCTGGGACCCCGCCCTACCCCGGATCGTCAAGCGTGACCTCTTCAAGGTCGTCATTCTGACGATCCTGACCTACGGCGCCGAGACGTGGACACTGATGCAGGAGCTGGAGCAACGACTCGACGGCGCCGTCACCAAGATGCTGCGCAAGGCCCTTAACATCCCCTTTGGTTTGCACGTTAGTAATGAGGATTTGTACGCTGATTTGCCCTATGTTTCCCACATTATTAGGCACAGGCGCCTGGGCCTAGCCGGGCACCTGGCCCGCACAGATCAGGTAGATACATCAGATAGACTAGCTGGCACCAAGCCCGCCCAGCCTGGGCGATATGTCCTCACCTGGCGTGCCCCCGGCCGCGCGCGGCAGGGCCGCCACCCGTGGACTTTTCGTGATAGACTCGGCATGGACATGTGCTACACTAGACGTGACGGGCTCACACCCGGGCAGCCTCCTGGTTTGTCTGTAATATGGAGGCAGATGGTGCGCAAGGATAGATGGCAAGTAGTGATGAAGGAGACCACCCCCAAGCCTGTGGGGGCTCCGCGTGTGACCAAGTATGGCATTCATAGCGATTCGGGCCGCGGTGCCCACACCCCTGTAACTAGGACCTAGATAGCTTATACCATCCATTCCATCCCATGTTCCCCTCCCACTGAGGACTTATGCTCACGTGACGCAGTCACGTGTCTATTAATTAATTAATTAATTAATAGGTAGGCTGACGCATAGCTTATGCTACAAATGTGAGGTGGGCTCAAGACGAGGTGGGCGCAAGCTGATGGCCACAAGGCGCAGAGCTAATTGAAGGTACTATAACGCTGTGCGCTAATATCGTTTCAAGTGCTGTAATGCCTAAGCTATCCCATCATCGATTGCCCCCATCTAGACAACTAGCTAGAGTGCTTTATCCCGGGGAAGCCCGGGGGGGCTTCCGCAGTTTCTTGTTGACATAGAGGTCCCCGCTCCGCCAGTACACTTGGGGCTTCTCGGGGTTGGTCTTGTGGCGGATGTAGTCGGGCCACTGATCGCGGCGTTGCTGCTGCTGGGCTGGCGTCAGGTCGTCGTCAAGCGACCAGGAGGTGTCCACCAGCTTCTTGCGGCGAGAGAGGAACCGAACTCGGGCTGTGATGTCGCTGAAGGTGAGGACCACTGGAGGGGGCCCAGCCTTGGCCCGTGGATGGGGCATGCAGGCGGTGGGCGCCCTGCAGTGCCGCACCTGGCAGCTGCATGCACGCCAAGAGCTGTTTCTTCAGCTTGTCGAGAAGAGATTCTGGGGTCTCCTCCGGCGGCATGTCGAAGCGCCTGAGGATGACCCGGCAGGTCGGCCATAGCTCCCAGGGTGACTAGCTCACTAGTTAATGTCTTCCATCGCTGAGGACCTACATCTTACACAGGTGGCCTATGGGGTCAGTACTAATGCTTGGGCGCGTAGACGGCAGTGCTCATGCCACCCCCACGGTTTGTTGATCAATCGATATTCAGAGAAGTCATGCTCATGCTTCCCAAGGTTTGTTCATAAGTTAACGGATCCGATTGCTTAGGTTCTTTAATTTATTAGTAATTAGCTTGTGAGCTATGCGAATAATATTCTGATTTGGCACGCCGCAAAGGTGAAAACCATGTGCGTTCAGTGCCGGTCCGCGGAAAACGCGGAAAAACGCGATCTGCAAATGAATCCAGGCCGGAATCGAACTGGGGACCTCTCGCACCAATTTTGCTGACTATAGGACGGACGTCTCCGGATCCTAGGGCATCGCCAACTGACACCTACAGTCATCCGCAAAAGTTATCCTTTCCGGGGAGTGATGCAAGCCTTTCGGATTTGGTACTATTAATATTGCTGTCTCACTAAACATTTCCGTGATCGATGTGACGACTTGCATATAGATCTTCGATTATTCGGATGGGGCAGATGACGAGACACACGCCAGCTCCTGTGGGCAAGCCCCCCACCGCCCCCCCCCCAGGAGGAATGGGCGCTTTGGGCTGAGTAGAGTAGTTAGGATTTTCTAGATTAGCTTAGAGTTAGCTGACTAGTTCGGTTTCGCGGCTTCGCTCACCCCCATCCATTGATCACGCAAGGGAATACGTGCTACATGATCTCCCAACGGAGTCGTGTTATCAAGGAGACAACCAGCGCATGCCAGAAATGGGGAGAATCCGGACCATGGTAGCTCGAGCCTGCCGTTATCTTGTCCGCGTGTTCGAGTCGTTCAGGATGATGAAGATGAATGGTGTTATAATTCAATTACATTTTTAATTATGACGAGAAATTGACTTCAGTCACATGATAAAATTCGGTAGCAAAAGCATTCAGTAGCAAACGTTCTTATTGATTGTCTAAAATAAAATAAAACCGTGCAGCATCCATGAACATCGAAATGTGCACATGCCTCCATTTGGAGGTACAAAACTGTGTCTGAGTGGGTGCCACCGCAACGCCTGAGATGCTGCCGGTACAACAGGAGACCAATAAAGAATTTCCTTGTCGCTATGGCATGGGAAAAAACTGTTTGGGCTTCGTGACTTCCCAACGGTGCATGAGGTGACCCTCACGGGGCGTTGGCACGAGTTTAAATACTACTAAGCTATCGCTAAACCAGAAATAAGATAGTGCTGGAAGGATGGGCCAGACAGAGCCACCTGTGGTTCATGGTTGCCGTTACCGCATGCATGATTGCAGGTGCCGCTGTCATTTTCAACCAATGTGAAGAGGCCAACATTGGTCATCCCCGCTGGAACCTCCTCCCTCTTGTATGGTACCGGATGACACCCATAATCAAGAGGATGCCAGGCTCTTTCACCAGGGCGGTGCGAGTCACGACCCACGATCACGAGGATATCACCCTCTTTCGTCACGGCTCTATCGCACCCCTATGTGTGGCACGAAAGGAGACCCGTGATAAGGAGGATTTCATACTCTTTCGAAGGGCTTTATTGCACCCCTATGTGCGGCACACCACAAGACCCATGATCAAGAGAATGTCATACTCTTTCACCAGGGCCTCTACCTCTCCCCCCTTTGTGTGTTGGGAGACCCCTGATAGAAAAACACTATCCTCCACAACTTTTATCTGCCCTCTACAAGATCCTCTACAACTAGGCACATCACAATTATCCATTTTATGTACAAAACTTTACCTCCTTGCCATGGCCACAACCCGTGAGCCAAGCAAAGTGTCCACAAAGGAGCTATTAATAGACAAGGGTGCTGCTCGCGGTAGCAGGAATGGCTTGAACGTGCAGCCTGACCGGCCCCATGTGTTTTGTTTTCAGGACCTCCTCACCAGGAGTTCACCTGGAGCGACCATTCGTTCAGCTGGGCAAACTGGTTGTCCGTGAACCAATTGGACGCGAGCGCGGCCGACAGCAGGAACACGATCTCATAGTAGAACGCCCCGTGGCAGTCCCCCCTGGGCGCGCCCAGCTTGAACCGTTGCAGGTCAGCGACCAGGGACCCTATCTTGTTGTACACATGGTTGGCATTCACGCTCGCCGGTTTGAACATGGCGAATTGGGCGATCCACTGGCCCAGCGTCAACGGGCTGCAAGAATTATAGTCGAAATGTGCCAGAGTTGGGTCACCCTGGGGGGGCGCCGACGCGCTCGCGGGCCGTCCCTTGTATTTTCTAAGCTCCTCCTCGAGAGTTTTGCACCGGGTCTCGAGGTGTTTGTTGGTCTCTGCCAATCGCTTGCAATAATCGTTTAAGGTTTGGCACTCCCGACGGGTACACCATGTCCGCATCTGCTGGCCGCTCAGGTATTTACATGTCCGCGCGTGGGTGTTCTCGTTGGAGAGCTCGCCCTGCCAATCGCACTCCGCCGAGTTGGGGCACCGTACTTTCACCTTGCCGAGCATACGGTAGGTTATGGGCGAGGAGACAGCCAGCGGTACTTGCAACGTGTCGTCGTCCAGTGGGATGCGGTCGAGCGGGCACATGTTCTTATTCGCCGGGTCTGCGAGGCACTCTTGGCAGAACAAATGCCCGCACTTTTTCGTTAAAACGCCTCTGTCCATATGCACGAGTTCCGTGCATATGGCGCATATAAGCTCGGAATCCAGCTTGTCAGCATTGACAACTCGTGAGTCGGGTATCCCCATTGGGCGTGCAGGGGTGGAGCTAAATCATGCAGGCTCATGTAGGAAAAACGCGGAATCAATGCCAAATTTCTCTAAGATGTCGGGCTGAAAAGGACATGCGAGCGACATTTAGAAGACCGTTCATTGAACCCTTCGCGTGGATTTGAAAAACCCAAAGCCCTCTGCGTGAGATTAATAATTATTTTTATGTGCCCGTTCCGAGCCTGCTTTAATTCAACGGGAATAATAACAATGCCCACGTTGTGGCCAGCCGCTCGATATTTTTTTACAGCTAGGGGTGGTCTAATTATTCTCGCTAGCTCACGTCATTCCACAGAGAGGCGCTGAAGTCTGTGGACACGGGCTATCTCCGCCACTACGGAAACTACAAGCGTTGATGATTATTGGAGGCTCAAAAGTTCTTGAAGTAACCCACGTGGTAGTAACTTACGTCAACTGTCTTCTGGCGACTGCATGGCTTCGTGCCAGCTGCTGGTAAAAGGTGGACAGTCGTGGCCGTGCAGTGCCAGCGCACACATCCAACAGCGCGCCACGTGTAAAAATGGGTGGCTGAGTTTGGGGACATGGAAGCAGACGTACGGATGTCGCGCTGGCCCTTATACCCGTGCAATTTATTCGGACCGCGCCGAAAAACAGGATTAAGAAACGATGCCTGGGTATCAGGGAACTACGTGGCAATAATCATTTTGGAAATATACGCAAGATGCCAGCCAGCAAATGCATCGGCAAAAGTAGGCTATAGAAGCTCGTCAAATTGGCCAATCGCAATTGCGGGCGCAATAAAGAGTGCTGACCGCGGAGCCAGCGGTGGCGTGTTTGCATTTTGCAGCAAGTGCACACCTTCCCAGCAATTATGACAGCGTGACGCATCAGCTGACCACCGATTGTGTGACACCAAGTTTGGCCCTGTGGATTTGGGACACTGCCAGCGAACCAGGGAGACCGCGCAGATTGCCGGAAATTTGCGTCTAAACAGGTGCGAAGATCAACAATCGCAGTGCTTGACGAGGTTAGTCTTCGCACATGGCCAGTGTTGCTTCATTAGCGGCAAGGGCAGGCCACTTGTGTGCCCAGAGGCACGCCTGCGTACACTGCACATCTCGGCAGTCAAGCTTTCGAGAGACCAGACCGGTGCAGGGCCGGCATCATCAACGGCGGCCTGCTGCCTGGGGTTTGCGCGAGGCGAGACGCGCCGGCCACCGCGTCTTGACCATCACGGCTTCGAGCGCGCCCTCGACGTCCAAACGAGAGGCGGCAATCGTCCCTGGGGACTCCTTGTCCAAAGAGGACGCGTCCGCCGTAGAACAGAAATCTTTCGGCGAGGCGGGGCTGCTCCCGGGAGACGGCTACGTCGAGGAAGACGTGGGCGTCAGTTTCTCCGCGGCCGGCCTGCTCTTCCCGTACCACGTGGGCGCCGCCAGGGCCTTGATGGAGTACGGCCACATCCGGCCGTCCACGTTCATCGCTGGCTCGTCCGCCGGTGCGATCATCGCGGCGTACGTGAAACCACGATTAATTACAAACCACGAGTTTCATTTAATTACCTTAAGGGTTAGGTTTGATGAGTAGGCAAGTTGGGTCGCCCTTGCAACAGGGTTCACGAGGGCGACCCCTCCACCCCCAGGCCTTTGAGGGGTCGTTTTCCGAAATACTGGCTGGAGTACAGCGTGGGTATGTGGTGGCGGCAGTGCTTTGCTACGTGGCTTCCCCGTGGTTTCAGTTGTAACGGAATAAGATGACTAGTACCTGATGTAACGGAATAAGATGACTAGTGCTTGATGTAACGGAATAAGACTGCTAGTACTTGATGTGACGGAATAAGATGACTAGTACCTGATGTAACGAAATAAGATGACTAGTGCTCGATGTAACGGAATAAGATTACTTGTGCTTGATGTAACGGAATAAGATGACTAGTGCCTGATGTAACGGAATAAGATGACTAGTAACGGAATAAGATGACTAGTACTTGATGTAACGGAATAAGATTACTAGTACTTGATGTAACGGAATAAGATGACTAGTACTTGATGTAACGGAATAAGATTACTAGTACTTGATGTAACGGAATAAGATGACTAGTGCTTGATGTAACGGAATAAGATGACTAGTACTTGATGCAACGGAATAAGATGACTAGTACCTCGCTTCTCGGGACGCAGGACTTGATAGCGTGTATGCTGGGTGTACGTAGCAGAGTGGTAGCGATGGTTCCTGCTGTGGGTATATGTTATTATGCGTATTCTGTTGGCTAGATTTTATTGTGTATATGCTGTTGTGGGTATATTTATTGGGTATATTCTCTTCTGGGTATATTCTGTTGGGTATATTTTACTAGGTATAATTATGGTATTGGGTATAGCTTACTGGGTATATTTTATTGGTATATTCTGTTGTTGGTATAGCTTCTTGGGTATAATTATGTTATTGGGTATACCTTGCTGGGAATATTTTATTTGGTGTTAAGGAGAAGGGTGGAGTTCACTAGGCTTAGGGAGGGTGATCTCCATCCAGCCCCCTGCTTGCTTGAGTAAAGCTGCCCCTTGATGTAGTTAAACAAGCAAGGGCGACCCCTCGACCTTTGTGTTTGATTACAACTGTCAATTGCTGGAAAGCAAAGGGGAACCGTGTGTCATGTTTTTTCTGGGTGAGTTTTAATGCTGGTGTAGATTGGCGCTAGCCGTAGCAAAAGCATTTTCATGCCATTCTTCAGCTACCGTGACCTTGAGAGCAGGTGGTAGTGTGGTAGTGCTAGTGATTGATTATAGTAATTAATTAATTGATAATAGTAATTGATTAATTAGATAATTATCACGTCAACTGTGTCACGTGGGTAACAATAGAGGAACCTTCAACCGCTATACACAATGAGGAGGGAGGGCGCCCTAGCTTCTCACACTGCCCTAAGTGGGCAGGCGACAGAGCGCTCTCTCCGCATCATGGTGCGGGCGCAACTGTGGGTGCAATAAAGCTTCTGCATAGCAAAAGCATAGCGGATGCAGCAAGGCTGCCCCGGCCATGGTCCAGAGCCCACAGATAGGCTTGGAACGCATTTAGAGGCGCCAGATTGGGAGATTATTAAGGCCTCTCCCGGAGCCTGAGGGGTTTTAGGGGCATACCCATGAAGGGTTCAGCCACAACCACTAGTGATAATAGGAGTGACTGCGTGGGAGTTCTAGCAAGAACTTGAGTCGGAATGTTACATAGTTCTAGGCTCGGGAAGGCTGGCCCCTCATCTAGACTTGGCCTAATTCCGGCGCACAGGAGAGAGTACTCTGGCTGTGGTTTGGGTTGGCTCCGCTGTTGATGATGGGGGTTGTATGGCACCCACAGCCGTGCCTGCACCATGATGCAGAGAGAGAGAGAGAGAGAGAGAGAGAGAGAGAGAGAGAGAGAGAGAGAGAGAGAGAGAGAGAGAGAGAGAGAGAGAGAGAGAGTCCTCTGTGGCCTGCCCACTTGAGGGACTTTAAGCGAAGCTAGGGCGCCCTCCCTCCTTCTCGTTGTGTATAGGCATTGATGGTTCCTTTATTAGGACCCACGTGACGCATGTAATCTAATTACGTCATGTAATCTAATTACTTTTTTCTACTTAATCTAAATTTACTTTTGGGGCACACGTGACGCAGCCTATCTGGCTTTAGTTTACTCTATTTTAGGCGCACATGCCGGCGGCCACCATGCGGGGGAGGGGACAGCACGTTGCGCTGCGCGGTTGGAGGCCATAGGTGTGCCAGTACACAGGACCCTTTTGGGCGCAATCTTGGCCTGGCATGATACCAGGATGTCGAGGAGCGGTCAGCATGTGGGTGGTGGCCGTAGTTGGGAGATGGCGGTGGTCATGTCATGGGAATGGCAGGGGAGGCTTCCATGGCCACATGATGTGGCTATCTGATGTGGCCATATGGTGTCGTGCTGTACTCCATGATGTGGCCCCATGGATGACGTGAGCTCCGCCACTTGTGCCAGGTGGCACTATACAGGGCGGTAGGTGGAACTTAGTATCACCTCCTGCACCACCACTGCCGCCGCCGCCGCCGCCGCCGCCACCACCACCACCACCACCACCACCACCACCACCACCACCACCACCACCACCACCACCACCACCACCACCACCACCACCACCACCACCACCACCACCACCACCACCACCACCACCACCACCACCACCACCACCACCACCACCACCACCACCACCACCACCACCACGTGGCAGGTGCCGGTAGTTTGGGCAGTCGTCCGCATGTTGCGCCACGTGGCAGGCGGTAGGAGCCAGGGACAGATATGGTACCTGCGAAGGGCTTTGCAGGGCCAGCTCGTGCCTTGTGATACCGCTTCCTAGGGCAATTACTACCAACGAACTACTATCTAATGCATTATTTGAGGTAATTCGTTATGTTTTTCTTATTATGGCTTTTTCCAACTCTTTATGGTTTTTCTTTTCTAATTATGGTTTTCTTCCAACCCTTGGATGGGTTCTTTCCCTTCGGTTCTCCCTCAACCTGCACCCCCCACCCCGCAGCATGATCCATTGCGGCATCTCCTGGGAGCGCCAGCTGTCGCTCACCAAGCAGATCTACGCAAACCTCAAGGCTAACGGCTACTGGCTGCGGCTGGAAAAGGAGCTGCGCGCCCTCTTGCTGCACGCGCTGCCAGAGGGTGAGCGAGGGGGTCCACTGTAGGGGTGCATCATAGGGGTTGACTAAGGGGATCTGAGGGGTTCACTGTAGAGTCGGGTTTTAGTTCTAATTATGGGGGTTCTATCAACGGCTGCTGGCTGCGGCTTGAAAAGGGGTGGGGCATGTTACTTTTGCTCGCATTGCCAGAGGGTGGGTGAGGGGTGCACTACAGGGGTTCTCAACAATTTCACAATCCTACCCCCTTACACTATAGCGGTGTTCTGATGGGGTGCTCTATAAGGACTGTGCTGTAAGGGGTACAACTTAAGTGGTCGCTATAGAGTTGCAGGGATTTGGATATTCACGATTGTGCCTTGGCGTGCACTTTCCTCTGCTTTTCTTCTGTTTAGGGCAGCTCGCGTCGCACCAACTTTTAATATTGTCTTTCATTTCACGTGCTTGTACTTCTGCATTCATGCACGCTCTGTTGATACCTACCACATAATTCTCTTGACGTCTCCCACCTTATGCGCTTGTAAATTGTGCTCTATTCATTGCCAACACTCTTGACATTATGCTGCCAGATGCGCACGAACGGTGTTCCGGCCGCATGGCGGTCAGCATCACCCACTTTGCGCCGTTGCCCAAGGGGAAGGTGGTCACGCACTTCAGCTCAAAAGAGGACTTGGTGGATGCCATCGTGGCCGGCTGCTACACGCCCTTTTACGCGGGTGAGGCAACATTGCTTGTTCTGTCTCTTTGAAGTGGGCGTTTGTGTTGTCTGACAATGTCATCTGACGCTGGGCAAAGACGCGTTTTGGTCAATTCATGCTTGCTGGGTGGGTCTCATTTTGCCGCTGGTCATTGCACGTCCTTTTGCGTGGGCGTGGCGCCGTTTGTGATGGGCGGATACGCCCATTTGCGCGGACAAAAAGCGCAACAACAAGTTTGAAACCCCGGGTTGGGTCCGTAGCGCAAGGGGACGCTGCCTTGCCTTGAGGAGACGCTGCGTTGCCTTGAGGAGGCGCTGCCTTGCCTTGAGGAGACGCTGCGTTGCCTTGAGGAGGCGCTGCCTTGCCTTGAGGAGGCGCTGCCTTGCAAGGCCTGGCAAGGCGCTCTACGGGGTTGTCTTGCGATCATGTCCCCCCTCATGTTGCTCTCTACACTCGTAGTGCATCATGTTCACTATACTGCAAAGAACCTTAGATACGGGGTTGGCTTGGATCATGTTGTTTTGTGCTGGGTTAGGGCAGGCCTTTTTGTGTACACGAGTCTCTTTTTGTTGCGTTTACTGGAAAACCCCACTCTGTGGTGTTCCACCGTTTTAAAGGTTGAGAGCGCTTGCTCGTTGTCAGTGGCTCCTTGCTCATGGTCCGTTTGTTACAGGCTCAGTATCAGGGGCTTGTTGTTGGACCCGGAACCGGAACCGGTGAACTGTCTCTCTCTCTCTCTCTCTCTCTCTCTCTCTCTCTCTCTCTCTCTCTCTCTCTCTCTCTCTCTCTCTCTCTCTCTCTCTCTCTCTCTCTCTCTCTCTCTCTTCTCTCTCTCTCTCTCTCTCTCTCTCTCTCTCTCTCTCTCTCTCTCTCTCTCTTCTCTCTCTCTCTCTCTCTCTCTCTCTCTCTCTCTCTCTCTCTCTCTCTCTCTCTGTGTGTGTGTGTGTGTGTCTGTGTGTGTGTGTGTGCGTGTGTGTCTTTCTCTCTGTGTCCTCTCTCTCTTCGTCTTTTCCATGGACATGCGCTGGCCCAGGCATGTGCTTGAGGCCAACCGCTTGGACTGATTTATCCACCCACTGGAGTCATGCACCCCATTCTTGATGGCTCAACCTCTGTGATCCCATTTCGTCATTACTGGAACGTTATGGACGTGCCCCGGCCCGTTCATCGTCACAAAGTTCCCTTGAATTGAATATACTTAGTTATAGTTAGATGTCCCTTGAATTGATCACGCAATGGCTTTAATCATAGATCAATCCTCAATTGTGTTGCTCTCAATGGGTCTCCGCAGGACTAGGCATCGGCACCAACTTCCGGGGGCAGCCGTTCCATTCGGACGGCGTCATGACCCACTTCATCACGCCCACGGGTGCGTAGAGGCATGCCCTGGTGTTCTTATAATAGGTCAATAAAGCAGTGTTGGTTCCACTATTGACGGGGTCATGGCCCATGGTTGCGTACAGGCACATGACCCGGTGTTCTTGTCATATGGTACAATAAGGAAATGTCACTGTGTCGGGGTCATGGCCCATTCATCAAGCCCAAGGGTGGGTGGGTGTGTACGTGGGTGTGTGTTGGGGGGGGTGCATGTGTGCCTCTAGCGATTCCCTAGGTCACTTAACCCCGCCTTCCTGGCTCCACTTGTGTCAGCGGCAAGCCATCCCCCCCCCCCCCCCCGCAAGGTGGCGCCAAGGAGATCATATCAAGGTGTTGATGCCAACTGCCATCATAGTGAAAAAAATTTGCAAATTCAACGATGCCAACAGCTATTATATTTTTCAACACTTTTTATGTGCGATCTATGTCCCTCTTTTTATGTGCAATCGATGTCCTTCTTTGTATGTGCGATATCTCTTTCCTCGCAGGCCGCGCCAAGGAGATTGTGGTGGTACCCACCCCCTGGCCCTTTGCGCGCACGGACATCAGTCCGACCCTTCAGGAGCTGCGCTCCTCCCGCATGCACTGGCGATGGCACGAGCTGACGCTCATGGTGTTCTACCCGCACATGTTCGACGATGACGTGGTGGACAAGCTGTGCGAGCTGGGGTACGAGGACGTGCAGCACTGGGAGCAGCAGGGCAGGCAGTCCACGGTGCCCTTTTTCCAGCAGCCGTAACCATGTACTTTGTTCAGCCAAGATCGCGGCTGGACCACGACTATATGTCTAATCACCCCCCACACACACACAACACGTACGTGCATACCATTGGGCAAACAAGGCTAAGGAGGTCACTTGATACCTGGAGATGCTCAGCAGGGTAGGGAGTCGATGGTGGTGGGCAGCCGTTCTTCAACTACCACGCACACACACGCACATACCATGGGGTAATTAACAAGGCTAAGGAGGACGCTCAATGCTGGCTGTGGGGAGATGCTCAGCAGGGCAGGGAGTCGATGGTGGCAGCCGTTCTTCAAAGAGCCATCCTTCAAGACATTTCAACTGGAATCCACGCAGTAACCAGCCCCCTTGTCGTGGGGGGTTAGTTCAGATTAGTGGCTCATTTGGGCCCC
This sequence comes from Mesostigma viride, assembly GCA_009746045.1. Classification (NCBI taxonomy): domain Eukaryota; kingdom Viridiplantae; phylum Streptophyta; class Mesostigmatophyceae; order Mesostigmatales; family Mesostigmataceae; genus Mesostigma; species Mesostigma viride. The sequence goes on along the minus strand of RPFO01000027.1, from coordinate 198,287 downwards.
GATGAGTGAGCAAACTAGGCTATAGCTAGGACGCTATCTTAGTAGCGTGCAACACTTGGAGGCCGGAGCTGGGAGGTGTTTGGCAGGCAGGCCACGGAGCCATTTTTTGATGCAGCCACAACAGCGCTGCCGCCGTCGTATAGCTCATGCGAGCGCACGATCGATAAAATGAGGTGAGCAAGTATATTGTGTGTCCAAGAGGGATTCACCCCCTGTCCCTTTAGGCTCTATAGATGACATGTGCCACCTCAACGCCAGGGGGGGGGGGGGGGGGGGAGTATTTTGAAACACGGTGAGCACGCGGTCCTTTTCATGGGCAGCCATGATATCAAGCTGGAACCACCAGTACGACCGACCTGGGTTGATCTGTATCATGTTCATAAGGAACTTTTGCTTCCTGTCCTCATGTGCTGCCAGTTCTAGGTCTTAGATAATTAGCTCCATCTATCCCATGTTCCCCTCCCACCGAGAACCTATGCTCACGTGATGTAGTCACGTGTCTATTAATTAATTAATTAATTAATACGAACGAACGAACGAACGAACGAACGAACGAACGAACGAACGAACGAACGAACGAACGAACGAACGAACGAACGAACGAACGAACGAACGAACGAACGAACGAACGAACGAACGAACGAACGAACGAACGAACGAACGAACGAACGAACGAACGAACGAACGAACGAACGAACGAACGAACGAACGAACGAACGAACGAACGAACGAACGAACGAACGAATGAATGAATGAACGAATGAATGAGTGAATGAATGAATGAATGAATGAATGAATGAATGAATGAATGAATGAATGAATGAATGAATGAATGAATGAATGAATGAATGAATGAATGAATGAATGAATGAATGAATGAATTAGTCGGATCAAAATTGGCTCTTTTTTAGCAAAATAGCAAATTAGCGGAGGGCGGGGGGCGAGATTAATTAATAGGTACCTTGAAATTCAATAGAGACAGCATGGTGGTGCAGGTGCCCTTGGTGCACCTAGTGCAAGTGTTGTTTACATTCCCACCCTTGCAGGAAGTAGCCCAGAATGTATTAAAAGCCATATGCCCCATTCTCTGGGATATGTGCTACATAAACTCCCAACGGAGTTATGTTACTAATTAATTAATTAATAATTAATTAATTAATTATTTAATGCCTCTATCGAGATATATGTTTTGAGGCGAGTTTCTATTGGCGTTTACGCCGTCACGTGTCTATTAATTAATTAATTAATTAATTGTACGACAACAAGTCAAGGGTGACGGAAGGTACTGAAGTCGCGGAGTGTGCCGGAGACGTTTCTACTTTCTAGATCAATTGCGCATTCGACGGTTAAAAGGCAGAGATGCGGTCATTGCCGCCAAGCCAGCCCCCGCTGGCCCAATCAGCGATGCCCCTCCCACCCAGACCTGGGCGGACCTTTTTTTCTAATGAGATTAGCATAGTACTCTGTGGCATGCCTTTGCGCATGACACGCAAGAACTTACTTACTTACTTGGGCGGACCTGCTCAAGCACCACGCCACCTCCACCACCTCCACCATCGCGGCACAGCTTAAGCAACAAGCCCTCGACCTCCGCGAGGAGGCCGACCGCACCCAGCGCAGCCACAACGTCATCGTCAAGCACTTCGACCAGCCTGCAGATGAGACCTCGACGACTCTTCTCACGGCACTTAAGCGCGACATTCTTGCCCCCATGCACATCACTGGTGAGCTGCGGATGTCGGCTGCCTGCCTTCCCCGCGCGCGGGGTAACTGAGGCTGGCCCGGCTCCCCTGCTCCTCGCCTTTAAGTACATGGCGGACAAGCTGTTGTTTCTTAAAAACCGCAAGAAGCTCTCGCGGACTCACTTCACGCTGGACGACGACCTGACCCTGGCCCAGCAACAACGGTGACGCGAGCTATGGCCGATCTACCTCCAGCTCCGGCAAAGCGCAGGGGGGAAACCGGTATACTGGCGGGGGGACGTCATCCACGTCGACCGCAAGCCTTGGCAGGCACCCCCAGTCTAGGGAATATAGCAGTTGTGTAGATTAGTAAGGCTTAGCCTACCAAGCGGCCCCAGCGCATGTGCGCCCATGATGGCCATGGATGATGCGTTTAAGAATTTAGCCACGCCCTGCCTATAATGGGACCCCCATGGATGATGCATTAGTTAGAGCCGGTAACAAGAACCTTGAAAAGATCCTGTTTCCCGCCAACGCCCAGGTCCTTGGCGTGCCACACTTTGTCTAATTCACGCAAAGCCGTCCATGCAAGACCTATGCGTGTGTCGATGTCATCCTTGGTGCTAGGAAGTCAACTGCCCAAGAGCTTAAAACGCTCGGTGTAGGAAACTGCTGTGCCGTCCATGCAGGTGTAAAAGCGGTGGGGGGCGACCATCAAGCCCCAAGGCCATCGCTTCAGTCTTCTTGCTGATTTCCAGCAGGCCAACTGCTCGTGCTTCCAGGGCCACTGAGGCAGTCCAACCAGAGCTGGACATGCTCGGTATCCTCGATGAGAGCAGTATCATCGGCGTAGAATGTAGATCAATTCTGCCAGGCGGTTTTCTGTCCCATCTGCATTACCACCCGTACTGGGGTCATTGTGAATTACTAGGCCAGGCGCATGCCCTACAACGCTGGCGAAGCGGGCGCGCGCCTTGCGCATGACATAGTCCACGACAATGATGAACAGGTATGGTGACAGAACACAACCTTGCCACACCGGCCCTGTTTGAAGGGGGCGAGGCTGGGTGGTGCCATACGACGTACGGACTGATGCCGTAGACCCCGAGCATAATACTACTTGCAGAGGGCAGCAACTAATAATGGCTTGGGAACCCGGTAAAGACTTCAAGCATATTCCAAAGGGCAGGCCAGAATACTGAGTCAACGGCCTTGAAATAAGCCACGAAGACCAAGTAGACAGGTTACTCACCCAGGCTCAGCCGCCGCACTTCCTCCACAAGCCGCCGTGCAGCAAAGACGGCCATAATAGTATTACGGCCGCGGCGGAAGCCCATCTGGGTCTGCGCTATAAGTGCTCATTTAAAGCCGGAGCCGGTTAATTAAGAACCGGCCATCCTCATGAAAACCTTAAGCGCAGCGCTTTGAAGGCAAACACCTCGGTAATTGCATGCCCGGGTCGATCGGCAGTGGATCCTTTGTTCTTGTAGATCATGGCGCGGAGGGCATGTTGCCATGCAGCGGGGGGGGGTAGTATCAGGCAGCAAAAGCTGGTTGCAGAAGTCCAGTTCTAAGGAACCGCATCACATACTCATCCTCAAGTTTAACCACAGCTGCAGGTAGGTTATCAGCACCGACAGCCGCATCACAGCGAAGGCGCTTGACAGCGCCATCAAATTCTGCTGCAGTGAAGGGGGACATGTCATTAATATCGGCTAACATGCCACGAAGGACACCAACCATGTAATCCTCATCGGCAGTAGGGGTAACAACTACCCTAGCTAGTCCTTCCACGGCGTTGGATCGCCATGCGTCCAGGAATATCTGTACGTGTCCGTCGCGGGGGTAATTCATCGCGGACGAGTGCGGAAACGTACGCAGTCTACGTGTCTACATGAATTATATGCACGGGTTTATAGTTAATTTAATGGGGTTGTACACGTGACTGCGTCACGTGAAGTCCTCAGTGGAGGGGAACATGGGAGCACGGGTTACTACTTCCCTCATGCTCAGTGGAACGGGATAGGGGCAAACCGCAAAATTGAGTTGGGACCGGCAAAATGAGGGGGCTTAGTAGTCAAGTGGTGCGTTGAGTGCCTGTGTAGCGTGTTCATAGTTTCATATGCAAATGGGTAGGAATATGGAATACCCGAATAGGGGTATAATTTAGACGATCGGACTTGCTCAGAGAGAATGGGATCTCGGGAGTCGGGGGCCGGGGCTCGGATGTTAGGCGTATCCCGTAAGATAGGGCGGAGCCGTATCGTTCGGGATACACGTCTTCTTTATTAATTACGCGATGACGCCATGACGGAATTATGATTGATGGCTATAGTGATTTACCCTTCAGAGTGTAAAAACCCATTTACACGGACATATGGATGTAGTAGTCCGTAATTGCACACGAAAAGTTTGCATGGAAGTCTTGCTGATGGCTTGTCTGAGCCTAGTGTGATATTGAGAGAGTGATATAACATCGAGGAGAATATGCGTAGGTTTTTGCCAGGCAGTGCGTGTTAGAGGCAACGCAAGGAAATGCCTCTCCAAGTGTTGCGGTAGGCAGCTGCCACCGCCGCCAGGCGAGCTAACTCTCCGTTGTTGCCCGATGATTCGCGCCGTGCAGGTATGTTTCCATTCCGCGCCAGCTATAGTTCGATTCCGAAACTTGTAGGTTGTAGGTCTTGTAGATTATGAAACGATATTCGTTTCCTTGATTCTTTTGGAATCCGCCTTTTGATGGTCTAGGTCCTTGCTTGGGGCTCGCGCAGTAGTCGTAACAGGTACCGGCAGCTTGCTTTGGGGTTTACAAGAGGCGCGTTGTTTCGATTCCACTGTTTCGATTGCAGCGCTCTACTATACGGGCACTGCATCTGCTGCACATGGGTGATTGGGGGGTTGCTGCTGGAATTTTATTTTATTAGAAGCCTTGAGTTGCATCTTCGTGCTGGTGCTGGCTATTCTCGTTCTTCTATCATACGCCCCTCTGTGCTGGTTTCTCGTGATTGCACGGTATCTAGTTATCTCCCTAAACATACTTGTCCCCGTGACCTTCCTACTGAGGAGAGAGTGAATTCTTTATTATTACTTACGTGAATATCACCTTGCACCCTTGCCGGGAAGGATATGTGATAACTAACCGCATCCCATCATCCCGCGTATTAAAGGCCATATGCCCCTTCTCAGGGCTATGTGCCACATGTACTCCCAACGGAGTCATGTTCCTCATTAATTAATAATTAATCATCCCGCGTTCTGCATGCATAGAGTTTGCATAAACTTTGGTGGGATTGAAAGGATTTGTTAACTCTCCGCATTGACCGTCTTCTCTCTCTCTCTCTCTCTCTCTCTCTCTCTCTCTCTCTCTCTCTCTCTCTCTCTCTCTCTCTCTCTCTCTCTCTCTCTCTCTCTCTCTCTCTCTCTCTCTCTCTCTCTCTCTCTCTCTCTCGCTCTCTTTCTCTCTCTGCCCCCCCCCCCCCTGCCCCCCTCTCACTCACTCACTCACTCACTCACTCACTCACTCACTCACTCACTCACTCACTCACTCACTCACTCACTCACTCACTCACTCACTCACTCACTCACTCACTCACTCACTCACTCACTCACTCACTCACTCACTCACTCACTCACTCACTCACTCACTCACTCACTCACTCACTCACTCACTCACTCACTCACTCACTCACTCACTCACTCACTCACTCACTCACTCACTCACTCACTCACTCACTCACTCACTCACTCACTCACTCACTCACTCACTCACTCACTCACTCACTCACTCACTCACTCACTCACTCACTCACTCACTCACTCACTCACTCACTCTCTCTCTCTCGCGCGCGCCCCGCCCCCCCCCGCCCCCCTCATCCCCATGCAGCATGCACTAGTAATGAGAGTATTAACAACGGTGGTGGCAATTATAACAATGATGGTGATATCAATGACAACCATGGTGGCAGTAATCACCTCTGATGGCAACAACAGTCCCAAACACAATAAGAACTTCTGTTCCAACACAATAAGAACTCGTGTTCCAACACAACAAGAAATTGTGTTCCAATACAATAAGAAATCGTGTTCCAATACAATAAGAAATCGTGTTCCAATACAATCAGAAATCGTGTTCCAATACAATAAGTAATCGTGTTCCAATACAAATCGTGTTCCAACACAATAAGAAATCGTGTTCATTCCTCATGGCTCTGCCCCACCAATTTTTTGCCGATGCAGTGATGCTTGTGCCCACCCCTTTTGTGCCCACCGTTGATGCCCACCACACCTTGTGCCCAACGTTTATGCCCACCCGTTGCCTCCTTGGCAATCTCTTCTGCAATTCCAGGATGCCATTGCAACTGAGGCAACGCTTGGTCGTAAGGAGGTCCTTGACATCGAGGTGTTGGGAGGCCTGAGGTGTTGTACGCACGGCGTTCTGCGCGTGCAAGCTAACCCCCGTTGGGTCCGCCATGCGCACCGGGGTGCCCCCTTTGGAGTTCGATTGCCGCCACGGCGATCCGAAGCCTAGCGTGTTCTTCCCAAAATGGTGCTCCTCTACGCGAGGTGTCCTACGCGAGGAGTCCTACGCTGAGGCCTGGCTGCACGCGCCCATGGACCAGCCCACCCTGGGGCCGCGTGCCCATGTTGATGATGCATCCAATTTGGTTGATACATCGCGAAAGATCACCCTGGAGCAGCTCATGGGGGTCCCTGGCGTGGGCGCGTGCGTGATGTCATTTCTCCCCATCCCCTAGCGGGTACCCCTGCGGCGCACGTGCTGCGCCTTCCTTGCGGCCGTACGTGGACGAGTCCCTCCTTCGCCAGGCCGAGTTGTGTGTGGACTACGTGACCAGCGCGCCGAGACCACCCAGTTTGATAATTACATAATAACAAGTCGGACGATGTCAACAGCACGCCGCGGCCAAGTCTTGCCACTAACCATTCCAATGTGACAAGCGGGGTTGATAGCCAGCCCGATCAGACCAGCACAGGGGCAGGGTTGGCGACGCACCAGTCCAGTCTGACCAGCTCGTCCGGTTCCTGACCAGCCCACGGTGACCATGCAGCATGGCAACTTGAAAAACAGTCCCATGGGATCAGCACGAAGTCTGATTTGATTCACCGCGAGTGGCGGCCCGGCCGCGATGAGCTCTCCTGGCTGCTGGCCAAGTGCCCCAACCTGCAGATGCTCCGCCTGTCCTGTCGCGCCGACGAGATGGAGCCTCTGGAGCGAGGTCGACCACCAGTCGTACGAAGGGCCAGCTGGGTGCCGCTTCGAGGGTCGCTGGTGGCCCAGCATGCACCGCGTACGCCAGGGTCCCTGCGGACCTCCCCACACTGGGAGAGATCTTCTCAGGCGCGCCGTCGGAACGTCTCGTCTCAGGCGCGGTGTCGGGAGGGCAGTTTCCAGGTGCGCTGTCGGGAGGGCAGTTTCCAGGCGCGGTGTCGGGATCGAGGGCTGGTTTCGGGCCGAATTGCGTCGCTCGAAGGCACGAGTGGCTCCTTCGGAGGGAGCTTCACGGGGCAGTTCCGTGAACATGCGTCATTTAAACGTGGCGGGGTGCGTCCGGGGCGTGACAGATGCGGGAATGCTGGCGCTCGCGCACGCTGCTGTCCGGACCTCGAGATCGACGTTGGACATCTCAGGGTGTCACGTCAGCGACGCGCGGGGGTGGTCGCACTCGCTGAATCTTGCCACGGTCTGCTGGGATTGACCGCGTTTCACTGCCGCTATGTAGCGGATGCCAGCCTCGTGGCAATCTCGAGAAACTGCCCTCGGTTTGAGTCGCTGGAGGTCGCTGGCGAGAGTCTGCCTATGCCTCCATTGTGCGATCGCTGCCGTCATCTATTGCCGTCTATTTCCGCCGGGCTAGCTACTGCCGTTCGGACCTCATCAAGCGTGCGATGTTCCCGGCACTGGCGACGATGTTAACAGGCATTGTATCCAGGGCAGCAGCAGCGGGCCCAGCTGTGGTTGCCAGGGGGAATGGGGAGGGAGGGCGGAGGCGGAATGGGGCGCTGCAAGTATTAGCGATGTCGGCGTGAGCGCACTCGCGAGGGGATGCGGGGCCAGCCTCTGCAGGCTCGTCGTCCAAGGGCCCAGTGGCCTCGAGAGGGGATCTGGCGTGGCGACTGATGAGAACAATAACAATGACAACAATACCCATGATGATGATGCCGGCGATGACAATGCTGGCGGTAATGATGCTGGCGGTCATGATCATCATAATGATGGCAACATTGGGGGCGTTGGCGGTACAGTGACCGACGCCAGTACAGTGATCGCCCGCGCCCCGCGCCCCACGCGTGGCGTGACGGACAGAAGCTTGGCCCAGCTGGCGGCACGCTGCCGGAGACTGCGAGCGCTGGCCACCTGGTCGTGCGGCCCCGGGGGGGTGACGGACGCCGGTCTGAAACGGATCTCCGCTGGGTGCCCCCGATTGGAGCATTTGGATGTCCGGGAGTGCGGGCGGGTCGGGGACGAGGGGGTTGCGGCGCTCGCAGCCGCGTGCGGGGAGGACCTGCGGCATCTCAACGTACGGATCGAGCACACGGGTGACGGATGTCGGCGTGAGAGCGCTCGCGGGCCACTGTACGAATCTGGAGCGACTAGACGTGAGCTATTGCGACGGCGTCTCGGACGCGGGGCTTGTGGTCCTTGCGGGCGGGTGCCGCCGAATGCGGCACCTGACGGCCGCACTGACCTGGCAGGCGTATACGAGTTGGTCGAGCGAGCGCACGGCAGGGATCTCGAGAGGCGGGAGCGTGAAGGGAGGGGCGGGGGGACGGGATGCCTGCGGAGCCAGCAGTTGGATGGAGACTAGGGACGACGAACAACTGCGAAAGCTGAGAGCGAATGATGATTGTATTACAATAATACAATGAGAGAGCAATGGAAGCTGAGGGCTCAGAATGGAACGTCTGGGCAAACTCGGGTGCTGCGGCACTCCCCAGTGCTACGCCTATATGCCTATGGCGGTGCTACCTGCAGCACACAACCAGTGGACAACTGTACACTGCAATGCCATGCGACCACGTCACTAGCAACCAGCTAAGACTCGGCCCGTCAGGCCCGGCTACACCGGACCTGGCGGGTCGAGCTAGCACCTAGGAACAGTCTGGCACTAACCGCACATCGGTCCACATGACACCTCAGTACCGTACACCCTGCCGTACTGTACTGAGGTGTCCCGCTCAGCCGCGGTAGGCAATACGCGGCGCGCAGGCCGGAAATCCGTGTGTCAGCCTAAGCATCTCATCTAACTCCCATTATGTTTTCCTTTCAGGTTGAAGGCTAGCGACTTCAAGCCTGACCCTGCCCAGCTAGGAGACTGACTCCAAGCTGACTGAGGTGCTGAGCAACTGACACCCATACTGCAACATCTGGACTGAAAAAGATGGGCCCCAGAACTCGTGCAATACTTGTGATGGCATCACGTTTAGCTCAACATGCCCGGGGAGTTCCTCCTCCTCGCGAGCTCACAAGGGAGATAGCTATGCCTGTCTGCCTATCCAGGGAGTGCATCACCAGCCAAGAAGCCATTGTAAAAATGCCAAGGTAACCGTTTAAGAGGTTCCATGTTGTTCCATCATCATCGCCCACTCAGAGAGAAAATACCCAGCCAGGCTGGGTCAACTGAGCTCAGGTTACCTGCAACCTGAGGAGTGACAGTGGACAGGTTTATTGCACCCTGCACTGTCCATGTTGTACCTGCACAACATGTGAGGACCAGCCACCCCTGCCCTGCACAGAGGGGGCTGAAGTCCGAGTGACAGGTGACAGGACTATGACATCCTGGACCTGGCCACATTGCACCTGCACAACGTGTGAGACCAGCCACCCCTGCCCTGCACATGGGTGACTGAAGTCCTGGTGACAGGTGACAGGAATATTTCATCCTGCACCTGTGCTGAGCACGTTGTACTAGACAACATGACAGCACCCATGCCTTTACTGCCACTGAACAGTAAGGCCAGGTGGCCCAGGATATCCACAGTGAACTGGGGTCCTGGGTAACCACCTGTCAAGGGAGCTTTGACCCTCCACTTGAATGGGGGCACCTGAGCCACTGAGCTCAAGGCCAATCCACCAAGGCATACGCCCTAGTGATAAAGGTGTGAGATACATCCCATGCCCACCTATGAAGGTGTGCATAACGAAATTCCATGGTGTTGAAAAAATCAAAACAGATTTTATTGGGCATAGGGCACGCAGATGTATGAAAAACAGACTCCAACCAACCCCCCTTGCTGGAAGCCACAACCTACCCCTTGGACCTGCCCAAGGGGTACTGGGTGACCTAGGCGGCCCTGGTGAACAGGACCCTGCTAGGCGTCCCCCCTATGGGGCAGGGTTGCCTGCTTGCCATAGGGGTTCATCAAGTGGTACAACAGCTGTATTGTCAGCTGCCTGCTGAGGCACTTTAGTGAGTGCATCAGCAGCGTTGTGTTTGTCCTCCACGTGACGGGTGGACTCCCAGTAGGTGGACTCCTGTTTCAGGACCACCCAGTCAAGATCAGTGTGGACAGCATAGGGGTTAGCAAGGAAACTGAGGACTGACTGACTGTCAGTGAGCAAGTGTGCCACCACCCCAGCATTGCTGCCTGCTTGCATCTGCAACCAAACCAGCACATGATTCAAGTACCTGGCATGAAGCACTGCTGACACCACTGCCCTGCACTCAGCAGCATTGCTGCTGACAGCCTTGCGTCTATGCAACCGGCTGTACCATGAAATGAGAGACAAGGGTGCATCATCATTCTGCACAAAATACAAGCCTGACTCCCTTGCCTGCATCTTGGTAATCTGCCTGGACTCCATGGAACTATCCATCATAGCTTGGATGTGAATGGTTTTGTGGAGATCCAAGGAGTGCAAGATAAGGGGAGGGCCTTCCTGGAGAGTTTTGGTGATGGCTTTGTGACCTACTTGCATCAAGACATCATCATCAACTCTGCTAACCACAGCCAGGTGAGGTGCACACGTTGAGCACAACCACCCCAGCTTGCCTCTAATGGTAGGACAGGCTCCAGGTTTGATTTTTGTTTGCAAAACCTCCAAGCAGCTGTGCATGTAATCATTGGGAGAGTAAGTGCACACACCCACTGGTTTTGATGCTGCTGGAGTTGTAACATTGTGCCACAAAATTTTATGGCAGTGGTGCCCAGCTCTACTTGCTTGCCAATCTCAAAATGCTGTGACACTTGTTGAATAAAATCATCCACAGCACGCCTTGGCCCAGCAATCAGCTGATCATCCCCATGCCACACAAAGGTGAGAATGCCATGAGGGTGTGGGACCACAAAGAAGCAAGGGTCTATGTCATCATATCTAGCCCCTAGCTTTTCAAACACAGCCTGAGCTGACATCCTGAAAATGCGAGGAGCTGATTGCAGCCCTTCAACACCTATGTTAGCTTTCAGGTACTGCTGAGGGATGTGTTTTGCCCAAACTCTGGGAGTGGAGACTACATACACCTGACCATGCCACACTTGTTGTGCTATCTCAGGTGAGCCTTTCAGGAAAGCCCTTTTAATGTCTGTAGCCTTACATACATAGTCATCCCCATCATTGAGATGACCCACAAAGACAGACAGCAAGATTTTTAGGGATGTTTGCTGAATGCCTGGCGTGTACAACTCTGCCTCTGTCAGATCAGTGGTGCCCTTGAACTCTGTCACACAAGGTCTAGCATGAAAATGACTGACCCATCTGCTGCTGGCTTATGTTTACACACAAACTTCAGGCGCAAGTGCTTGCACCCTGCAGGCTTTTTGTCAATAGGTGTGACAGGGGAGTATGAGAAGGACTAAGAGGATCTGGCACTACCCATTCTTCCCTGGCCTTGTTAAAGGCCTCCACCCATTTTAGGAATCCTATGTGTGTGCGACAGTCTTGCTCTATCTGTTCATAAGAAAGAGGAGACATTTTAGCCACATCATGCTTGCCCAATCCAAATGAGTTGGGATGAAGTTTTTGGTTGTGAACCAGGTCTGCCACACAGGGTTCTTGCCCTGGGGCATACTTGGGTGTAGCAAATTTTACAGAAGCAATGTTGGTGTTAAGAAGTTTTTCAAGAGAAATTTTGAAATGATTCAGATCAACACCACCCATGTCCTGGATGGATAGTCTATCACTGGATATGAGGACACCAGGGTAACAGAGAAAAGGATCCCCCAACAAAGCATTCCCTTTATAACCTTCCAAGACCTGAAAAGGAGTGGGGATACCGAGTATAGTCAACATGACCTGACCTAATACCTTGAGGGATGACTGCCCTGAGAAATCAGCCACATGGTGCCAGGGTGAAGGTTCCAAAGGCAAATGGGGCACAGCCAGGGCACTGATAATGCTGACCTGGGCTTGTGTGTCCACTGCAACCATAAATGGGCTATTGTCATTCTGCCCAACCTTCCCCACCTTAGCTGATCCTGCAGCAGTTTGAGCTTTGGCTCTATGAGCTGCTTGTAAAATGCGAACAGCGTCTGCTAGGCTGCGTTTGGAAGGTGCAGCTAGTGGCTGAGCTATGTTCACACTTGAAGAGGTGATAGGTTGCTGATCACCTGTTTTGCCAATGTGACCCTCTGCTGCAGGGGGCCAATCCTGCAGTGACTGCCTGCAATCATCAAGGGTGACCTGGGTGTCACAGTGGGTGTGGCTCTCACACTCACCAGTGGGTGTTCCAAACAACCACTCACTGGGCAACGCTGGGATGCCAGGCAACTGTACAGGGCTGTCGGCCAACAGCTCTTCCTCCTCTGCCACGTCTGACACAGTTGGAAAATACAATTTCATCCTGTGAGGTGAACACCTGTGAATTTTTCCCGTGTCATTGTGTTTAACTAACACTGTCCTGCCAGTGGTGTTAAACTTTAGGATGGTGGCTGGCCCATGCCAGGTACCCACCTTGCCTAGTCCCGACTCCTTGTAGAATAGGACCTGATCCCCTTCTCTGAAGGTGGGACGTGGATGCTTTGCATCCTTGACAGCTAACCTGCTAGCTGTCTGTGCTCGCTGTGCGTTGTATAGGGCTAGTACCTCAGGTGGATAAATGCCTGCATGCAATCCATCTGGTGTAATGACCACCCCTTGTGGGGTTTTCATGAGTGGCCTCCTGTTGAGGACTTGGCACAACCTGGTGGACCACAGAGCTCTGTCAGCATATGACCCACTGTCAGCCAGCAGATTGCCATCTTCTTTGGCTACAAGGGTTTTAATGGACCTGATGGCCCTTTCAATAATGCCTTGCCTCTCATGATCTTCTAGCCCAGCCAGATCAATAGCCTCACACCCTGGTTCATTGGCAAGACACGTGAACTGCTGATCCAGTAACAATGCCTCCACAGGGTAGTACCTGGCCTGAGCAATCAAGAGAGCCCTGAGCAACTGTGTCTTGTCCATTCCAGGTAATGGTTCAATGGTTGTGTACCTTGACCATGCATCTTTAAGTGCCAAGTAAGATTGTCCTTTGATATGAAAGACATCTCCTACCACCCTGCCCTTGCTCTTAGGTGGGGTAGCTACATGCCACTTAGGGGGTTTGGGTGCATTGAACTGACAATGCTGGCAGTGGGATCTGACCACCTGGCATGCACGTCTGAGTGCTGCCCCCCCTATTGCTGCTGCCACCACCTCTGCACTCACTTCATGCCCATAAAGGAAATGCAACTGCAAAGCAAGCTCCTGAAAACTGATCTGAGCATCCTCTGCTGGGGACACTCTGCACACCTTGGGAACCATAGATGTGAAGGTTGGTTTAGAGACATAATCTTCTGAAACCAGCTGTAGCACCTTTCCAGAACTGCTCACTGCTCTGACAGTGGGGCATGCAGATGAAAGAGGTGAAGCAGGCACACTCAAGCCAGCATGAGAGGGAGACTCACACTTCTTGCCGTAAGGAGGCCGCTTGCAGTCCTTGGGGTCACCGTGGGGCGGCCCGTGGCACTTGTGGCACAGGACGTCCAAATGCCCCAGCTCGTCCACGTTCTTGCGGCAGGTGGGCCGCAGGTGGTACTTCATGCCACAGCGGGTGCACCGCTGAGAAGACTTGTCCTCCTTGTCCTGCTTCTTGTTGTTGTTGTTGTTGTTGTTGTTGTTGTTGTTGTTGTTGTTGTTGTTGTTGTTGTTGTTGTTGTTGTTGTTGTTGCTGGAGCTGCCCCCCTTGGAGGGAGACTGCCCCTTACCCTTGCCCTTGCCCCAGCCCCTGCCCTTGCCCTTGCCCTTGCCCTTGCCCTTGCCCTTGCCCTTAAACATTTGTCCCAGCAGGGACTTGACTTCTGCCATAGTGACAGGTCTCTTGCTCCTGTCTTCCCTCTCCCTATCCTCCTCCTCCCTCTCTTCCCCCCTGACCCTCTTTACAGAGGTGCCCATGGCCCCCTGGCTAAGGGGAGCCAAGGCCAGCTTGATATAATCCAATGCCTCCTTCATGTCCTCCCAGTACTTTGCCATTCCTGTGGCAAGCATAGCGTAGGTGTTTTTGTCAAGTTTGAGTTTCTCAAGGAAGAACGCAGCAAGAACTTGTGATCTAGCTGCTGGACATCAGGACGTGCTTTGATGGCTAGCTCATATTTCTTTGTCTCAGCCACATAGTCCACTGATGTGACCCTGTATTCCTCTACCCACCTGAATGCCCCATATATGTCCACAGATGAGGGGGTGGAGAGGAGGTCAGTTAGCTCCTTCATGAAAGCCTCCCAAACTGCCCTAGCCTGCGTGTCCTGCCACTTGGGATACCTACGCTGGAAGACAAGAATGAGATTCTGAATCTGAGAAGAGGACTGATGGTAGAAATCCCCCTGCATGAGAGATCCAAACCAATTCTTGACATTCAGTTCCTCCCTAGCCAGCTGCAGAGAGAGAAGTGCATGATTCCCCTGCTCCCTAGTATACCCCTCAGGCAGCCCCCTGACATTAATCCTATCCACAGGACGGTTTTCATTGTAAGTGGGCAACCTAGAGGGGGATGCAGGGGGAGAGGGAGAAGATGGTGTTGCTGCTGCAGCATTCACAGGAGAGACCTGCTGAGAGGGAAGTGCTACTTGAGTGAGCTGAGCAGGATGGGCAAACATGGGCTGTGTAGGAGGGTTAGACAACATAGGGGTGGGCTGGGTGGGGGTGTGAGTGTGTGTCACTTCCCGCCTCCTGCTGCGGGCCTCCTCCCAATCATGGAAGGTGGGAGAGAGGGACACTTCATCGTCAGTAGGGTTAGTAAGATCATGATGCAACCAGGTAGGCAGAGTTAGCCACCTACCCGCCCCTCTCAGGATGGCGTTGTGTAGGAGCTCCAGCAAACGCACCAGACGCACCCTGCTGCCCTGCACCCTCCTCCCTGAGAGGAGAGCCTGCAGGGCAGGCAGCAGGTCGTCGCACACCCTGCGTGTGCCCTCTTGGAGGTTGGGCAGGCCCAGGATGTGCGTGATGATTGCACACACCAGGCTGCCCGCCTCCGCGACGTGCATCTGCTGGCTCCTGTCGGCCAGCCCACGGAAGGAGGCTGTGGCTGTCTGTATGGCACGCCACACGGCCTCATCACCAGGGTGATGAAGTCGCGACCTTGCAGGTCGCCCTCCAGCAGTGCTGGTTGCTGCCCAGCTGCGGTGGGACCCTGGGCCCCTCCGGCCCTGCCAGGGACTTGTCCTTGTTGCGGCTAGAGGGGGCCTGCCCCCCAGAGCCGCTGGAGGTGCCCGTGACACCCTCCATGGGGGCTGCATCCCCCGCCAGCGCCGGAGGCGCCGGCGTCGCTGCCGGGGTCCCTGCGACCCCGGGCGCTTGTGTCGCCGCCGGGGTCCCTGCGACCCCGGTGGCCTCCTCAGCCACCTGGCCCCCCACGCTGGGCGGGGGAGCCTGCGGCTGAGGTTGGACCCTCTGACCTGCCAGAGGGTCCTGGGTGGCTTCACCACCCATGGGCGTGTTGGGGGCGTCTGCCGCCCCGCGCCCCGTCGCAGGCGGCATCGCAGCCGCCTCACGCCTATCCGGGCCCCAGCCAACTGGCGTGACTTGGGGCCACGGCCCCAACGGAGTCAGCGCGATCTCTGGTCTGGGACCACGCGCAGCGCCTCTCTCTGGCGCTGCCTGGACGCCCACTGATCAACAGTGCCGGGGTTGTGCCTCGGCCGATTGGCGAAACAGTACAGCCAAACCGCCACCTGAACCAGTGGGATCTGCATCCTAAGACGCCCCTCGATCAGCGTGTGCACCCGATGAACCTCTATCGCGTGATCTGCTCATCTGGAAGCAACTGAAAACGTTGGTGCATGATCCGGCCGTTCACCGCAATGAACGCCGGGATGTCGTCCTCCCCAAGGGGGAGAAAATGGGGTGGGCGCCCGAACGCGACCGGGGGCGGAACATGTTCCCCATACCGGTCAATGTCCATGGTGGCCATCTGTCGGCCCACGGAAAGGTTGCCAGACGTCGCAGGTGTCTGCGACGAAAGCTCAAGCGAAGGCCGAGGCCTCGCAGGCTGCACCTCGCCATCCTCCTCGAGGAATCACTCCGCTCACGACCCCCGTCACCTGCGACGGGGGAACGTCGTGCCCGGGGGACCTGCCCCCCAGGTGCCATGGCGGACGAACCGCCAGTGGCAAACGGCCGACCGCTCGCCATCCCCCGGGCGCCGGGCCCCACCTGCGGGCCCCGACGCCTGGGTTGGTCAGCGACCACCGTGCGGAAGGTGACGTTGGGCGTCACCCTCGCATCGGTGGTGGAGGGCGTGCCCTCCGGCGAAAGGCGGGGTGAGGTGCGCCTGGCAGGCGCCTTCCCCTTGTTGTTGTTGCCGTTGTTGCCGTTGTTGGAAGCCATATCTTTTTTTTTGCTTGTAAAAAAAATATCGAACTTTTCAGTCCAAGTTGGATGGAGACTAGGGACGACGAACAACTGCGAAAGCTGAGAGCGAATGATGATTGTATTACAATAATACAATGAGAGAGCAATGGAAGCTGAGGGCTCAGAATGGAACGTCTGGGCAAACTCGGGTGCTGTGGCACTCCCCAGTGCTACGCCTATATGCCTATGGCGGTGCTACCTGCAGCACACAACCAGTGGACAACTGTACACTGCAATGCCATGCGACCACGTCACTAGCAACCAGCTAAGACTCGGCCCGTCAGGCCCGGCTACACCGGACCTGGCGGGTCGAGCTAGCACCTAGGAACAGTCTGGCACTAACCGCACATCGGTCCACATGACACCTCAGTACCGTACACCCTGCCGTACTGTACTGAGGTGTCCCGCTCAGCCGCGGTAGGCAATACGCGGCGCGCAGGCCGGAAATCCGTGTGTCAGCCTAAGCATCTCATCTAACTCCAGCTGCTATTTTTGGCACGCAAATGGAACGTCGCGGGGCTGACGAGGGGGAGGGGGCCGGGGGGGAGAGGGGGAGAGGGGGAGAGGGGGGAGAGGGGAGAGGGGGAGAGGGGGAGAGGGGGAGAGGGGGAGAGGGGGAGAGGGGGATCCTTCTCTCGATGTGCATTTTGGGGACTGTCATGCATAGTAGGGATGGGGATACGCATAGTAGGGATGCCGTCTTTCTAAGGTCTCTCAACGTGCAGGAGACTCTTTCTGTTCCTCTAGGGCAGGACGCGGGCGCGCAGGGGGCG
This sequence comes from Mesostigma viride, assembly GCA_009746045.1. Taxonomy (NCBI): domain Eukaryota; kingdom Viridiplantae; phylum Streptophyta; class Mesostigmatophyceae; order Mesostigmatales; family Mesostigmataceae; genus Mesostigma; species Mesostigma viride. The sequence continues at coordinate 181,011 of RPFO01000027.1, read as the reverse complement.
TTCATGTACGCACTCGCGCGCCACTGCCCCGAGCTGCAGTACCTGTTTCCGGTGTACCGGTGGGGCAACGAGGACAGCCTTGTGGCGCTCGCGCGCGGGTGCCCCAAACTGAAGTATCTCAACCTCGCCTTGTGCCGCGCGGTCACGAGGCGTTCGCTCGCCGCGATTGGCCAGCGCACTGTCCTCGGCTCCGCGCGCTCAAGCTCGGCGGCGCAAGGTGTGCGGGCGCGGACGTGAAAGGGCTGTTGATGGAGCGGGGGGGGGAGTTACGGGTGCTTGGCCTCGAGGGGCCGACGGACGTCGAGGAGGACACGGTTGTGTTGGTGGCACGGACATGCCCTCGGCTGATGTCACTCTCGGTTAGCGACTATTGCATGACGACCGAGATACGCCAGCTCCTCGCGGCGGGGTGCCCGGAGTTGGAGGACCTCATGGTCTGCAGGTCTTGACATTAATTATACACCTTCGATTAATTATAGTCACGCGTTCCTCCATGAGCGGAGGCTGGCTTGGTTGTTGGGAGTACCAGGTCCGGAATGGCATCATCCCACGCTCTGCGTTTATTGGGGCCGCTTACATTCTGCTGCGTCCACTCAGTAACACAACGCGCCTGGTTAACAATTAATAAGCACGTGACTGCGTCACGTGGGTGCCAATACAGAGTAAAGGAACCTTCAACCCTATATACACAGTGAGAAGGAGGGAGGGCGCCCTAGCTTCTCTCACTGCCGCAGGTGGGCAGGCCACAGAGCGCTCTCTCCACGGCATGGTGCCGGGGCGCAAGCTGCATGGTTAACAAGTTATAACTGAAAGGCACGAAGGCACCTGTAAGAGTGCCATGTGGACGCACATGGGTCAGATTTGCACCCGCATTAGCATAACAGCCTCTCAGTTTGTAGTATTGATCGCACATGTGGCTTGCACGCTTCTAAGTAAGTACGTAAGTACTTGCGTGTCATGCACATAGGCATGCCACAGAGTACTACGCTAATCTCATTTTTTAAAATGATTACACAAAAGTTTGAACAAACAGACGAATATCTTCTGCATCATGCCCCAACCATATAGGACTAGATGGAGATATAATTCTCATCCGAGCTGTCCTCTACTGTATATGTAATGGCAGACGAGGCGGTAGTGGAGCGGCTGTCCTCAGGGGCAATATCCTCTAAGCTCTATAGCTGCAGACTTCTACCCTGGCTAACAATGGGCCGTGGGGAGACAACAGGATCATACCCTTCAGGAAGGCGCTTATCGCAAATGGCAGCCCATTTCTCCTTGTCAAGTCATGCGGGCACGGAGTAAGGATAGTCACTGAAGCCCCGCATCATCAAGCAGTTGTATCACATAGTTCCGGCTAACGCCGCGTCCGTGCGCCGGCGGGGCGAGCGCAAGTCGGCCCGCGTGGGTTGCGAGGGGAAGAGGGGGCCCTACCATAGGAGGAGATGTCTACCTGGTAAATTGGCCAGTTGTAAGCCCCCCGGCAGGGCCCACATCGGATTCACCTGGTCTGTGCGGGCAAGATGGCCGATGAAAGAGTAGGGGGCGGTGTCGGATGGTATAGGTGACAGAAGCTAGGCCCGGGCTCGCAGTAGAGCTCGGCCCGGGTGCGACGCTCTTGGTAGCGGACACTGAGGATGTGACTGAGCATTCCAGTGAGCCGGCAGTGCCGTCAAGCTGCTCGCTCAGCTCCTGGCCAAGGGTCCTCGCCTCGCAGCTGTTAAGGAGGATGCTAAGGACAAGCCTTGAACAGAATGTGTTCGCGCCGCGCACTCAGGTAGCGGCATGTCCAGAAACGGTCGAGGCAACGGCCCTCGGAGGGCTGCCCAGGCCTGGCCAACTGCTGGTGTTGATGTCGTCTGCCGTGGAGGGGAGCCTGCAGCTGCCTATTGGAGCTTCACGGCGAGTAGCCGGGCCGGGGACGGGGCTGCCATCCAGCAAGAGGAGGGTGGATAGTGTCCCTGCGGGGAAGCCGGTGGCCATGAAGTCGATCCGTTTTCTTGCTGATCATAAGCCCCTGAGCGCCCGCGCGCTTCCAGTGATAAGCTGTCTAGCGAGAGTTGGGCTGATTGAGGGTTTCCACGAGTGTCGTGTCATCAGCATAGGTCACATCGCTCAGTCGGTAGGGTGGGTCAACCCGGCCCGCCGTAGCTGGCGTACTCTGTGGACCTCGATCCCCGGCGGGCGCGGCCCCTACACCAGGGCAAAGCGGGGCTTGTGCATGCCGCATAATATAGTCCACCATAATGATGAATACCGGCTGAGATATGGGGCCTTAATTTTTTTTTTAATTTTTTTTAAAATCAATATTTCTATCGGAGCACAAAGACCTGCCGCATGCCGACCCCGAGTGCCGCCCCCGGTGTAATGGCACAGGGGCGGGCGCCGGAGTGACCCCGTCAGCGGTACAGACCTGGGCTTGGGACCCAGGCTTCATGGAACTGGCGGATGATCTCAATGAAGTATGATGGGAACGGAACAGGTGGACCACCCATATTAGCCTGTCGTCCTATATATGGCGTATTGAATGCCTTGGTGTAATCCACGAAGATCAATAGCAATGGCAAGAGGCCGCCGGGGGCTCCGGCCTCTTGCAATTGCTATTGATCTTCGTGGATTACCGGCCAGGCGGCCCACTTCCTTGATCAGGCGGCGCACGGTAGTGGTGACCGGATAACACAGTTGTGACCACGGAAGCCCATCTGGGACTCACCTAGATGGGAATCGAGGCTGGCACTCGCATGCGGTACGTTCAGCAGGAGACGCATGAAGACTTTCAGCACGTGCGCAGCTTTGGAGGCATACACCGGGGTAGTTGCCAGTATCCACGGCGGTCGACCCCTTGCCCTTGTAGAGCATGACCTGGCCGGACCGAGCGGTCTCCCAATAGTAACCGATCGGCGGGGGGGCGGAGGCAATCTCATAGAATCCGGTTGCAAACACCCCGGAGGAATTAGGCTCAACTGAGCTCAGACATCTGAACCACCTCCGATGAAAGATTGTCCACTCCCATGGCAGCATCAATGATTGCGGAGGGTGGAGAACCCGAGATGGCAGCACGGCCCATTCCTTGGGAATTAACTTCCGGCACTTGTCGTGGGGGCTGTCCACCAGGGGGCCAAAGCCGTGAGCCGTGGGACCAGGTACATGGTAGGGCATGCACCTGCAGTATCGCAACAAGAATCGCAACAAGATTATATCGCAACGTACATTGCGAACTTTTTTAGTTGTCTACTTCTGTTGATAAGGACAGGTACTGTCAGAGGCACACGGCGTTGCATCTTTAGTTTCAAAAAGTCTTATTTCTACAAGGAGTTATGACTTAATTTTAATACGAAGTTACGCAACAACCAGTTTTGCCAGCTAAAATTAGGTTTGCAACTTTTTTTTTACAGTACTGGAAAGTTCCAAAATTGCGATTCTCATTGCGGCGCTACGCCTGTGTACTACTGCGGGTGCCCCCTAGGTAGTCTTTCTCGCTCGTGGGATCGTGCGGGCCGGGGCCGCTCAACAATGGGGCCGCCTCGATCGGCTAGCCGCAGCGCGCACTGCAGCTGCAGTGGGGTTGAGCCGGCCGGGGGTAGTCCAGCGGCCCCCCCGATAGTTTGGCCTGGGAGCTGAACCAAAGTTGCATGGGGGCATGTCCGGCCGGATGTCAGCCTGCAAGTTGCTTTTCCCGCCGTCTGGTGAGACGGTCGAGAGACCGCCACAGTGCCGCCTTAATTGTGCTGCAGTTGGCGGCCGCCGTGATTTCTGCGGAAGGTGTCTCTACCTCCTCCGCGTGTGCGGCATGCAGTACTAGTATATGCTTGAGTAAGCCGCTCAATTATGGTTCGGGTATACAGGCTAAAACATCGGCTGGAACACCTACTGCATGAAAGATCTACACGGTGTCCTCAGTTATTCCTATTGATCACTATGAACAATGGTCGAATTCATGAATGGAACTCGTCCCTGAAAGGGAATGTTCACTCAGTCATCAGTAACAGATATCAGGTCGTTCAGAACTTGATATTGACATGTAACGCGTACATCAGGAATGAGGACCCATGTGTCATCCCACCAGCCGGCGGGCAGAGCCCCCTCGGAAAGTAGACGTGATCGAGTCACACTTTATGCCAGCTATTAAACCGAGAGAGCCGGAATGTTAAATCACACCACAATTATAATGCCTATATATATTTAAAAATATAATTACTTACAGCAGAGTGAAATCACTCAAACCAAAGCAAATGCCCAGCTATAATGCCTATATATTAATAATATAATTACTTACAGCAGAGTGAAATCACTCAAACCAAAGCAAACGCCCAGCTATAAACCTCTATACAGAGCCATGTAAAATCTCTATACTACGATAAGACCAATGGAAACTCCTAACGGGAGGAACCTAATAGCCCTGCTGCACCGCAAAATCAGCCCGCGTACCGGGCGGAGCATGATGTCAGCCATGGCCCGAGTCAGCGCCACCGACAAGCGCTGACGCCAATATGACGTCCAGGTCCGCGCCGACCATGGGGCCCGCTGGCCCTCCAGGTCCAGCCGGTCCTCCCGGAGCCGGCAACACTCCTTGAAGAAGGCGGAGGTCAGGGGCCCCATGGCCCCAAACTCCTCCAGGACAAAGGGCACCACACGATGGTGCCCGACGTCGCCGTAGGCCAGGAGCTTGGCCCGCTCCGCCCGGTCCGCCGTGTAACCTGCCGTGAGGGAGGCCCCAGCCACGTGGCTAAGAGACAAGGGCCGCGCCACCGAAACGTCGATAAGCAGATGCCGGCCACCCCCCTCAAAGTCCAGCACCACGATGTCAGGCCGGTGGTTGGGGGAATAGAAGGCAGCGCCATCCGCATCCTCGGACCGGATGTTCGCGTGGGGGAAAACCGACCGAATCATGGCGAGCACCACCGTCAGGAGGACAGTGTGCAAATACAAATACCAATTCTGATTCTGTTGGCCCCCCATGCAGGCAAGGTAGTGAGTCCCCGTGGGATCCAGCGGCTGCCCACAGCTACCACAAGGCCGCCCGGCCGGAACAAGAGGCTGCGGGGCAAATATAGCTGGTGCCGGAGCGCCACCGAGTAGTGGCTGGGAGCCAAGGCGAATGGGGGGCCATGGGAAGAGCACGAAGGTACGCCGAGCCCACACTCCGCAAGGAAAGCGAGAACAGCCACGCACGTCCCTGGGCGTTGAGGTCCGCGAAAAGAGCAATCCAATCAGCCGTGTGCAGAATACCCGCGTAGGTTTTCTGGTGTTTATCGATGACGCGAGCAGGGAATGCGGCGGGAGATTGAACGGAGGCGACCGAGGGAGTGCCGCGAGGGAGGTGGCGCTGTACCGCCTGAGCGGCACGGACGGGAGAACAGGCCTGCTGGATCTCAGCATAGGCCTCCTGGATGGCGGTGACGAAGGGCAAAGGGCTGCTGGGGTCCAGGAGGTCAGGCGCTGCCGTTGCCAAAAGGGGCAGGAGCCGGCAGCTTTCCGCCCACGACTGAGCGACGGAGCCCAAAAATGCTGCTGGGGCCAGCCGGGCGGCACGAGTCAGACCACAGCCACCCATCCGTGCAGGCAGGGAGGCAATGCGAATAGCATGTGGCGGGAGGTCGGGAATGCCTATATATGCCCGCCATCATGCCCGTTGGTGAGTTTCCCGCCATCCTGATCTTCGTCGACTTCATCAAGGCTTTTGATTCTGTCCTCTGGGCTGTTCTATTGTGGGCTGTCCTTGCTCGCGCTCGCGCGTCCCCATGCACTCCCCTGATTGCCGTCATCCGCACGCTGTATGAGGGGTCGACTACTTCGGTGCACACTCAACACGGCTTTACCCCGCTATGCCCACTGCAGACCGGCTGGCGTCTGGCAGGGTTGCGTCCTGTCGCCGTACCTGTTTATTATTGTAGTGGATTATGTTATGCGCCAGGCGCGTGCCCGCTTTGCTAGCATTGCAGGCCGTGCCCCTGGCCTAGTGATCACGAACGAGCTTGGGGGAGGGGGGCCGACTAACAAGCAGACTTTGCTAGCTGACCTCATTTAAACTGATGCCGACGACATCACGCTCATCGAGAAGCCGGAGTCTGCCCAACCAACTTTGGCTGGACTGCCTGCATGGCGCTCGAGGCTCGGGCGCCGTTGGTCTAGAAATCAGCCCCAAAACGGAGGCCCTGGCCCTGAGTCGGCATAGCAGGGCCCCCGCCCACACTCCGCCCGTCTTTGACGACACCGCGAGGTCAACTACCCGGCTACTACTTCAGGCCGCTTCAAGCTGGCGGCTCGGCAGTTGGCTTCCCGACTGCGAGGACGACCTGACGACACGGATCGGCATGGCGTGGGCGCAACTCCATGACCACCGCTGCTGCATGGTGGAGCAACCCCGCCCTATTATAGCCCGGATCATCAAGCGTGACCTCTTCAAGGTCGTCATTCTGACGATCCTGACCTACGGCGCGCCGAGACCTGGACACTGACGCAGGAGCTGGAGCAACGATTCGACGGCATGCAACGTCACCAAGATGCTGCACAAGGCCCTTAATTAACATCCCCTTTGGTTTGCACATTTGTAATCAGACTTTCAGAGGATTTGTACGCTGATTTGCCCTATGTTTCCCACATTCTTAGGCACAGGCGCCTGGGCCTAGCCGGGCACCTGGCCCGCACAGATCAGGTAGACACATCAGATTGACTATCTGGCACGAAGACCGCCCAGCCTGGGCGTTATGTCCTCACCTGGCGTGCCCCAGGCCGCGCGCGGCAGGGCCGCCAGTGACCCGTGGACTTTTTGTGATAGACTCGGCATGGACATGTGCTACCCTCGATCGACGTGACGGGCTCACACCCGGGCAGCCTCCTGGTTTGTCTGTAATATGGAGGCAGATGGTACGCAAGGATATAGATGGCAAGTAGTGATGAAGGAGACCACCCCCAAGTCTGTGGGGGCTCCGGGTGTGACCGCGTATGACATTCATATCAGAGTAAAGGCACCCACGTAAAAATAAACAAAGCCAAGGCTAACAATTAAGAGATCGATCCCACGGGCAAAACAACACGCCAAGGACATTCATATCATAGCGATTCGGGCCGTGGTGCCCACAACCCTGTCACTAGGACCTATAGATAGCTTACATGATCCATTCCATCCCATGTTCCCCTCCCACTGAGGACTTATGCTCACGTGACGCAGTCACGTGTAATAATTAAATGCCCGTTGACAGAACGATGCACGGCGCGGTGCAGAAATGATCGACCCACAACCGACCCGTCAGTAGCACCAACATTCAACCCACCATCATGCCACATTGCCACTCGGTGGGTTGAACCCCACTGGCTACGAATGGTATAACACTGGAATGTGTTGAAAGAAAAAAAGAGATTAATGTGTGGACTTTGCATGATGGAACATGATTGAGACGTAGTTGAGAATTGCATTGATTAATAATATTAGTCGGAATAATTTAGCCAGGACCTAATCATTGCCACTGTTCCTGTCCGGCACCAACCACATAATTTGGATGCCGTGGTGGCTATCTGACGAGTGTCTGACCGGCTATAGGACAAAAACAGGGCAGACCAGTGTTCAATGGGTAATAACAACGTAATACGGGGCACGACTGTTATTACTGGTAGAGTGGAAACGCGGGCCAACATGCAGTGGAAGGTCAAGAACGTCGGGTGTGCATCATATACCTAGTTGGCGTGCCTCCCCCAGAGGCCCCACAGGCGAAGCAGAGGCCCCAAAGGCGAAGCACAAGACGACGGGGTTCCAGGAGCTGAACAGTGCAGCACAAACGAAAGCAACCGCGCGCCTAATGACCACAATAAATACAAACCACTGTGTCACTGTCGAGTGACGAGCTCAAGGCTCGGGTTACCAATGAAGGTCAGCACTGCCCGGCCGCCGAATACGTGGGTTGCTGAACAACGTGGCCGGGGTCGGTATGACATGTGGGCGAAAGAAAAGGAAGCTTCTGTGTGGCACACGACCAAGGTTTGGGCTAGTAACGTAGCATGCAGAATGCAGAAGACAAATCATAAATTAGAGGCACAACGGTGCGGGAACCCGACACGGAAGGGCAGAAAATGCAAACAGTGCGCAACCTGACCCTACCGCCTGAGCGATCTGATCTACGCTGATGACACGACGCTCGTGGAAACCCCGGAGTCAGCCCAACTCTGGCTAGACAGCTTATCACTGGAAGCGCGGGCGGTGGGGCTTATGATCAGCAAGAAAACGGAGGTCATGCGGCCATCGGCTTCCCAGTGCTGGGATAGCCCCACCCACCCTCCTCTTGCTGGACGGCAGCCCCGTCCCCCCGGCGACTCGCTTCAAGCTCCTTGGCAGCTGGCTTCCCTCCACAGCCGACGACATCAACACCCGCATTGGCCAGGCCTGGGCGGCCCTCCGCCGCCTGGACAGGTTCTGGACCTGCCACTACCTGAGTGAGCGACGCAAGCGCATTCTGTTCAAGGCCCTTGTCCTCAGCATCCTCCTTTACGGCTGCGAGGCGTGGACCCTGGACCAGGCGCTGAGCCAGCAGCTTGACGGCACCGTCACTAGAATGCTCCGTCATATCCTTGGCGTTCGCTACCAAGAACGCCGCACCCGGGCCGAGCTCTACTGCGAGCTCCCTCTTGTCACCCATACCATTCGACACCGCCATGAGTTAAGTAATGCAATACGCATTACTTTTGCATACTTGCAAGTATGCAAAAGTAATGCGTATTGCATTACTTAACTAAAATTGGGCCGCGTGGGGAAATCCGGCGTTCCGCACACACCGCTCGTTACCGAGGTGACTCGATTAATTACGACTCGGCTATTCCCAGCCTCGCGCCGTAATTCCTATTTCGACTTGGCCTACCCGGCCTCCGCCAAACATAGAAATCCACAAATATTTCGACTCGGCCTCCCAGGCCTACCCGCCGCAAATATTTCCGTGCCTCCGAGAGGATTCGAACCCGGTACCCCAGGAGCGAACGCCAATCTTAGTTAAGTAATGCAATACGCATTACTTTTGCATACTTGCAAGTATGCAAAAGTAATGCGTATTGCATTACTTAACTAAGATTGGCGTTCGCTCCTGGGGTACCGGGTTCGAATCCTCTCGGAGGCACGGAAATATTTGCGGCGGGTAGGTCTGGGAGGCCGAGTCGAAATATTTGTGGATTTCTATGTTTGGCGGAGGCCGGGTAGGCCAAGTCGAAATAGGAATTACGGCGCGAGGCTGGGAATAGCCGAGTCGTAATTAATCGAGTCACCTCGGTAACGAGCGGTGTGTGCGGAACGCCGGATTTCCCCACGCGGCCCAATTTTAGTTAAGTAATGCAATACGCATTACTTTTGCATACTTGCAAGTATGCAAAAGTAATGCGTATTGCATTACTTAACTCCATGCACCTCCTCTTTGCCGGCCATCTTGCCCGCACAGACCAGGTGAATACCGATGTGGGCCCTGCCGGGGGGCTTAAGACGGGCCAACCAGGTAGACACCTCCTCCTATGGCACTGAGGGTCCCCTTGTCCCATCTCAACCCACTGTCAAACTTGCGCGTGCCCGGCACCAGCGCGGCGCGACCCGGACCTATGTGACAGAACTGCTTGAAGATGCAGGGCTTCTGGGACTACCCGTAGTCTCCGCGCCCGCATGATTGACAAGGAGAAATGGGCTGCCATCTGCGATAAGCACCTTCCTGAGGGGGATGCTCCTGTTTTCTCCCCACGGGCCCCGCGGCCCGTTGCTAGCCAGCCGGGTAGAAGTCCGCAGGTGGAGGTTATTGGCCCTGAGGATAGCCGCTACACTACCGCCTCGTCTGCCATTACAGTGGAGGACAGCTCGGATGAGGATTACATCCCCATCTAGTGCTTAATGGTTGGGGAATGATGCAGACGATATTTGTTTAAACTTTTGTGTAATTATTTTTTCTAATGAGATTAGCATAGTACTCCGTGGCATGCCTTTGCGCATGACACGCAAGTACTTACTTACTTACTTACTTTAGTGCGCAACATCCTAACTTCCAGCTATATTACGACTGGAATGAGGCTGGGTTAGACGAGTCAGGCTAGCTGACGGCGAAAGGACAAGGGAGTTCTTCGCCTATAAGAACAAAAGTGGATTCGGGGTATACCAAGCTGAATATATAACAAAATCTGGAATGGTGCGACCAGCAAGCTAGCCGCACTGAGAGGGTTATTATTCGCGTAGCAAGTCTAGCATCATAGTAGGGGTGTCCTAATGCAGGCAGCACTTCCTAATATGGTAGCAGGCGACTCACAAACCAACCTGCTGGGCTGTCGGGGTTGTCGTTGCCGCGGATAGATAAATATGGTGCACAAAGAAGTTGTCAGGGATAGTATGGTAGACAGTGGAGAAAAGCCGCACTTCTTGCCTCCGATGCCATTGTTACGAGTACTAAGGCCCGACCGCCTCCCCGACCTCTAGCAACCCTAGACACACTAGTATGTTTGACGGTACCCGTAGCTACTAGCTTGGAGGTGCAGGCTGAGCCTGCAAAAGACCATGTGGGCTCAATTTCTCAGTCAGTATGACATTATACATTCACATACAACACTGTAAATTACACCTTGATCAGTGCAACAACGACCAAATCCGTTAGCCACACTAACCTAATGAGCCCAACCAACAAGGGTTATCACGTAGCTAGACTAACAATATTCACAAAATAAAATTAAATTGGAACATATCTCCGTTGGGAGTACATGTAGCACATATATCCCTGCTGTAAGTAATTATATCCCTGAGAAGGGGCATATGGCTTTTCATACATTCTGCATGGGCTACTTCCTGCAAGGGTATAGGGTATAAACTACAACTGCTCTGGGTGCACAAAGCGCACCTGCACCGACACTATGTATTCCAGCAGCTGAGTTGAGGACATAGATAGGGGGGGAAGATCATCATGGCTAAACGATGGCTAGGGCATGGCTTCCGGTAGCAGGGAGTAGCTCTCTGCATTGGCAATACTAAGCTAAATTCTTAACGCATTATCCGTGGGGAGTCCCATCATAGGCACACACGCTTTAATAGGCGTGGGCCACGTGCTAAGCTGAGCCCATGACTACTAATACTAATCTACACTACTGCTATATATTCCCTAAGCTGCATGGGGTTGTTGGGGGGGCAGGGGGAGCCTGCCAGGGCTTGTGGTCGACGTGGATGACCGCCCCCCTCCGGTATACCGGCTTCCCCCTGCGTTCTGCCGGCGCTGGAGGTAGGTCGGCCATAGCTCCCGTCGCCGTTGTTGCTGCGCCACAGTCTGGCCCACCTGGGGCATTACCAGTGGGCGGATGCAATGGTGCACCCACTGGCCCACCCGGGGTCAAGTCGTCGTCCAGCGTGTAGGAAGTCCTCGAGAGCTTCTTGCTAACAGCTTATCCGCCATGTACTTAAAGGTGAGGAGCAAGGGGGCCGGGCCAGCTTTGCCCCGCGCGCGGGGAAGGCGGACAGCCTACATCCGTCCTCAGCTCACCAGCAAGTTGCATGGGGGTAAGAATGTCACGCCTAAACGCTATGGCAAGAGACTCTGAGTCCTCACCTGCCGGCTGGTCAAAGACTTGCTTGACTATGACGTTAAGGCTGCGCTTGGCGAGCTCGGCCTCCTCGTGGAGGCGAGCATTTGTTGCTTGAGCTGTGTCGCGATGGATTCACGGCCATGGAAACCCTAAATTCGATCTGAGCTCACGGCACACTGGGTACGCACGGGCCGTCGGGCCTCCAAATTAATGTCGGCCCATTATCGACGACGTAGGTACAGGTTTGAAACTGACCTCGGTACTTACAACCGTAGATCTCACGTCTACAGTACTGTACTTGGCAGTACTATATTGGGTATGCAACAGCCACAATTCCACTGGTACAGCACCAGGGCCACAACTCGGGCACCGGACCAAGACACCAACAGTGGTCACATTGGCCCCAGCTACATAAAGTACGCAGTGCGGCGCCACAGACATCTTTGGCCCGTCGGACCGATGGGATGAAGCATATAAAAGTGATCGCTACTCCTGATCGGGGGACTATAACTTTACGTCGTTGCACGACCTCACCTGCATGGACGCTGGACGACGACCTGACCCCCGCTCAGCAGCAGCAGCGACGCGAGACCTGTGGCCGCGGAATACCTCCGCCACAAGCAGGACCCCCAGAAGCCCAAGGTGTACTGGAGGGGCGGGGACTTTAACACGTATGGCTATCTAAAATAGCGCCTCGATGATTGATAATGAATGCGAAAGACAATTTGACTTCCTATGCGTCACAGCGCACGATGGTGGCTTAATTAAGAATACTTGTCACACGATACGATTAATATGCTCAAACCCGGAAAACCGGTTTCGTATATTACAATGTTACCACACAGATTAAAACACTCAATACGGGAAGACTTACACCCAGTAGGCGAGGGATTCGCACTCGAGCCCCCAGGAGAATTACACTCCAGGATTAAGCGATAGTAAATCTGTAGAGCAACGTGGTAAATTACGATACAAGGTCCGGATTGCTGGCATAGCTCGTGCCTTGCCTATTTTGTCCCTTCGTCCTCGTTGGTGGCTGCGCCTCGCGCTGCCAACCAGGCATGACGTCAGGTCCGCGGGGACGGGCTCCTCGAACCGTCTAGAACACATTAAAGACCAGTACGGCTAGGACTCTCCTGAAAAATATCCAAATGTCCGTACTTACCATCATAACGTGTGTGCAGTGCCACTTGGCTGTCCCGTAACTCCCGTTCAGGCGCTAGGTCCGCCGGCTACGGCGCAAAGGCCAAGTTCGTCAGCAAAACCTCTACACTTACTTCCACACGGATTGCCTCGGCTACCAACTGTACTCTGGCCTCGGCACTGGCGCCGGATTACGGTCGGCGCCGATCGACCGGGACGCCCGGATAATTTAATAACACACATGGCATGTCGCATCCGTGCAACATGGACCTGATTAATTAATTAATTAATAGACACGTGACTGCGTCACGTGAGCATAAGTCCTCAGTGGGAGGGGAACATGGGATGGAATGGATGGTATAAGCTATCTAGGTCCTAGTTACAGGGGTGTGGGCACCGCGGCCCGAATCGCTATGAATGCCATACTTGGTCACACGCGGAGCCCCCACAGGCTTGGGGGTGGTCTCCTTCATCACTACTTGCCATCTATCCTTGCGCATCATCTGCCTCCATATTACAGACAAACCAGGAGGCTGCCCGGGGGTGAGCCCGTCACGTCTAGTGTAGCACATGTCCATGCCGATGGACCTGATGATCAACCACAAGATGTGGACGCCCCCTGCGGGCTAGAATAGCCTAGCTTGTATCCATTGGTAGTCACTGCCGCCATGGCAGCCGTGCCTAGAATGTTTGCCTAGCTGTGCCACCATACCTAGTCACGTGCACCGCTAACACACGGTACACAACCAGCCATAGCCTTAGCTTAGTTAGTCCTTGTACAGGCATGCTACGTCCTGGCTATGCTCAGATTACTTGCCCACGCTCCTTGTTATGATATGCTCACATGGGTCTTATCGCACCCACAGAACTTGCCGGATCGTTTACTGTGTCCGATCGCAGCTGTGGCATGCCTCTGGCATGAAGGAGAAAGGGGGTCTCTGCCCTTTCTTCCTGTTGTGCACATGCACACAGGGATCAAAGCACTTGCTCCGTGACTCCCCAACGGGGGCACGAGTTTAGTTAATTAATAGATAACTTTACGCAGAAAGGTCCGAACGCAGTGGACGGAACGCCAAACTTACGGCGTAGCTAAACAGATTTGTTACGTGCCGTAACAATAAGGGGGTCAATGTCCAGCCTGCCCCCCGTGATAATAAAGAATAGACAAAGGAATAGACCAAATTAATTAATAAGAAAGAATAGACAACAGTTTAAACTTGTTCAGTCCCCTCGGGGGACCGCTCCCATTCACCGCTTCAAGCCGTTTGAGCCGGACCCGGACCGGAATCGCCTTGCTTTTCGGTGACGGGAGGTCCAGCAAGGTTTTCTGAGAATATTGCGATGACGGCTTCTGCCACAAGGAATCGAGGACGGTGGCCGGTTTCACCGCTGCCCTGATGACCTTGAGCCCTTCCAACGGCGAGTCCACTTGCTGCCCCTTGGCGGGCTTCAGCTTCTCGATATACACCTCCACCTGGCCCATGTTCTCGTAACTGCTCATGAACGCCGCCACCAGCCGCCGCGTGAACATGACGTCGAACGATATCTCCTCCCCACCCCCCGGGCCCTCGACAATCCATCCGGGCTTCCCTTCCACGTCCTCCCGATACTGCCAGCTCCCGGGGGGCTGCATCGTCGAGGGGACGAATTCCTCCTGGCCCTTATCCACACTGAGCATGGTCAAGGGGATTTTCTGGGACGCATTAAAAGCGCCCAAGGGGGGATCCGGAGCGCCCGCTGGGGGGTCCGGCTCGCGCAGCTTGCCCGGTTGATCCTTTAGCCCTTCAGGTGCCGGCCTGTCCTTTGTGAGCCTCCTGGCAGGGAGCACGTCAGGGTGCGTCTCCAGGGACCAAGACGTCCACGCATTCGCGACCGAGCTCTGGCCACTCACCCCATCCTGGCCACTCGCCCCATCCTGGCCACCCGCCCCATCCTGGCCACTCGCCCCGTTCAGGCCACTCCCATTGTTCTGGTCATGTGCCCCCTTCAGGTCAGTCGCACTGATCTGGCTTCCTTGATTGGTCAACTCCTGGCTCTCAAGGGATAACCGGTCCCGGCTGGCGCTCCACTCCAGCTCGGCGCAGTACCTCTGGGCTTCTCCGCGGAAGAAATGGGCAAAGACCGCTGCCCAGACGTAGTGCGCGCAGTGCGTTGGGTGCTTGTGGTCCTGGCAGCGCATGAGCGGGTGACTCTTGCCCGAGGGAGAGAAGGCAAAGGGCCAGAGCGCGTCGCGCCAGGAGAGGGCGGGGATCTGGTAGTAGCGGAGGACCTTCATTTGTTCGTCTTCAAGCCACGGGCGCGCCGACGTGAACTTTGGGTCCTCCATGCCTGGGGTGATGGGTGCCATGGAAAGTGACATCCAAGAGTAATGGCGACAAAAAGTCACAGTTCCATATGACAGTTACATGGGACAGTTACGTATGACAATTAGTTATTACCGCGACACCTAGACATGACAGTTACATAGGACAACTACGTATGAAAGTTAGACATTACCGTGACAGTTCGACGTACAGTCATTCACGCCTTAAGTTGGGTTGGCTTAAGTTGTGTTCACGCCTTAAGTTGGGTCGAATAGGGTTTCGGCATTCCAAGTTCAAAGTAGTTCAGAATAGTACGTTTAAGTATCCTTAGTTCAAATTAGTAGAATTAAGTAGAATCATTCACGCCTTAAGGGGACGTGGCGCGCCGAATATTTTCCGCGCGAAAAAATTCGCGGTACCAGCCGTACCGTGAAAAGTGGGTGCACCGTGCGCGCACCCCTTGCGGAAGTGGCCATGGCGACTGCGTTTAGGCGAAACTAGCCATGTAGGGCTACAGAAATGCCCAAAAAATGCTCGAATGTTGAAGAAGATGATTTCATGATGTTGGGTTGTGGCGGCAAGTAGCTGGTTTACAATATCGCTGCTTTCTTTTACTGCCATCGGCATGGGGGTTAAACTGCATTTTTTGGTCGCGCGGAATAAAATAGAATTCGTGATAGCGGCAGTAAATTCGCAGTTTTGGGGGCCTTTTTGACCGTCAAGGGTGCATTAATATCAGTAGCATTGAATTCCAAACCGAACTGGTGCTTTTTGCTACATTTTCGGCCATTGTCGGTAAGTAATTCTTCAGGCCTGCGCAGTGCATGTCGGAACCTTCCATGGAAAAACGGCCGTTGTTGCGCGCCTGAGCGAGGGATCTGCAAGGGCAAGGTATAAATTTGTCGCGAATGTTATGTGCTATCAGTTCTTTCTTGTATGAGCTCATCGTTCGAAGGTTTTTGCGTTCTGTTTGGGCCGTTTCCGCCAGCTAGCTCGCTGTTGCTTGCCGAATACCTGGCAGCTTTAGATTGTTTTCGTTGATGTCGTGGTTAGGGCCGCTTCAGTCGAAGCCTATAGCTTCTCGGGAAGGTTTAAGGCATTTCATAAAACGTGTTCTGGCGAGGATGGTGTGCGTATGGACGCTTCTTGTTGTGTTAGAGTGACGCACCCTCTCTTCGCAGCGGCATCACAGCGCTCATGCGCTGGAGGGCCGCCAATGGTTTCTTTCCATTTTATCGTGCAGGGGAGGAAGTGTTTTATTGACGATCATGTTGGAGATATTGCATTTGTGTGACTGCATGTAGATAGCTGCCACCATTGGTTTATTTGAGCTTTCCCTTGATATGATGATGTGAAAAGACTGCAATGTGCTGAGCCAACCATGGTTGACATGGTTGACTGCATGCAAGCTTTGTATGCCATGATCTCCTTGGTTCCTTGCCCTCCATAGTTCCAGTTTGTTGCCCATCTCAGGTAGGGCAGTGAAGGAGTTGTTGCTGTGTTGATTAGCTTGGTTGGCATAAACCTTACACTCTAACCTGGGAGAAACATAGAAAATGCTGGTTAGGCATTTTAGTGCCATCATCATTATTGCTATTCACATGCTTATATGTCTGGCCATGCTCGAGGGACGGTGAAGGTGTATGAGGTGTGTGGCCACCCCTTTGTACTTCATAACATATTCAGCATGTATTTGATGCATGTTGGATGGCATGTAAAGTGTAATTGTGTTAACTTGGTTACTGAGTGGTCCTTAGCGCCTGTCAGGTGGTCGTCTAGGAAACCCATCAGTGCGTGTCACAGTGACCCCAAACCTTGAGCATGTGTCGTCATCAGTGTGCAAGAGTTATTTATATGTGCTTTTGGTCATAGATTTGCTGAGTTCTAATCATGAAGTTTACAAGGTAACCTTGGGTTGACTAATGTGTATGCTCTCTTGGCATGTATGCCTAACGATCGTGTTGCTATGCTTGGGCTGGCAAGGTTGGCCATGCCGAGGGCAGGTGAGGGCAGATGAGGTGCCTAGCTGTTTGCTTATGTATTGTGATCGAGTAGGGCATGCTTTCAGGCTTTTTGGATGGAAAACATCATGCCTAACTGGCCTTGTACAAAGAAAAACCTCCTTTAGCTTATGTTCAGGTTTTAGCACGTTTAACTTTATAACTTGAGCTAGACTTGTCGGAATGACCTGGGACTTGGAAGACAGTTGTCCCCCTGTTAGACGGATTTTCGCTGCAGAAAAAAGTATTTTTTTGACGTGTTTATAAAAAGTTATTCCCAATGTCCGGTAAAAAAAGGGTCGTTTTGCGGGGAAATTAATAACTGTTCGAGGTTTTGCCCTTTCCATGATGTAAATAGCTCAGCAAGCTACAAACTCAGGGAACTAAAAACGCTGCAGGCAGTTTTGCAAATAAATGTGTGCATTGGCTGGGGCATACCCAGCCCTAATTAGCGTCTTTTGCTATTTATAG
Organism: Mesostigma viride; assembly: GCA_009746045.1. Classification (NCBI taxonomy): domain Eukaryota; kingdom Viridiplantae; phylum Streptophyta; class Mesostigmatophyceae; order Mesostigmatales; family Mesostigmataceae; genus Mesostigma; species Mesostigma viride. Next base: position 163,574 of record RPFO01000027.1, on the reverse strand, counting down.
CGCATTATTGGTGTATGTATGGGGGTAGTACCCCCAACAAGTGCATGGACAACTCACTAGAGATGTTATCTAGTGCCCCCAATCATAACTTAGCGTTGTGCAAATGAATTTCAAGTGATATTAGCATAGGTCAATTTTTAAGGGTTTTGGGGTGCCACCTCCCCTTAAGTTGGGTTCACGCCTTAAGTTGGGTTGACCCCTCAAAAACCTCGAACCCAACTTGAGGTGTGAATGACTGTATCAGTTAGATATGGCAGTGAGCTACGTGTAGCAACCGGTGCCACAGAGATATCCAAGATTAATGGCGATGATAAGCAACAGTTTAATATCGATGACAGCCAGCTACCAGTAGCAGTTGGTGCCTAATGGATTGGCGATCAGACCACTCACAAAGGCATGGCGATGACTGATGATCATGAGCCATTACTAGTAGATTTAACAAGAGGACGTGACCTAGAGATACCCTGGGAATTCTGCCACTCCTTTAGAGGTACGATAAGCAAAGCATAGACGACTAGATATCGACGACTAGACATGGACGACCAGACATCGACGACACGCATGGATGGCTGGACATGGATGACCAGACACCGACGACACGCATGGATGGCTGGACATGGATGACCAGACACCGACCACACGCATGGATGGCTGGACATGGATGACCAGACACCGACGACACGCATGGATGGCTGGACATGGATGACCCGACACCGACGACACGCATGGATGGCTGGACATGGACGACCAGACACCGACGACACGCATGGATGGCTCGACATGGACGACCAGACATCGACGACACGCATGGATGACTGGACATGGATGACCAGACACCGACCACACGCATGGATGGCTGGACATGGATGACCAGACACCGACCACACGCATGGATGGCTGGACATGGATGACCAGACACCGACGACACGCATGGATGGCTGGACATGGATGACCAGACACCGACGACACGCATGGATGGCTGGACATGGACGACCAGACACCGACGACACGCATGGATGGCTGGACATGGATGACCAGACACCGACGACACGCATGGATGGCTGGACATGGATGACCAGACACCGACGACACGCATGGATGGCTGGACATGGATGACCAGACACCGACGACACGCATGGATGGCTGGACATGGATGACCAGACACCGACGACACGCATGGATGGCTGGACATGGATGACCAGACACCGACGACACGCGTGGATGGGTGGACATGGATGACCCGACACCGACGACACGCATGGATGGCTGGACATGGACGACCAGACACCGACGACACGCATGGATGGCTCGACATGGACGACCAGACATCGACGACACGCATGGATGGCTGGACATGGATGACCAGACACCGACGACACGCATGGATGGCTGGACATGGATGACCAGACACCGACCACACGCATGGATGGCTGGACATGGATGACCAGACACCGACGACACGCATGGATGGCTGGACATGGATGACCAGACACCGACGACACGCATGGATGGCTGGACATGGACGACCAGACACCGACGACACGCATGGATGGCTGGACATGGATGACCAGACACCGACGACACGCATGGATGGCTGGACATGGATGACCAGACACCGACGACACGCATGGATGGCTGGACATGGATGACCTGACACCGACGACACGCATGGATGGCTGGACATGACAACGAGATCTGCAAGTGAGGAACCCCACAGGCTCTATCGAGGAGAGGACGGAGACGGGGGAAGGGAGGCAAGAGGAGGGGAGAAGAAGGCCGGGAAGCCAGATGTGGACAGGGCAAGCCATCCCCCCCGCTCACCCATGTGTCCAACGCTCACCCACGACCCCGTGAAAATGAATTCAGTATACCACCACCGGCGGTTACCATCACTCTTACTATCCCCATCAGTTATGAGGCTCTTTTGATACTCCTACACCCTACAAAGTATACCACCACCGGCTATGATCATTACTCTTACTATCCCTATCAATCATGTCGTTGTTTCGATACTAGTATATATATTGGCTATTATCATCACTGTTATCCCTATCAATTATGTCGTTACTTTGATACTGGAATATATACACAAACTAGTATTTGCATCGCGGGGTCGTGGTGGGTCCTATCATTAATGTCATTATTTTGATATTACTGAACCCTAAACAGTAGTTTATAAATAGTAGTACGAGCATAGGCATCACACACTCACTCGTGGTGTGTCCCACCAAGTTCCACTCTCTTGAACCCGTGAAGAAGTATACTACTGCGGGCCGACGCGGCAGCGTCAGCAGCTGCAGCAGCAACTCCTCGGTGGACTCTTTGATGTACGTCGTCGTGTCGCCGCCTAGCTCCTGCACTCCGCATCGTTCCCATTGTGTATAAATAGAACACGGCATAGAGGGGAGGATGAAATCAAAATATAGATGAGGTGTCGTCCCCCCAGCTCCGGCACAAATCACACACACAAGAAATGGGCCGCACGTACAGAACGTGTGTAAGCTAGACTCTTCGGTGGGTATAAAAGGTGTGTGGGCTAGACTCCCTTATGTACGTCGTCGTGTCGCCCCCCAGCTCCTGCACTCCGCATCGTGTCCATTGTCTAGAAGTGGAAGATGGCATAGAGGGCGAATGCGACATTGAAAAATAGATGAAGTGCTGCCGCCCAGCTCCCGCATAAGGCAAGGGATGATGTCAGGTACAGGACATGGGTTAATTAGGCACGTGACTGGGGTATATAGGACGATAGGGTACTAGTGTGTGCCCGCGCGCGCGCCTGTGTGTGTGTGTGTGTGTGTGTGTGTGTGTGTGCGTGTGTGTGTGTAGATAAAACGTGACATCACGACTAGGAAGACCATCTCCGGCATCTGATATATTCTATCTGAGATTATGCCGCCCAGGCCTCGCATGCCAGTGGCATTCGTCTTGATGCTAGGTGGCACACATGGCGTGTTTGACGTAAAGACGAGCGAGGTGTCACCGCCCAGCCCCCGCATGCCCCATAGAAAACGGAGGCATGTGCCGAGCAGGGTGCGGGTGTCAGTCCAAAGAGACGTTTGCCAGGTGCAGGTGGGCTCCTCCTGGTAGTGTACGCAATTGTTCCTACTGGTAGTGCAAGCAATGGTTAGCAAAATAGTTAGCAATACTTAGCAATAGTGAGCAATAATAAGCAATAATAAGCAGTAGTAAGCAATAGCAAGCAATCACGAGCGAGCAATAGAAAGCAACAGAAGGAGCAATAGAAGAAATAGTAAGCAATAGTGAGCAACACATCCTGGTGGCAGTGTGACCATAAGTAAGCAATAGTGAGCAATAGTGAGCAATAGTCAGTAACACATCCTGGTGGCAGTGTGAGCAAAAGGAGGCGATTGCTTAGTATTGCTTATGTCTCTCTCTCTCTCTGGAGGGGGGGGGGGAGAGGGGGCAAGACTCCCTCCCTCCCTGCCCCCCCTCTCTCTAACTTAGCATAAAACTACCCGCACACACAGTGTGAACCTACCCGCTAGGGTGGGTACCCACCCACCTGGTCATTGATCTGGTAGTCGACCAGGAACAGATCAAAGCCGTCCAGCGGGTGGCCGTCGTGCTGCGCGACCGCCATCAGGTTGGTGTCCGCCCACTGCGTGGTCGTGGAGGACTTGGCCAGGTTGACCACCAGGAGACGCTCGGGGGGAACATGCGGGTAGGCCGCTTGGAGCCATTCAGTGACTCGCTGAGGCCACGCGCATTTCCACGGCATGCGATGGCCTTTCAGCCGGCTTTCTTCCCCAGGGTCGCCGTCGCACTTGATGCCCATCGTCACTGGGGCGCGCGGAGGCATTAAGGGTGAGTGGGGGGGGGCGTGTGGAAGAATGAAGCATGAGGGTGTTTGCGTGGAAGCATAAAGCATGAGGCGGGATTGTGCGGAGGCATGGAGCGTGAGGGGGTGTGGCGGTGGAAGCGTGCAGCGTGTGCGTGTGTGTGTGTGTAGGTCGTGACGGATCGCGATATGGATTACATGCTACTACATGGATATGTATAGGCGTCTCATACATGGATTACATGCTACTACATGGATATGTATAGGCGTCTCATATTTGGATTACATGCTACTACATGGATATGTATAGGCGTCTCATATATGGATTACATGCTACTACATGGATATGTATAGGCGTCTCATATTTGGATTACATGCTACTACATGGATATGTATAGGCGTCTCATGGATATGTATAGGCGTCTCATGGATATGTATAGGCGTCTCATGGATACTCATAGCACTTGGGCGGAAAACTTGCGCAGACTGTGCTTACCTTCGCTTCGTCAAGAGGTGCAGCACCGGCTGTGGAGAAAAGACTAAATGAAGCGCTTGTTGCTGGCTTACCCCACCCCCCCATGCGTCTCTTCCCCTCGCGGTAGCTTCGTGAGAACATTTGCTACGACATTTATAGCAACCCAGTTGCTTACCCTACCCCCCCTGCGCGTCTCCTGCCCTCGCGGCTGCTTGGTGAGAGCTGTAGTGACGACATTTATGTACTATAGATTTATGTAGTCACCGTTCCGCACAGCCTCGTTGCTTGCCCTACCCCCCCAACGCTTCTCCTGCCCTCGCGGCCGCTTGGTGAGAGCCTTTGGTCTGACACCCATGCACCATGCCATGCGCACATTTACCCAAGCCCCTCAGCGCGGCAATGCGCGCCTCCTCCCCTCGCTGCAGCCTGGAGAGGAACTTAGCCGCAACATATACATTGTATGCATCTACACTACTATGGTCACCGTTGCTTACCCGAGCCCCCCAGCGCGGCGATGCGCGCCTCCTCCCCTCGCTGCAGCTTGCCAAGGAACTGCTGGAACCGGTAGGTGTTGCCCACGTTGGCGCGCGTCATAGTCAGCATCTGCTCCGTGAGGGACTCCCAGGGCACCGAGGCGTTGTCCTTGATCACCGCGGGAAGCGGGGGGGGAACGTAGCACCCCGTGTCAGGAATCGGCCCATTGCAGGAGGCATCGGACCCTGCGAAGGGGTAATGTCCACGCCGATTCTCCAAAAACAGGTCTAATAATTATTTCAAGCATTAACAATCAAGTATAGATCCAGGAACAGGTGTAGCTGGGTTTATCTAACACAGCCACATTGGCACACCAAGCATCGCTCATGAAGCATACAGGCTAGCGAACGTGATGGCACGACCACGGGGCACGACGGCACGACAAGGGAAAGCATGCAGAGAAAGCCGAGGCGCTTGTACAGGCAGATCTGGCAAGTCCTGAACATATCGCCGAGAAGGTGACAGGCATAAACGAAGAATGGAGAGTCCTCTGTGGCCCGCTTGAGGCAGTGAGAGAAGCTAGAGCGAACTCCCTCCTGATTGTGTGTAGGGGTTAGGGTTCCTTTATTGGTACCCACGTGACGCCTTCACGTGCTATTAATTATTCAATAAACGAAAAGAAACCACAACCAATCGCTGCATAGCTGAAGTGGCGACGAAGCTGGCATAAGGAGCATTAGCCCGTGCTACATGTAGCTCAAGCAAAACGCAAAGGACTAGAGATAATCACTACCATCGGCTGGACGGTAGAAAAAGAAAAGCCAATTTGCACAGGGTGGGCGAGCAGAGCTGTGCACTCACCTACGGAGCAGATATCCGAACACAGGAGTACCAGGCAAACCAGCAGCGCAATCTTCACCACAGGCATGCGAAGCGCAAGATGTTTACTGTTGGAGTGGTCAAGTAGGCTCTCGAGCTCCCCAACCCTCCAATTACTGCTTTCTGTCGAAGTTCCAAGAAGTTGCATTCTATGCCTCCACTCATTACTTCAGTACCTCACGACAACTAGGACTTGGGCATAGGAAAATCACTTTCTACCAAACATGGCCCATGGGCTAGGGCGCGGCTGTAGGGGTCTCCTGATCCGAAGGCATCCCAAGCGATAGCCCAACTGCGAAAAAAGCTCTTTACCGGAGAATCATCTCAAAAAAAAAAAAAAAAAAGTGATGCACGGTGACCAGAGGTGGCGTGCAAGCGTGTTCGAGAATTATTTCTCCATTATCTCCAATAATTAGTTAATTACCCCCCGCGGAAGGTGAACCAGGATCCTGAGAAGGTAGTGCATCGAATAGAACTGCTAGCACCTACGGGGGCGGATGTAAGTAGTGAAAACGGCTCAGTCGACTGACTCTAGGGCCTTGCAGTAGGCGGCAGGCGGCACTGATAGTTTCTTGGGTCGTCACGCGACTCATATCGTCGCGTTCCAACTCCTCCCATTTTTTTCCCCGGGTAAATGGGTATTTTTATTAACCCATAACCAATGGGAATATCGCTAGGTAAAGGGATACCACATATCTGACCATGCAGCTAGTTACCCAATGTGTGTAATGTGATAGGTGATATGTTTAGAAGGGATGAGCAGTATGTGACCACGGCCGACTACTGTAGGCGGGAAGCCGCCCGGCCAGGTGACACGCGCCAGGTCCGTCCCCGTGAGGAATACAAGTAAACACCCTGTTGTGTCCCAGGAGATCATGGCGGAAAAGCTCTACAGCTGTAAGGGGCTGGGCTTGTCATTGTTGGGCCCAGGGTCCCACACCATGTGTTGTGCTTGTGCTCCTCCCATTTCCCAACAAGGCAACACTGACTACCGGTAACAAGGCTAGGTCAGTACCAATTATACAGTTGTACAACACAACTAGCTAGTAATTACTCGATTATAGACGAATTTAGCACGTTCATAGCCCCTTTCCTTGGTACACTGCATGCCTTTAATTGAATATAAATGGGCAAAAATTTTGATGAGCACCGGTTCCCAGTCCTCTGCAGCTATTTCATGATCTAATTAATGGGCCATAACCAGTTCCCATTTCACCTCTCTGGTCTACAATTGGATAATAAAATATACCCATTTCCCCGAAATATAAATGGGAAAAAATGTTTGACATCAGAGACCGCCGCATGGTTTACCCAACCGACGGGCTCGGCCAGCCGGGTCGGTGCGCAAACTCTTGAGATCACCTATGATGTATGATGGCCTGCTTTACTTCACATAACCGGCTGGCTAGGAATTCATGCTGTCATGAACAAGACAGCGGTCAAATGCAGGTGACTGGTTTATGACCGGCGGCCATGAGCTTGATTCAATTCATCAAACCCAAATATGTCGGCCAGGTGGGGTTCCGGGTGTACTACTCATGCGGTCAGTCACCGAGGTATGGCCGCCAACGCCCGAAGGGCCGGGCTCGCCCGTGTGCTACTGGACAGATCGACATGGGATTTTCCTCAGCAGTACAGCAGTATTTTAGATAGTATCAGGCTTGTTGCAATATTTATATGATTGTGCACTCTCCACCACCATCGTCGTGATCAATGAAGATTACATGCTCCGTGGCCGAAATGGCTTTTCGCGGAAGAATCTCACTTCAAGCTCTAACTGAGCAGGTTAGATTTGACATGCTATAAGCATGAGCAGGTTAGATTTGACATGCTATAAGCATGTCTCATTGAAGAAGGCATGGCTGCCCCGCCACTGCCGGCATGCGGCAAAAAATCACTTCAGTGGTTGTAGGAAAGGCTTTGAATATCACTGTGAGAGGATTGTGGTGTAGCCTACGTATACTACACTGTATGTCCATTAAACGAAATCAGAATTCCATGGAATCACGCATGACAGCATAAATCCTCCATGGGATGGAAGGGATGGGATGGAACGAACGGAAGGAGTACAGAATATCACCAACTTGTTCACCCTACTTAGCTATCTGGTGGTACAAGTGGCCCACTTGTACCAAGTGCTGCGGGGCGGGCTAACCCCGCGCCCCGTGTCGATGTGTTTGTCACTGCCGTACTGTAAAATTTACACGCGGTGTCCCGGCCACGGGCAGGGGGTCCGCACGATCTTAGACCATGGATCGATCGTGGGTACCTTCTAAGATGGGAATGGAAGTGATGGCTGAGCAAACGCGGACAAGGTAACAGCAGGCTCCAGCTACCATGGTCCAGAGTCTCCAGTTTTCTGGCTTGCACTGGTTGTCTCATTGATAACGATAAGGGATCAATTGATGACGGTTCGGCCTGGCTATAGCTACGCCGGGTGTAACGTGCCCGGATTTACACCTACTAAACCTGTGCTACTACGTCGCGAAAGATCAACTATGCCGGTAATAGGAAGAATCAAGGTGGCCTAATGCAGATTGCGCTTCACGACTGGGGTCGTGAGATATCTGGCACCACGACTTGATGCCAAGCTATTTAATACACACTTATAATGGCTAGCAAGACCAATTACAAATGGATAAGTGCCCCAGGTTCAATGTGTAGGCTTCATCGCACTTTACATTCATCGAACCAAGAGGACGAGACTCTCGTTGTTACGTCGCGTAACAATTCGTTGTAGTTACGGACGTAAATTAGGTCTTTTGCCTCGGTTGTCCCTAGGTTTACGTGTAGCTCCTACCGGGACACTATTGTCCTCGTAACAGTACTGTGGTACATTGGGTGCCGTTGGGCGCCGCGCCGCGTACTTTACTAGTGGTCCTTATCCTTTGGTAGAATGTAGTGGACCAGCGTGCATCTGTATCTGTGCCGGTGCATCTGTAGGCGAGGGCCATGTCGGCCCGAGCGTGTTGGACCGTTGGTGACCATTTATGCACGTTCTACCCCTCGTGTGTCACTCGGCGTGTGTTAAATGAATTAACACATATAGGCTTGGGTCACGGCAGTGTAGTTGTGTTTCCTTCCTCTATTCCTGGAGTAAACGGGTTGTGTAAATGGCTTATGGCGTATTATAGCAACACTTACGTTAATGCATTGAGATCTGGATCGTCTCGTTCGTCTTTCGCTAGGGGTTTAACTAGAGGTGGCTTGACTAGTTTAGGTAGCATCAGGCCAGGTAGAGGTAGAGGTAGTGGTAGATACCCGAGGCGTAACAATGGACTCGGAGGAATTTTAGGTAGAGAACCAGACGACGATCCCCTGCAACATACGTCATTGAATCAACCCTTCCGCGTCCGGGAAAATGAAGACGACACCTACTTGACAGGTAATGGGCGGGTCGCCTGCAAGCTGGGGGGGTAGTGCTGCCCGATTCGGGACACGCCCTGCCTAGAAGATAGACCTGCTCGAAGCGGAAAATCCTTTTATAGATAGCTCCTTTTCCTCGTTTTGTTTTCTTGAGACATGTGGCCTACTGTCGTAGATAGGTGATGGTTTTGGTTCTACGTTAGAGAGACGACTAGCGTCTCGTAGATTACACTTTTCTGCATTCTTGCCTGCGTTGTATTTAGACGACCCATCGCCAGACGCAGAATTCTTGAAACCGGATACTTACGACCACCTGGCGCTGGAAACCTCGTCCCTGCGTGCGTCGTCAATCTGGTTCGGTTTCAGACACCCGAGATAAGTCGCCTTCTCCTCGTTCTCCTTATTTGACTACTCAAGACCTACCAGGTGCGTTAACATGAGCCAGCGACGTCCTTTTCCTGCTCCTTCTCATTCGACTAGTAATAATAGTTTAGCGAAGTATTACGTTGTTATTACCCCTCAATGGGCATCTATTTTCTTATCGTGGGCCGATGCTAGGAAGTTCGTTCAGTCACGTGCTTATAACGTCTCCAAATATAAGAAGTTTATGTCCTTTGAAGAAGCTCAGACCTACCTCTTAAAGCATAGTGAATCAGATTTGGGTCTCCATTCTCGTCCTTCTCCTCATGCTCGTCCTGCAGTAGATAGTCTTGTTTTTGTTACACCACCTCCATCTCCTCCTTCGTCTCCCCCTAAACGGGCTGCATCCTCATCTAGCTTAGATACGCCTCTCACCTTAGAGTTCGGTTCCCTATCCATTACTGTTGCTAAAAAGGATTGATTTAAATTGTTTCCTTCTTTTAGGACATTAAAAGCTTTTTCTTTTCTTTCCTTGCCTTAAATTAGGCCTTGTCCTTTTCCTTGTTGCTTTCAGTTAGATTCCTAATCATTTACTTAATTAAAAATGGATCCAGTGGGTGGTAATATGTCGCCTATACCTACCAACACTCCTACTATGAATAATAATAATAATAATACTAACAACAATAACAACACTCGTGGTAACCGACGGGACTCACTTGAAACGGTGCACCATCTCACTCCTCAAGGTAATCTTCGTACCTCACCTCCTTCTCCTGTTACTGGTGGTCGCCGTCGTCCCTCACTTACCCCTCCTACCTATGAACAACGTATGTCAGATTTAGTGATGACCCTTCCCTTACCTGTGAACCAGGCCCCTGCCCCTCCTGCAACCTTGGCTCAACCCTCCAGCAGGTCCTCACTAACTAACAATGTTGCTAGGCCTCCTTCCCACCCTGTGCCTTCCATGCCTGCTTTTAACACGGGTCGTGCCTCTGCCCCTGTCGGCCCTTCTGGGCGCCCTAGTGCAGTTCCCTTTTACCCACCTGCTTCCTGGTCCTACCCTGAGACGGCCTATGAGGCAGCCCAGGTCCCTACCCGTGTGGCTGATTTAGAAGTTAATAGTGATTTCAGCACCATGCCTCTAGATGACAGAAATTATGATCATTTTGCCTACTCCTCTCTTCGTGAGCAATATACTGTCCCTTCTCCTATGGGCACCAGCCTGAAACGGTGGCCCCTTCTAGACCCCTACCCAAGACTTTTCCTCTTCCTTCCTTCTATCCCGCTTATGTAGCAGTGGAAGATAGTGGCCCTATGGGAAAAACTGACTCTTCTAATCCCCCTAAGCCCCCTGCTCTTCCCCTCTTTGCTAACCTTCCCAAGCTGGATGTCAAGTCTACCCCTCAACAGTTTTTCACCTTTATTATGTTGCTTACCCAGAACACAGAGTCGTGGCAGAATCATAATAGATGGCGTCTCTCTGATGCTGTATTAGTTCCTCACTATCTTACAACCTGCATTACTCCTGAGCTTGCTAACCTCATTCAGTGTGAGTCTTTGGCCTCTCATGCCTACCCTAACTCTGTAGCAGAATTGTTTAAGCGTTTAGAGAACCATTTAGTCCCTCCTGATTCAGATTGGCAGGATAGATTAGCCTTTGGTACCTTGCAGCAGGGTACTAAATCATTTAAGGAGTATATGAAAGAGTTTGATGCTCAGATGGTACGAATTAGGGATTTGTCGGGTGCAGAAGTACGTGCTCGCTTCCTCCAAGGCCTCAGTAGACCTTTATTACGTGAAGTCAAGCGCCAGTTCTCTGCCTACCGTTTTACTGATCTGCCCCTCAAGCATGTGCGCCAGCATCTCTTGCGAGTAGCAGATTTCTTCACCACTCCTTCTCTCCCTACCCGTTCCCGTATTAATAATATTATCCTTACCCCTGAGGAGGAGAACTCCTATGTAGAAGAATTAGATATCTGCGTTGCTGATCTTTCAGCTCTTGATGTCTCTCATATCACATGCTATCATTGTAAGGAAGTAGGTCATCTTAAACGTGAGTGCCCCAAGTTCCTTTCGGGTGCTCCCCCTCATCCCGACGCTCGCCCTCCTCGTACCCCTCAGCGTGCTCCTATTCGTCCCACTTCAGGACGCATTCCCTCAGCTACCCCTAGTAGGCTGAATGCTGTGCAGGCAGGACCCCCAGGGTTCCCCTATGATAATCAGGCTCCCGCACCCTCTTCGCTCCCTCGTGACCCTCCAGCAGTGGCTTTTTCGCCAGGGTCTTCTTCGGGGTTAGTTCCTATGGATTTGGGGGGGGAGGGGGAACAGTAGGCCTGTCAGCCGGGGGTAACCTGGACAGGTCCTTAGATAGTACCCCAGATAAAAATTTTTGCCTGCCTGTTTTTATAACCTCTGTAGGAGCTGAATCTTCCCTACCACTACGTGTGCGTCCTCTTATGTTCTTGAATGGTGGTTTAACCGTTCCCCATACTGTTGTAGACCCTTTCTTGCATGCTGATGAACTTTGAATGTCTCTGTGTTGGTAGATAGCGGTGCGGCTAGCTCCTTTGTGAGCGAGGCCCTAGTTAGGCGTTTAGGACTAGTCCCTACCCCTCACACCAAACCTGTCACTGTTCATTATGCTGATGGTCGCACCAGTCATTCCCCGGGTACGGTGTCCCTTCCCCTGGTCATACAAGGACGTACTGTCAACCTGACGGCCACTATAGGCCCTATCACTACCGCTGATGTATTACTAGGATTAGATTGGCACCAGGATAATAAGATTACTATTAATTATGATACCATGGTCATTTGGTTTCCAGATAGCTCTTACTGGGTACCGGAACGTCATTATAGATTGGAAAATTTATCCTTGGTAGATATTACTCCTCCTACACCTGTTGATCCTCCTGTAAGACCTATACCTGAAGTATTAATGTCCAATGATGAGTTGCGTTCTGAATTAAAGGAATATGGATATTTATTATGTATGTTCCTTCAGTTAGAAGTACAGGAGATACCTATCACTAATAATAGTGTGGATATAGATATAAACACAGTGGATACAATAGGAGTGGGATTTACTGAAAATGAAATAGTAAGATACATGGCTGTGATAGATTCCTCAAAAGTTTTTGAAGAAAAGACTCCTTCTTATCCTCCTCCTCGTTCTGTTTTACACCGTGTAGTTATCAAGGACGGTGCAGTTCCTACGCACTCTCCGATGTATAGAATGGGCCCTACCGAGTTAAAGGAACTAAAACAGATTTTAGTGTCACTATTAGAAGCAGGATTGATAGAGCCTAGTAACTCTCCCTACTCAGCTGGTGTCCTGTTAGTTCCTAAGCCAAATGGCAAGTTTCGCCTAGTTACTGATTATAGGAAGTTGAATGATATTACTGTGAAGTCTAAATACCCTCTACCTCGTATTGATGATATATTTAATAAGGTTAAAGGTTCCACTTGTTTCACAGTACTGGATTGTGCGGATGGTTTTTGGCAGTTGCGGATAGCTCCTGAGGATTGCCATAAAACCGCCTTTGCTACCCCTTTTGGTCATTACCAGTTTAGAGTAGCGGCTATGGGACTCTGTAACTCGCCTGCCTCTTTTCAAATGTTAATGAATGAAGTGCTTAGACCTGTTATGGGAAATTCTCACCTTCCTCAGGTGTCCTCTGATTTAAAGGATCCTTCCTTCTCCTCTGTTTCTTTATCTGAGCATGACCGTTCTTGTGCTCAAGCTTACTTAGATGATATTCTTATTTACTCTCCTGATTTTGAAACGCACCTACGTGATTTAAAGAAAGTATTAGAAATAATGGCTGAAAATTCTTTGTGGGCGCGCCGTGCTAAAGTTCGTTCGGGTAGGAGTGTCCCATTTTTAGGGCACGTTCTGTCAGATGCCGGGGTCGCTACCGACCCGGATAAAACTAAGTCAATTCAGGAATGGCCTACTCCTACCGACGTTAAAGGTGTACGTAGTTTTCTAGGAATTGCTTCTTACTATAGGCGTTTTATCCCGCGTTTCGCAACTATAGCAGCCCCTATTAATCATTTATTAAAGAAGGATATCCCCTTTGTTTGGAGTAGTGAATGTCAGTCGGCTTTTCAGTGTCTAAAATCCCTACTCCTTTCCCCTCCTGTACTCATCCTACCGGATACTACTAAACCCTTTGTGGTAGCTACAGATGCTAGTAAGGTAGCTATAGGGGGCGTCCTTCTCCAGGATCAGGGTCAGGGCTTACAGCCAATTGAGTATATCTCTAGGACAATGCTCCCTGCGGAGCGTAACTATCCCGTACACCAGCAGGAACTCTTAGCGGTGGTGTATTGTTGCCACGCGTGGCAGCACTTTCTTAAAGGTGCTCAATTTGATGTCTGCCTGAATGAACCCTGTGAGCTAGATCCTTATAGGTTAGTTATCCAAACGGATCACCGTCCCCTTACCCATCTTCTCTCCCAACCCAACCTTACCCCTCGGCAAGCGCGCTGGATGGAATTTTTAGCACAGTTTTCCCCTTTTAAACTTCAGTATGTTAAGGGTGTAGATAACATAGTACCAGATGCACTCTCTCGTCGTGCAGATTACTCCTTTTTCGAGGACCTTGATGTTCTCAATACTACTCTAGTTCCTACTACTATGGGTGTAACCCCTTATGGTGAACTACCTGATGATGAATCCTATGCCTACCTCTTTCATACAGCTGTTCGCATGCCTGATCTCCTTTCTCACGTAGGACTCTCTCTCCCGTGTGAGGCCCTTCCCGTGGCCTCGGTGGGGGGGAGGGGAAAAATAAAATTTCTATACCGCTTAGCCATATAGCGACTAGGTCAGGAAAGTCTTATGAAAACATAGTCCCTCTAGGACCTCCCCTTCTCTTTGGCAAGGCGGTAGGAGATCTCTTTAAACCTGTTCTGGATACCTCTGTAGCGATGCCTACCTCTGATCTTGAACGTCTTATTAGTAGATTTACGGCCACTGAGCCGGAAGCATTAGCTGCCATTGCTGCACATCCCCAACAATTAGGCAAGCACCCTTGTAAATTTGTAGGTGGGTTTTTATATGTGCAGATAGCAGATTCTCCCCCTCAATGGCGCCTGTATGTCCCTCCTATCTGTCGCTCCTCCTTGCTCTTTGAGTTGCATGACTTAGCTGCTCATCAGGGTGGTAAACGGGTACGGGACCTAGTAGCCCGCTCTTATTACTGGCCTTCCCTTTATAAGGATGTAGATGAGTATGTTAGAACTTGTCAATCTTGCCAGGAGATGAAACCCAATAACGTAGGACAGATAGCAGAACCTAGGACCTTGCCTGACCCCATCATGCCGTGGGATTCTATCATGATGGATTTTGTAGGACCTTTTAGAAAGAATGATAGGGGCAATGCCCAGATCCTTGTGTTCATAGATCGTTTTACTCGTATGTGCCATCTCGTGCCGTGTCCTTTAGAACTCACAGCACGTGATTGCGCACGCCTATACCTCAATAATGTATACAGATATCATGGTTTGAGTAGGCAGTTTATTAGTGATAAGGATAAGTTATTTACCTCAGATTTTTGGCAGCAGTTTTTCGCTGCCATCGGTACCAAGGTTACCTACGGTACTGCCTACCACTCCTCCTCCTCTCATTTAGTAGAGCGTCTTAATAGGGTAGTGGAAGAAGCGCTTAGGCACTATGTTAATGGCTCGGGAAGTGATTGGGAGGATTATTTATGTTTGGTAGAGTTCTCCCTCAACAATTGTCCCCAAGCTGCGCATGGATATACGCCCTTCTTCCTAGATACTGGTAGACAGCCTCTTACCCTACCTCTCTCTTAGCTAGTCCTCTACGGGACAAGGATGATGTGTCCCGAGATACTGTAGAAGGTGTACAGTCCTTACTAGATAGAATGAAAACTGCTCATGACCACGCGATCTCAGGGTACCAAAAAGCTCAGTCTAAGTACCTTGCTAGGTTGCGTGCCTCCTTAGATAGAAGAGCACCTGAGATAGAAATAGGAGATCTAGTATTAGTAGAAGGCCCCCGTGTTGGCCGTTTTGCTCATAAGTTTGAAGCAGAACTTAAGGTCAAACTTAGGCCCGCCTTCTTAGGACCCTTCCATGTGTTGTCTAGAGTAGGAAATTTCTTATATAAAGTCGATATCCCTACCTCTTGGCAGACACATTCAAACACCTTCCATAGAAGCCAGCTGAAACTGTACCACCCTAGTACGTTCGCTGGTAGAGAGCTAGCGCCTGCCCCTTTAGAGCATAACCCTGACACTGGGGAAGTAGAAGACGAAGTAGAAAGCATCGTGGCCCATAGAGATATCAAAAAGGGCCGCGGTACCCAGCGTCAGTATAAAGTGAAGTGGATGTATGCTCGTAGTGAAGTAGATAAGGTCTGGTATACGGAGAGTGAGCTAGATGGGTGTAGTCGCCTGCTGCAGGAATATAAAACCCTGCACAAGCTCTAGTTGTAGACCTTCTCCTCTCTTATGTTATGTCTGCTGTCGACGGGTGGTTGGTTGTCCCCTCCCCTCCGCAGCCGTCATGTCAGAGCCTACCCCTCCGGCTGAGAGCCCGCTGCCGTCCCCGCCCCTACCGGACCCTGAGCTGTACTTCGAGGCCCTTCCGGGCCGCTGGGTGTCACGGTCCAGTTTTCCGGGTGGCATCGTGCAGCCGGCCCTCCAGGCCCAACATGCGAGTTTAGTCAGGGCTGCTCTCTTCGGGGTCACGTGGTACGGTCCCTCCCCTGATGAACCGCACCAGCTTGTTTTGCACGGGTTCGACGATGCCGGGCACTGTTTGTTAGGATGTGGCTCCCGCTGTCCAGCCTTGGGACAGATAGCTGCGGTTCTCCAGTGCCCCGGGTGTTTTCCTACCTTTCTACCCCTGTGGGCCGCTCCTGCCTACGGGATGTGTTCCCCTGGCTTCCGGCCGAGGGTGATGCGGAAGTAGATGAGAACCCCTGCGACCTTCTACGGGCAGTAGAGTTCATGGAGATAGCAGACCAGACAGCGGGCGTAGGATTGGGCGACCCTACTCCTACGGACGCGCCAGTAGAGGCACAGTATACTCCTGAGTATTCGGCCTCCCCTGCGGCGTCCTCCTCTTCAGTGTCGGCGCCTTCCCCTGTCCCGTCTTCACCGAGGTCGGTCCTGTGCGCATCGGTGGAGCCTACCCCTTTGGGCTCTGGTCGTGAGCCTGATCCTCTTTCGGCGACAGTTTCTGCGATGCAGGCGCAGATCCAGTCCCTGACGGCGGCCTTCGGGGCCTTCATGGCGGCCCAGGCGCACGCTCCAGCCACGCCAGGTGGGGTGTCTGCCGCAGCTGTGCCCCCTTCCCCTTCGGTCGCCTCGACGTCTACGGGTCCGTCTGTGCCGCGCGAGCCCTCGGCGGCTGCGGTTCCCTCTGTTGCTGCGGCTCCTACGCCTTCGGCTACCTCTGCGCCTGCTACTGACGTACCTGCGCCTCGGCGCGAGTCCGCCGTCCCAGCGGCCGCGCCCGTCGCCGCCGCGTCCGAGCCGCCCACCACGTCAGCGCCGCCCTCGCGGGGTTTCTTCAGCGACCCGGGCGGTCTTCCCAGGCTTTGGGAGGGCGGTCCTCCGCAGAGGATCCCGGTGCCTGACTGGAGCTTAGACGGTAACCAGTCGTATGCCGGATTGCCTGTCCCCACGGGCCCTATTTTCAACATGTGGCCTGGTGGTGCTCCGCCCCCAGAGACCGGCGCGCCAGCTGCGGAGGCGGGTCCGTCGCGACCCCCTGCGGCATCGGGTCCGACGCGACCCCCTGTTGTTGTACCGGCGCCGTCTGCGTCTGTGCCGGTTCCTACCCCTTCGTCGGCCCCTGTCCCTTCGGCCCCGCGGTCTTTGGCTGCGGTTGTTCGGTCCAGTGGCTCTGACCCTCGCGCCACCCGCGCTGCCGATTCCCTTCGGGAGTTGTCAGAGGGCGATCGGGATCGGGCCCCTTCTGTGGTGCATGCGACTCCGGAGTCGCGCGACACGCCTGTCTTTGGGTACGGTATGTCTGCGCTCGCCTGCCGCCATGCAGTGTGACCTGCCGCGCGCCTCCGCCGAGCTTGCCATTTCGCCCATGTCCTACGGGTTCTCCCAGGTGTGTCGGGCGCCGCGGGACCGTGGCCTACCAGTTGAGACTGATCGGCCTCCTTTCGATATGGTTATTTTAGCTGATCCGGTGTTCCAGGGTGAGATCCTGGTTCGGCGCGTCCTGTATCGCTGGGCTAGGCGCCACAATGACTTGGACACCTACGGCGGGTTCCAGTGGGATGCTCGTCGTCCAGCGCCCATCCCGGGCCAGGGTTTGGACTCTCGGGGTCATCCTCCTCCCCGGGCTAGCGACTACCTCGAGACGTTCGGGTCGCGACAGTGTGCCCGTCGGTGGCGCTCCCGGGAGATTCGGCATATCCGGTTGTGGCCGTCCAACGTGGAGCCCCTGGTAGATCTGTTTTTCCCGACGGGTATGCGCCCTCGGATCCGGTACCATCGCCTGCTCCTGCGGGCTCTCTGCCTGATCGCGGTAGAGCCTTTCCTACGCCTCTTTGCCTGTGGTTTCCTGGACTGGGCCCGGGGCCAGGTCGTTCTTACGCAGCATAGGTCTTACTGGGCCTTCCTGGGTCTTTTTCCTGACGGCGTGTGGGCCGATGTTTTCCTCACTGTAGATAGGCACGACAATGCTGAGGATGTGTCTCACTACCAGGCGTACCTGGATGTCCTGCTGGCCTCCCGTGGTACTTACCTGGCAGACGGATGGCCATTAGATAGAGGGCCTTAGGCCCGACCTGAGGGTGTTGTCCCTCCGGTATATAGAGTCGCCCTCACGTTCTGGCCAAGTTGACTGGTCGTTCTTGGTCCTTGGTACTGATTTGTTTACTCTGTGTGTCCTGCCCAGTGCCGTTCCCCCCGGCAAGGACTTTGTTCCAGGCAGTTAGGGGAACCTACCACCAGGCTTGGTGCTGGCTAACCCTACACCTCCCGGCGTGGTGGTGGAGACCGAGTTAATACGTTGGTGCCTTGTATCTTGGATGGTCTGCCGACTGTGTTGGTGTGTGCTGGGTGCATTAGGTTTCCTACCCCTTGTTTTCCTCCCTGTGCGTAGGGAGAGGGCTCCCTACCTTTGTGGGGGGGGAGGTGTTACGTCGCGTAACAATTCGTTGTAGTTACGGACGTAAATTAGGTCTTTTGCCTCGGTTGTCCCTAGGTTTACGTGTAGCTCCTACCGGGACACTATTGTCCTCGTAACAGTACTGTGGTACATTGGGTGCCGTTGGGCGCCGCGCCGCGTACTTTACTAGTGGTCCTTATCCTTTGGTAGAATGTAGTGGACCAGCGTGCATCTGTATCTGTGCCGGTGCATCTGTAGGCGAGGGCCATGTCGGCCCGAGCGTGTTGGACCGTTGGTGACCATTTATGCACGTTCTACCCCTCGTGTGTTCACTCGGCGTGTGTTAAATGAATTAACACATATAGGCTTGGGTCACGGCAGTGTAGTTGTGTTTCCTTCCTCTATTCCTGGAGTAAACGGGTTGTGTAAATGGCTTATGGCGTATTATAGCAACACTTACGTTAATGCATTGAGATCTGGATCGTCTCGTTCGTCTTTCGCTAGGGGTTTAACTAGAGGTGGCTTGACTAGTTTAGGTAGCATCAGGCCAGGTAGAGGTAGAGGTAGTGGTAGATACCCGAGGCGTAACACTCGTCCTCGGACCAACTTCACCTAGGCCTGCCACCAAGCTGGCAAGTGGCGCCGACATGGCGCCGACCTTCCAGAGAATTTCCGAAACAGTCCACACAAGATCCTCGGGTCGACATCGACCCTCGCTTACAGACACCACGCCTGAGTACAAGGTCTCAACCAGCTATAAAGTACGCAGCGCGGCGCGACTGCACCGGCCCCTAGTAGAAGATCTCATACATCAACCTTAGTAGGCCCATAATAACTAGCTCCTCTTTCTACTGTATTGGCTCGAGTCCAAACTCAAACTCAAACTCAAACTCAAACTCAAACTCAAACTCAAACTCAAACTCCACCTCCACCTCCGAGTCCAAGTGGAAATTAAATAAGAGGCATGCCTCTATCAAGATATACTTTTGGAGGCTTGTTTCGATTGGCGTTAACGTATATTCACTTGTAGATAGGACGACAACATCAGTCAAGCCGTTTAATTCATTTCGACTTTTACATTTTCACAGATATTTGTCAAAAAAGGATCAATTATATACCCGACTTCTCCGTTAAATCTCATCGACCGGGTTTCGAAACAACCCACGAACGCCGTAGATGCAGATCCAACCAACGGAGTAAACAAAGTCACCGGACCGACGCGGCGCCAAATAGTCGCCCTTGCGCGAAGTTTTGAAGCTTGAAGCCAAAAGCCTGTGCGCCGCGTCGCAAACCCGCGCACAGTTTCGGCGAACCCGGGCTCAGGCCTTTCCGCGAGTTTCTGAGTTTTTGAGTCCAAAACCCATTTTTCACTGTGCTAGTCCGAATCACACAAACTATCATAATTCCATACAAAAGTCCTGACCAAGGGACAGTTCCCAAATTAAGTCCCGAAATGAGTCCCAAAGTCCTACGGACTATGACAACAAGCCAAAATACATAATTTATTCCATTGTTGCGCCCGTTCCAAGGGTCGGGCCCGCAACAACGGGAGGCTAATCCTCGATAAGGAAAAGGATGGTAGGAATATGCAGCTGGAGGCCAGAAAAACCTATGTTAGTAGAACAGGTATGGATGTCGATAGATCTGAACTAACGCGATTGACCCATTCCTCCTCGTCACAAATCACAGAGTACGTTATTTCAACCACTTGTCCACTTGGCTTCAGTCACGAAAGCGTCTAATCAGCTGAACAGAAGATTTATTAATTGACTGAATTTAGTAAGTATCTTAGTACTTTAATGGCTTATTAGGAGGCCATCGGCCATACAGCCACAGTAGGTACCTACGTACTACGTGACCCCAGCTAGACGTTCGGAAGTTTTTGAAACTGCATGCATTCTTGCAGTTGGGATCAGGTGAGACAACTAGTATGTTTCACCAATCGTAGCCGTCAACGTGCCATAGTTAATAACAGCCCCCAGCAAATAAGTGGAACACGGCGTTACAATTTACACGTAGACAGCGTCAGGTGAGCCCTCAGTAGGATGAAAACTGATGGAATAGGATGGGTGATGGGTGATGGGTGATGCATGGGTGATGGGTGATGGGTGATGGGTGATGGGTGATGGGTGATGGGTGATGGGTGATGGGTGATGGGTGATGGGTGATGGGTGATGGGTGATGGGTGATGGGTGATGGGTGATGGGTGATGGGTGATGGGTGATGGGTGATGGGTGATGGGTGATGGGTGATGGGTGATGGGTGATGGGTGATGGGTGACTGTCAGTAGCACTGTACGAGCCACGAGGTAGCCATGGCTGACGGCGGAGCTCATTACTTTCACGTTTGGGCACCAAATTCGGCCGTGAATATCACTATCGCTTCGTCTTTGTAAGACGCACACGCTGATATACTTTTCCGAAACTAAAATGCAATATTGTGACGAGCAAACGCTCGACTGCGCAACGCAGCCTAGCGGCTGCGATGAGCCAAGAAAATTCGCCTGCAGCTCCGGCTGTACTTTCCGCCCGGCCTGCCAGGCAGCGAGCCCACTTCTCAAGCGTTGGTAGTGCACTCGGCTCCTGCGGCCTCGCCATCGGCATCGCCTGATCCTAAACGCAGTCGCCCAGCCGACAAAACAGGAGGGTTTTCGCGCCCCACAGAACCGCGCTTTCGGCCCCAACCTTTCAAGGTCGACGATCACGACTGGACCAACATGTCCCCGGCAACTGCGCTGCATTGCCTCTTCTTCGGGGACTACGCCTCGCTTTACGACCTGTGCCTCCATCTCCACGACATCAATCGCCTCATCACCCCGGACGGCAAATGGTGGTTTAACCCCGACGCTCTACTCGGGTGCACCCGCCCCCAACTCCAGCACACCATTCTCAACTCCCTTCTCATGCGCTCTGATGGCGAGATCTGGGCTCCATCCATCTCCGCCCCCACACTCCGTTCCATCCTTGCACGGAAGCCTTTCAGCAGCACGTGACCCCCCTTGCTGCCGATTTCGCAGCGCAATTGGAGGCACGCTGGCTACTGAGCTCCCTCACCTTTCCACCACCGTCGCCTCCACCTCCACTGCCATTTCCGCCTCCACTGCCGACATCAAGGCCCAGCTCCTCGACCTCGACAAGCGCCTCCAAGCCACCGCCACCGCCCTTGAGTGCTTGCACGACACCGCAGGCCTCACCGCCCAGGCGGTGAAGGACATCGCTGCCCAGCCGGCATCTGCTGGCCCGGCCAGCGATGCTCCCTCCACCTGGCCGGCGGACTTGCTTAAGCACCACACCACCTCCACCACCTACACCATCGCGGCACAGCTCAAGCGACAAGCACTGGACCTTCGTGCATGAGGAGGCCGACATCACCCAGCGCAGCCACAATGTCATTCAGTGTCAAGCACTTCGACCAGCCTGCAGACGAGACCTCGACGACTCTTCTCACGGCATTTAAGCGCGACATTCTTGCCCCCATGCAACTCACTGGTGAGCTGCGGATGTCGGCTGTCCGCCTCCCCCGCGCGCGGGGCAAGGCTGGCCCGGCACCCGTGCTGCTCACCTTTAAGTACATGGCGGACAAGCTGTCGTTCCTTAAATGACGCAAGAAGCTCTCGCGGACTCGCTTCACGCTGGTCGACGACTTGACCCTGGCCCAGCAACAGCGGCCGGCGACGCGAGCTATGGCCGACCTACCTTCAGCTCCGGCAGAGCGCAGGGGGGAAGCCGGTATCCTGGAGGGGGGCAGTCATCCACGTTGACCACAAGCCCTGGCAGGCACCTCCTGCCACCTCAGTCTAGGGAATATATAACAGTAGTGTAGATTAGTCAGGCCTAGCCTAGCGTGTGGCCTATGCGCATGTGCGCCCACAATGGCCCCGATGGATGATGACCTTCAGAATTTAGCCAAGCCATGCCTATAATGGGACCCCCATGGATGTTGCATTAAGAATTTAGCCACGCTCTGCCTACGCAGAGAGTCACTCTATGTTGAGAAGCCATGACCTAGCTCTTGTATAGCCATGATGATGATCTTCCCCCCCTATGCCAGCGCCTTTCGGTGGGTGCTAGGATGTCATAGGGGTGTGCAGGTGCCCTTGGTGCACCTAGAGCAAGTGTCGTTTACATTCCCACCCTTGCAGGAAGTAGCCCAGAATGTATTAAAAGCCATATGCCCCATTCTCTGGGATATGTGCTACATATACTCCCAACGGAGTTATGTTACTAATTAATTAATTAATTAATTAATTAATTAATTAATTAATTAATTAATTAATTAATGGGTGACTATCTGGCTTCTAGTTGCAAGGTTGCGAGCACCATGGCCCGAATCACTATTTTTAACACGGCGATTTGACCGTACGCACACGATCTGGTTGGGTTTCGATAATGGGACTGTTGGACTAACACGAGGTCAGTCACCGGTCATAGCCGTCAACATGCCAGCGAACCGCCTCCAGGAGGAGGTGGAAGATGGCAGGGTGCACGGGCCCAGGCCTCTCCGCGGCCTCTCGCACCTTCTGCAGCCCGTGGCGCGCAATGAGGGCGAAGAGCAGGCGCTCAACGGATCGTGGCACCCGCTTGTGAACCGCGAACGGCTGCAGGCCATCAAAGTAGGCCAGCGCCTGCGTGGTGGGTGGCATGATGGGGGAGGGTCCATTCGGGATGGTAGCAGAAGCGGCGCTCGATTAGTTAGCCACCCAATGGTCACAATAGGCCAGCACCTGCATGGTGGATGGTGGGCAAGGTGGCTCGGTGGTACCTGATGAAGGGGACGATAGTAAGTCTTAATTCATTAATGGCGAGTGGTATGTGGGGAAGCGGACGATAGCAAGTCTTTTTGGGAGCAACGCAGTCTACGTGTAAACTAATTGATTCGTTAATAGGGAGCGACGCCAAAGGCAGGCGGATCGAGGTTGGAGGGACAGAGAAGTTACTCAGGTCGAGGTTAACGTCTATGGGCCTCGCTAATAGGAGTCATAACTAACAGCTATCAGCGTACCTAGGTGGCGATTGCCAGGCACAAACACTGGCGCGAGAGAAGCGCCCATCGCAACAGTATGGTGAACTAGTACTATACTTCACACCTGCATGGTGGTCATTAGCCCCTCAATTTTCGCACTTACTGTACCTTAGTGGTCACCGCATCCATGCACCGTACCTGCGTGGCGGTTGCCAGCCCCTCGGGCAGCCACCCCCACCGCGCGTACAGCCGCATGAGGCCGCACAGCGCGGTCAGGGACGTCGTTTCGTGTGCTGCCACACGGTACGCACGCTCGGCGTCCCCCAACTGTTTTGGTTGCGGGCAACAAGATGGATGAAGTGGGAGGGTGGGGAAGGAGAGGGAAGGGGACGAGTAAAGCAAGGGGACGGGTTAAGGAGAGAGAGAGAGAGAGAGAGAGAGAGAGAGAGAGAGAGAGAGAGAGAGAGAGAGAGAGAGAGAGAGAGAGAGAGAGAGAGAGAAGAGAGAGAGAGAGAGGTGAGAGAGAGAGAGAGAGAGAGAGAGAGAGAGAGAGAGAGAGAGAGAGAGAGAGAGAGAGAGAGAGAGAGAGAGAGAGAGAGAGAGAGAGAGAGAGAGAGAGAGAGAGAGAGAGAGAGAGAGAGAGAGAGAGAGAGAGAGAGAGAGAGAGAGAGAGAGGTGTCCATTAAGCAACGGACGACTGTTTTTTCCCAATTGCAATCTTATTAATAATAGATGGCGCTCGGCATCACCCAGCTGCTTCCAGCCGAGGAAAGGGAGGGGTCTTTCACGCATCAAGGGCTGATGAGAATCATGAGATGATGTTACGATTATGATTACCATGTTTATAACGAGTACCACGTCCGCTAAATCCATCTATGACGCGCCCACACTTAGAGCCCAACGGCTTGCAGCCATGGAGGGGGATGGGTTTAGGAGTGGAGCCATCGCAGCATGCCACTCGTTAGGATGATGTCTTGATGTTTCACTATCAGGTTCCACTGGTAGGATGATGTTCCAGTATGCGGTGGTCCCAGTATCAGACACTTGGTTGCAATAGTACAGTATTAATATTTCATTTTCGGCATACGATGGTCCCAGTATCACACACTTGGTTGCATTAGTACAGTGTTAATATTTCATTTTCGGCATACGGTGGTCCCAGTATCACACAGTTGGTTGCAATAGTACAGTGTTAATATTTCATTTTCGGCATACGGTGGTCCCAGTATCACACAGTTGGTTGCAATAGTACAGTGTTAATATTTCATTTTCGGCATACGATGGTCCCAGTATCACACAGTTGGTTGCAATAGTACAGTGTTAATATTTCATTTTCGGCATACGATGGTCCCAGTATCACACAGTTGGTTGCATTAGTACAGTGTTAATATTTCATTTTCGGCATACGGTGGTCCCAGTATCACACAGTTGGTTGCATTAGTACAGTGTTAATATTTCATTTTCGGCATACGGTGGTCCCAGTATCACACAGTTGGTTGCAATAGTACAGTATTAATATTTCATTTTCGGCATACGATGGTCCCAGTATCACACAGGTAGTTGTGCTATTACAATACTGTAGTAGTAGTAGTAGCAGCAGCAGTAGTAGTAGTAGTACTAGTAGTAGTAGTAGTAGTAGCAGTAGTAGTAGTAGTATGAGTAGTAGTAGTAGTCGTAGTAGTCATAGTAGCCGTAGTCGTAGTCGTAGTCGTAGTCGCAGTCGTAGTCGTAGTCGTAGTCGTAGTCGTAGTCGTAGTCGTAGTCGTAGTCGTAGTCGTAGTCGTAGTCGTAGTCGTAGTCGTAGTCGTAGTCGTAGTCGTAGTCGTAGTCGTAGTCGTAGTCGTAGTCGTAGTCGTAGTCGTAGTCGTAGTCGTAGTCGTAGTCGTAGTATTTATTTTTGCTGTACGATGGCGGCCAAGTATCGGTCGCCCCCACTCACCATCACCCACGGACAAGCGGCCGAGACGAGAAGGGGTATGCCAGGAAAAAGCAGCATGGGGGCACTAGTAACGGAAACTATGTATGCCAGGAAAAAGCAGCATGGGGGCACTAGTAACGGAAACTATGTATGCCAGGAAAAAGCAGCATGGGGGCACTAGTAACGGAAACTATGGCGAGGACCTATCCACACACAGCATGCCTACTCCGACTAAAGGAGCCCTCACCTTCCACAGCCACTCACCGCACCCAGCCGGTTGCACCGCACGGCCTCACCTTGCCAGCATGACTCAACCGTGTTTAGCGGTATAACCTACAGCACCTTGCCCTCATCGTGCGCAGGGTTCGCACCGCATGCCCTTCCCTTTCCTTCTCTGACCGAGCGTTAAGCTGCAATCCTAAACAAGAACACAGCACACCTAATCCAGCCCTCACCTCATCCGACCGCTCGCACCGCATTCCCTGCTGCATCCTCACCTTGCGGACGCCACATCACATAAATATAGCATCGATAGATACCCCACAGTATGGTAGCATACAACTAGAATGTTTCACCTTGCCCTCGCCATGCCCAGCCGCTGGCACCGCATGCCCTTCCCTTTTACTTTCTGATCCAGCCCTAGGACATGGAACTACGGCTTCGCTACGCAACCCCCTATTTAGGCCGGTAAGGCATACTAAATTAGACAGGCCATGGTCGGATATTGTAATTTAGATGTTAATTGAGTGGGACATCGTACTATTGTAAGGCCATGAATAGCCCATAGTTCTTCTGGCTGGCAGCGTGCCCATCTCATTCATTCTTCTGTTTGCCTTGTTTCCTGAAAGGTTGTCTGCCTCGCGATAACGTTGAATTAAGTGAACACAGCACACATGCTCTCAGCAGAACGGCACTCACCTTGCCCAGCCGCTCGCACAGGATTCCGCGCCTTGCCCAGTCGCATGGCGGCAGCAACGCGCGCTTGGGTCCCACCCAGGGTGCGCCCAGTATGCCCTCAGCCGCCGACCCCTGCATCTCTTCCTCCTCCTCCTCCTCCTCCTCTTCCTCTTCTTCCTCCTCTTCCTCATCGTCCTCCTCCTCCTCCTCTTCTTCCTCGTCCTCTTGGCCATTCTCCTCCTCCTCGTCATTGTGGCGCTTGGAAGCATTAACCGAAGGGCCAGACGCCCCCCCACGACCCGCCTTGCGCGATGGAACAGGTTTGGGACCAACAAGGGGGGGGGTGGCACCGGCGGCCAACCACGATGCCACCCCCCCAGCTTGAACCCCCCCCCGGTGCCCCGAACCTTGCTCGCCCCCAGGATGCCCCCCCCCATAAATTACTGCCCCCCCCCCCGTTTGTCCCATTATTGCTGGCCTAGTGCCTGGTTTCCCTTGTCCGTCAGTTAGCAGCCCCGTGCCCGGTCTCATGTTCTGCTCATTACTGTACCCAGACCGCTGGTCACTATACCCAGACCATTGGTCACTATACCCAGACTGCCCGTGCCCTTGCATGGCCCGGTGGCCTTTCCCGGCCGCCGCCCGACTCCTCCCCCCGCCGGTCCACGCGGTATAGTGCCTCAGGTCCTGGTATAGTGACTCTATAAGCTCGTCCAGCCAAGGTGCACACATCTCCTTGGCACTGCTGGCGGACGCACCAACAGTGGCCGCCGACGCTGAGGTGTCGCCGCTGGCCAACGGCACAGAGGGCGGTTGTCCCCCCACAGGCGGTTGTTCCCCCCCAGGCTCTTCTCCCCCCCCATGCTGTTGTCCCGAGACGGCAGAAACGCCACCAGCAGACGTGGCTGCCGAGTTCTTTCCTGCTGGAGAGGGAACTGCTTGAGCATGTGCTGGCAAAACAAGGGAAGATGCGGATGACAGTATGGGCACAGACGGTGATGAAGAGGCGAAGGCAGTGACAGGGGCAGAGGCTTCCAAGGAGGCGACTTGACAGGAGCCCGTGCCAGCTGGCGCAGCGGGGGGAGCCGACGAGGATGCAGAGGGGAAAATGTTTGTGTCGGTTGCCAGTTTAGGTGCGTTTCCCGTGCTGATCCGGTTCTCTTCCCCCTTACCCACTGTGGCGGTGGCATCCGCGGATCCAGATGGGCACAAGAGAATCCCTGCTTCTACCCTTCGCTCCCTCAAAGACCCGGCGAAATCGACCCCGGAGTTGTCGCCACTGCCTCCGTCACCAACGTCATCGCCGGTGGGAAGCCTACCACCATCACCAGCGGCAGCAGGCACAGCGCCACCACCAACACCAGTGGTGGGCACACCACCATCACCAGCGGCAGGGACAGACAGGGTGATTTCGTCGGCGGACAGACCTTGCAGGACCGCCCGCGCGACCTCTGCAGGGAGCGGGGGTGGCCGATACTCTGACCCGTCCCCGTCCCCTGGTTGCTGATTCGCCAGAGGCCCCGCTGGCTGTTGTACTGGCTGTCGCACGTGACCATTGGTGGAAGCTGGACCATTGCCGGTGCCTTCCCCTGACAATCCTTGGTCGGCACTGGCTGATTCCTTAGCCCTCACAACAACGGCTAGATCTCCCGCTCTTCTGCCATCCACCCTGGTGGTGGCTTTCACAACCTCCCCCCCCCCTGCTCCCTCCTTTTCGCCTTGCACCTCCTCTTCTTCCACATATTCCTCATATTCGTCCTCCTCCTCATACTCCTCGTCCTCGTCCTCGTCATCCTCGTTGACCGCGGCAGCAGCGGCACCCCTACCACCGGGTATCTCACCACCTGGCATCGCCTGGGCCTCCGCCTCCATCACAAACGCGGAAGAGCGGGCCTCCAGGAAGCCGTCCCAGCCGTGACGATCCACCGCGTGCGCTAGAATCGTGTAGACCTATAAGTGTGTGTGTTTGGTTGTATGTGCGTGTGTGTTTGGTTGATTGTGTGTGTGTGTGTGTGTGTGTGTGTGTGTGTGTGTGTGTGTGTGTGTGTGTGTGTGTGTGTGTGTTGGGTTGTGTTTGTACGCGTGAGTGTTTGGGTGTGTTTGGGTGTGTTTGGGTGTGTTTGGGTGTGTTTGGGTGTGTTTGTGTTTGTGTGTGTTTGGTTGTATATGCGTGTGTGTTTGATTGTGTGTGTGTGTGTGTTTGGTTGGTTGGTTGTGTGTGTGTGTGTGTGTGTGCGCGCGCGCGTGTGTGTGTGTTTGGTTATGTTTGTGTGTGTGTGTGTGTTGGGTTGTGTTTGTACGTGTGTGTGTTTGAGTGTGTTTGGGTGTGTTTGGGTGTGTTTGTGTTTGTGTGTGTTTGGTTGTGCTTGTGTGTGTGTGTGTGTGTGTGTTGGGTTGTGTTTATGTTTATGTTTATGTTTATGTTTGTGTTTGTGCGTGTGTTTGTGTGTGTTTTTGTGTGTATGCTATGTGTGTTTGGTTGTGTTTGGTTGTGTTTGGTTGTGTTTGGTTGTGTTTGGTTGTGTTTGGTTGTGTGTTGGTTGTGTGTTGGTTGTGTGTTGGTTGTGTTTGGTTGTGTTTGGTTGTGTTTGGTTGTGTTTGGTTGTGTTTGGTTGTGTTTGGTTGTGTTTGGTTGTGTTTGGTTGTGTTTGGTTGTGTTTGGTTGTGTTTGGTTGTGTTTGGTTGTGTTTGGTTGTGTTTGGTTGTTTTTGGTTGTGTTTGGTTGTTTTTGGTTGTGTGTGGGTGTGTTTGCTTGTGTTCGTGTGTGCGTGTGTGTGTTTGTGTTTGTTTGTGCGTGTTTGCTTGTGTGTGTGTTCGCTTGTGTGTGTGTGTGTGTTTGGTTGTGAGTATGTGTTTGTGTGTGTGTGTGTGTTTGGTTGTGTTTGCTTGTGTTTGCTTGTGTTTGGTTGTGTTTGTGTGTGTGTGTGTTTGTGTGTGTTTGTGTGTGTTTGGTTGTGTTTGGTTGTGTTCGGTTGTGTGTGCGTGTGTGTGTTTGTATGTGTGCTTGTTTTTTTCTTTTTTTTTTTGTGTGTGTGTTTGGTTGTGTTTGCGTGTGTGTGTTTGATTGATTATGTTTGTGTGTTTGTGTGTGTATGCGTGTGTTTGGTTGTGTTTGTGTGTTTGTGTGTATGTGTGCGTGTGTTTGTGCATGAGTGTGTGTGTGTGTGTGTGTGTGTGTGTGTGTGTGTGAAGGACGAGAATGCACGGGTAAGTGCAATTAACAGACCTAGGCAGGTGACCAAACAGACATAAGCAGGTCACACAGACAGACAGAGGGAGAGACAGAGCGAGACAGAGAAACATAGTCATACAATAGTACTGTAGTACTGTAGCGCTGCAGTCCTGTAGTACTGTAGTACTGGAGCACTGTAGTAGTAGAATTTACCTTTCGGCGGACGGCCGCCCCCCCCTCCCCGATGGTCCCTGTGGACAGGTCATCCAGCGCCCGGAATGCGCCTGACCACGCGTCCGTCACGGGGACTAAGCGCGGTCCGCTCAGACCGGCTGTGAAGGGAAAAGGGTGAGGGGCGAGGGCCCAGTGGGGCCAAAGGAAAACAGGGAAAGCAGTAAGCAAAAGCCTTTGATATTTGTGATGGGCACGGGGCGAGGGGCGAGGGTCGAGGGTCGAGGGTCGAGGGTCGAGGGTCGAGGGTCGAGGGTCGAGGGTCGAGGGTCGAGGGTCGAGGGTCCAGGGTCGAGGGTCCAGGGTAGAGGGTCGGGGGTCGAGGGTCGAGGGTCGAGGGTCGAGAGTCGAGGGTCGAGGGTCGAGGTTCGAGGTTCGAGGTTCGAGGTTCGAGGTTCGAGGTTCGAGGTTCGAGGTTCGAGGTTCGAGGTTCGAGGTTCGAGGTTCGAGGTTCGAGGTTCGAGGTTCGAGGTTCGAGGTTCGAGGTTCGAGGTTCGAGGTTCGAGGTTCGAGGTTCGAGGTTCGAGGTTCGAGGTTCGAGGTTCGAGGTTCGAGGTTCGAGGTTCGAGGTTCGAGGTTCGAGGTTCGAGGTTCGAGGTTCGAGGTTCGAGGTTCGAGGTTCGAGGTTCGAGGTTCGAGGTTCGAGGTTCGAGGTTCGAGGTTCGAGGTTCGAGGTTCGAGGTTCGAGGTTCGAGGTTCGAGGTTCGAGGGTCGAGGGTCGAGGGTGACTGAGGGGAAGGGATAAAGGGAAAGCAGTCAGCAAAAACGCTTGATGTTTATGAGGCGCAAGGGCAAAGGGCGAGGGCGATACCAGTGGTGTGTGCATGCGCAGTAGGTGTGTGCGCCCCTCACCCAGTGCCTTGTGTCCGCACACACGATGCCCTCACACACGATAAAAAAGCGCGCACAAGGTCATGTTGACTGCCACCGCGTGCCACTCGTCGGCGCCCTAAAAACATGGCCACATCGTACACTGATCCATGTATACACTAATCCATGTATACACTGATCCATGTATACACTAATCCATGTAAACTCCAGTGATGCCCTCATATCCACACGGTCATCCAACACCTCACGCGCCCCGTCCCTGCCCAGCCTTCTTTGTTTAGGGTTGATAGCGACACTTTGTTTAGGGTTGATAGCGACACTTTGTTTAGGGTTGGTAGCTAGGGTTTGTTTAGGGCTGATAGCGACACAGTACCCTATTCAGCACTTGCATGTACACCCCTAGACGCTCACCTAGCTCCTCGTCAGCCCCCTCCTCCTCGGCCTCATCGGCCCACCGCAGAACCTCCTCTACATCCGGGTCCAGCACCAGGCACTGCGGCGCGGTCACGCGATGAGCGGGGAAGGGGGTGCCCCCCATCAGATGGGCCATGGCCTGCAGGGGGATATGCACGTACACAGAGCAAGAGAAACACCGGAAAAGCACAAGGACTTCAATGGCAGTCGAGAGACGGCGAAGCATCAGGTGGCAGTCAAGAGAATTACTTGACAGTCGAGAGAAGTTTAATAATCCTAGCCATACCATGGTGGTGGCTATGCTAGTCTAGTATTGTATTTGGGGAATGGCAATATTCTACTAGTTATTTCTTTCTTGACATTCTTATACTACTATATTAATACCAAAACACTCACCACTTTGAATTCATTTTAGACCTTTCATCAAAACAAGCACTCACCGCGGCGCCCACAGCAACAGCTAAACTAGTCTAGTAAAGTGTCGGGGAATGGCAACAGACTACCGCCTTCAGGACTCACTACATATAGATACCAAAACACTAGTATACAGGAGTATAAGCACACACTATAAAACACTGCATAAATACCAAGCACTCAACGCGGCAACCGCCACGTCCCACGGTGGTGGCTATGCCAGTTTAGTAAAGTGGTTGACCACCGGCATGGCAAGTTTTAGACTAGCTGTGGACATAAATGTACATATTGACGTCTTGGGGAGACGTGCACTATCTTTTATTAGGGGAATTCAGTGCTCCGTGGTCCCCCAACGGGGACACGAGACTAATTTTGATTAATTAATTATAATTAACTAACTAATGGCAAGTTGCAAATACCTACCGGACTTCTACATCCCACATCTTTCAACTTCAGATCCGCTCTAGTGTCCTATATTACGTCCAAAAGCACGCACCGCGGCCGGCGCCGCGGCCCACAGAAGCGGCTACATGTATGGATTAGAGTTAGGCGTTGCCATGTACAACTCATCACGGACTCATGTATGGGCAAACTCCAAAGCACTTACCGCAGCAGGAGCCACGTCCCACGGTGCCGGAGGCGGTGGCATGCGGGACAGCGTCTGCAACGCCGCCACCAGCAGCCCAGCGGCGGCATACGCGTGCGCCAGCAGCAACCAGGGGGCGGGTCGCGTCGGCCCCGCCTGCACCGCGGCCGCGGCGAGCTCCACGACGCGCCAGGTGGTGGCCGATGGGCCACCGCCACAGAGGATAGCCGAGGAGCCATCCTCGAAGATGCTTGACAGTAAATCATCCACAGGAATGGGGGGCGAGGGGAGATTGCTGCGGAAGAGAGAAGCCCCAGAAGCCCAACTGTTCCCTGTGCTTGATGGGCCATTCCCAAGAAGAATGGCGGATGATGAGTTGTTGTGGAGGAGAGAGCCCTGCCAATTCATCGGCATGGTCAAAGGGTTGCCGTCAACGATGGGTGTGAAATCCGTTGAAGAGGCCAGGGCGCCCTCATGGATGGCACAGGTCTGGTCTCTGAGACTTTCATGGTTTGTCCATGGACCTGATGCCGTTCCGTTCCGTGCGGTAGCATCATTACATGAGGTACCACTATATAGATGACTAGATGAGGTATGTGCTCCGGGATGCCCAGCCCCAACCCCTGGCGCCTGCGCAAAGGGATGCGGGGACGACGTTACAGAGGGCCCTCGCGCATGCACCGTGCTGGATGATCTATCGTCTTGCGCTCCTGATGCCAGCTGTGACTCACGGATGCGGCCGGTGCTTCGGTTGGCATCGGCTCCTGAGATTTTGGTGGCCGATAGGGCCCCTTCCTGTAATCGACGCAGAAGGCACGTGCCTAACGCGGTCATCGTGACCACCTGGGGGGTGGGGTGCGGCCGGGAAGGGGAAGGGGAAGGAAGGGGAAGGGGAAGGGAAGGGGAGGGAAGGGAAGGGGAAGGGAGGGAAGGGAAGGGGAAGGGAAGGGGAAGGGGAAGGGGAAGGGGAAGGGAAGGGAAGGGGAAGGGGAAGGGGAAGGGAAGGGGAAGGGGAAGGGAAGGGAAGGGGAAGGGAAGGGGAAGGGAAGGGGAAGGGAAGGGAAGGGGAAGGGAAGGGGAAGGGAAGGGGAAGGGAAGGGAAGGGAAGGGGAAGGAAGGGAAGGGGAAGGGAAGGGAAGGGAAGGGGAAGGGGAAGGGGAAGGGAAGGGAAGGGAAGGGAAGGGAAGGGAAGGGAAGGGAAGGGAAGGGGAAGGGAAGGGAAGGGAAGGGAAGGGAAGGGAAGGGAAGGGAAGGGAAGGGGAAGGGAAGGGGAAGGGGAAGGGAAGGGAAGGGAAGGGGAAGGGAAGGGAAGGGAAGGGGAAGGAAGGGAAGGGAAGGGGAAGGGAAGGGAAGGGGAAGGGAAGGGAAGGGGAAGGGAAGGGAAGGGGAAGGGAAGGGAAGGGAAGGGAAGGGAAGGGAAGGGAAGGGGAAGGGAAGGGAAGGGAAGGGAAGGGGAAGGGAAGGGAAGGGAAGGGAAGGGGAAGGGAAGGGGAAGGGAAGGGAAGGGAAGGGAAGGGGAAGGGGAAGGGAAGGGAAGGGAAGGGAAGGGGAAGGGGAAGGGAAGGGAAGGGAAGGGAAGGGAAGGGAAGGGAAGGGGAAGGGAAGGGGAAGGAAGGGAAGGGGAAGGGAAGGGAAGGGAAGGGAAGGGGAAGGGAAGGGAAGGGAAGGGAAGGGAAGGGAAGGGGAAGGGAAGGGAAGGGAAGGGGAAGGGAAGGGAAGGGAAGGGAAGGGAAGGGAAGGGGAAGGGGAAGGGAAGGGAAGGGAAGGGGAAGGGGAAGGGAAGGGAAGGGAAGGGGAAGGGAAGGGGAAGGGGAAGGGAAGGGAAGGGGAAGGGAAGGGGAAGGGAAGGGAAGGGAAGGGGAAGGGGAAGGGGAAGGGGAAGGGAAGGGGGGAAGGGGAAGGGGAAGGGAAGGGAAGGGAAGGGGAAGGGGAAGGGAAGGGGAAGGGAAGGGAAGGGGAAGGGGAAGGGGAAGGGGAAGGGAAGGGAAGGGGAAGGGAAGGGGAAGGGGAAGGGAAGGGGAAGGGAAGGGAAGGGAAGGGAAGGGAAGGGGAAGGGGAAGGGAAGGGAAGGGAAGGGAAGGGAAGGGAAGGGGAAGGGGAAGGGAAGGGGAAGGGAAGGGGAAGGGAAGGGAAGGGGAAGGGAAGGGAAGGGAAGGGGAAGGGGAAGGGGAAGGGGAAGGGAAGGGAAGGGGAAGGGAAGGGGAAGGGAAGGGAAGGGAAGGGGAAGGGAAGGGGAAGGGAAGGGGAAGGGGAAGGGGAAGGGAAGGGAAGGGGAAGGGGAAGGGAAGGGAAGGGAAGGGAAGGGGAAGGGGAAGGGAAGGGAAGGGGAAGGGGAAGGGAAGGGGAAGGGGAAGGGGAAGGGAAGGGGAAGGGAAGGGGAAGGGAAGGGAAGGGGAAGGGAAGGGGAAGGGGAAGGGGAAGGGGAAGGGAAGGGGAAGGGGAAGGGGAAGGGGAAGGGAAGGGGAAGGGGAAGGGGAAGGGGAAGGGGAAGGGGAAGGGGAAGGGAAGGGGAAGGGGAAGGGGAAGGGAAGGGAAGGGAAGGGGAAGGGGAAGGGGAAGGGGAAGGGGAAGGGGAAGGGAAGGGAAGGGGAAGGGGAAGGGGAAGGGAAGGGAAGGGAAGGGGAAGGGAAGGGGAAGGGAAGGGAAGGGAAGGGAAGGGGAAGGGGAAGGGAAGGGGAAGGGAAGGGAAGGGAAGGGGAAGGGGAAGGGGAAGGGGAAGGGGAAGGGGAAGGGGAAGGGGAGGAGGAAGAATGCGCCAGTCGGTCAGGCACTGATCGGTTCCGAAGAAAAGAGAGGGCGGCCAATCAGGAAAACTGTAGGGAGTCATTTACTGATATGTAGTATATAAAGTAATGGCAGATGAAAGTTGAAGTTGAGGAGAGGCTTTGTCCAATGCCAGTAGTAGTGGACGCTCATAGTGTTAACTAGCTGCATATAGTTGCAATGCACGGTAGTGGCAATGTACAAACATACTGTAAATTAATCAGCTGCCGTACCACGTATCACCTGCCGTATTCTATTCTATCTATTAATTAATCAGCTGCCGTACCACGTATCACCTGCCGTATTCTATTCTATCTATTAATTAATCAGCTGCCGTACCACGTATCACCTGCCGTATTCTATTCTATCTATTGATTAATCAGCTGCCGTACCACGTATCACCTGCCGTATTCTATTCTATCTATTGATTAATCAGCTGCCGTACCACGTATCACCTGCCGTATTCTATTCTATCTATTGATTAGTCAGCTGCCGTACCACGTACCACCTGCCGTATTCTATTCTATCTATTAATTAATCAGCTGCCGTACCACGTATCACCTGCCGTATTCTATTCTATCTATTGATTAATCAGCTGCCGTACCACGTATCACCTGCCGTATTCTATTCTATCTATTAATTAATCAGCTGCCGTACCACGTACCACCTGCCGTATTCTATTCTATCTATTAATTAATCAGCTGCCGTACCACGTATCACCTGCCGTATTCTATTCTATCTATTAATTAATCAGCTGCCGTACCACGTACCACCTGCCGTATTCTATTCTATCTATTAATTAATCAGCTGCCGTACCACGTACCACCTGCCGTATTCTATTCTATCTATTAATTAATCAGCTGCCGTACCACGTACCACCTGCCGTATTCTATTCTATCTATTGATTAGTCAGCTGCCGTACCACGTACCACCTGCCGTATTCTATTCTATCTATTGATTAATCAGCTGCCGTACCACGTATCACCTGCCGTATTCTATTCTATCTATTAATTAATCAGCTGCCGTACCACGTATCACCTGCCGTATTCTATTCTATCTATTGATTAATCAGCTGCCGTACCACGTATCACCTGCCGTATTCTATTCTATCTATTGATTAATCAGCTGCCGTACCACGTATCACCTGCCGTATTCTATTCTATCTATTAATTAATCAGCTGCCGTACCACGTATCACCTGCCGTATTCTATTCTATCTATTAATTAATCAGCTGCCGTACCACGTATCACCTGCCGTATTCTATTCTATCTATTAATTAATCAGCTGCCGTACCACGTACCACCTGCCGTATTCTATTCTATCTATTAATTAATCAGCTGCCGTACCACGTATCACCTGCCGTATTCTATTCTATCTATTAATTAATCAGCTGCCGTACCACGTATCACCTGCCGTATTCTATTCTATCTATTAATTAATCAGCTGCCGTACCACGTATCACCTGCCGTATTCTATTCTATCTATTGATTAATCAGCTGCCGTACCACGTATCACCTGCCGTATTCTATTCTATCTATTAATTAATCAGCTGCCGTACCACGTATCACCTGCCGTATTCTATTCTATCT
Source organism: Mesostigma viride (assembly GCA_009746045.1). Lineage (NCBI taxonomy): Eukaryota > Viridiplantae > Streptophyta > Mesostigmatophyceae > Mesostigmatales > Mesostigmataceae > Mesostigma > Mesostigma viride. The sequence continues at coordinate 127,333 of RPFO01000027.1, read as the reverse complement.
ATTGATTAATCAGCTGCCGTACCACGTATCACCTGCCGTATTCTATTCTATCTATTGATTAGTCAGCTGCCGTACCACGTATCACCTGCCGTATTCTATTCTATCTATTGATTAATCAGCTGCCGTACCACGTATCACCTGCCGTATTCTATTCTATCTATTGATTAATCAGCTGCCGTACCACGTATCACCTGCCGTATTCTATTCTATCTATTGATTAATCAGCTGCCGTACCACGTACCACCTGCCGTATTCTATTCTATCTATTAATTAATCAGCTGCCGTACCACGTATCACCTGCCGTATTCTATTCTATCTATTAATTAATCAGCTGCCGTACCACGTATCACCTGCCGTATTCTATTCTATCTATTGATTAGTCAGCTGCCGTACCACGTATCACCTGCCGTATTCTATTCTATCTATTGATTAATCAGCTGCCGTACCACGTACCACCTGCCGTATTCTATTCTATCTATTGATTAGTCAGCTGCCGTACCACGTATCACCTGCCGTATTCTATTCTATCTATTGATTAATCAGCTGCCGTACCACGTACCACCTGCCGTATTCTATTCTATCTATTGATTAGTCAGCTGCCGTACCACGTATCACCTGCCGTATTCTATTCTATCTATTAATTAATCAGCTGCCGTACCACGTATCACCTGCCGTATTCTATTCTATCTATTAATTAATCAGCTGCCGTACCACGTATCACCTGCCGTATTCTATTCTATCTATTGATTAATCAGCTGCCGTACCACGTACCACCTGCCGTATTCTATTCTATCTATTAATTAATCAGCTGCCGTACCACGTACCACCTGCCGTATTCTATTCTATCTATTAATTAATCAGCTGCCGTACCACGTACCACCTGCCGTATTCTATTCTATCTATTGATTAATCAGCTGCCGTACCACGTATCACCTGCCGTATTCTATTCTATCTATTGATTAATCAGCTGCCGTACCACGTATCACCTGCCGTATTCTATTCTATCTATTAATTAATCAGCTGCCGTACCACGTATCACCTGCCGTATTCTATTCTATCTATTGATTAATCAGCTGCCGTACCACGTACCACCTGCCGTATTCTATTCTATCTATTAATTAATCAGCTGCCGTACCACGTATCACCTGCCGTATTCTATTCTATCTATTGATTAATCAGCTGCCGTACCACGTATCACCTGCCGTATTCTATTCTATCTATTAATTAATCAGCTGCCGTACCACGTATCACCTGCCGTATTCTATTCTATCTATTGATTAGTCAGCTGCCGTACCACGTATCACCTGCCGTATTCTATTCTATCTATTGATTAATCAGCTGCCGTACCACGTACCACCTGCCGTATTCTATTCTATCTATTGATTAGTCAGCTGCCGTACCACGTATCACCTGCCGTATTCTATTCTATCTATTGATTAATCAGCTGCCGTACCACGTATCACCTGCCGTATTCTATTCTATCTATTGATTAATCAGCTGCCGTACCACGTATCACCTGCCGTATTCTATTCTATCTATTAATTAATCAGCTGCCGTACCACGTATCGCCTGCCGTATTCTATTCTATCTATTGATTAATCAGCTGCCGTACCACGTATCACCTGCCGTATTCTATTCTATCTATTAATTAATCAGCTGCCGTACCACGTATCACCTGCCGTATTCTATTCTATCTATTAATTAATCAGCTGCCGTACCACGTATCACCTGCCGTATTCTATTCTATCTATTGATTAATCAGCTGCCGTACCACGTATCACCTGCCGTATTCTATTCTATCTATTGATTAATCAGCTGCCGTACCACGTATCACCTGCCGTATTCTATTCTATCTATTGATTAATCAGCTGCCGTACCACGTACCACCTGCCGTATTCTATTCTATCTATTGATTAATCAGCTGCCGTACCACGTATCACCTGCCGTATTCTATTCTATCTATTAATTAATCAGCTGCCGTACCACGTATCACCTGCCGTATTCTATTCTATCTATTAATTAATCAGCTGCCGTACCACGTATCACCTGCCGTATTCTATTCTATCTATTAATTAATCAGCTGCCGTACCACGTATCACCTGCCGTATTCTATTCTATCTATTGATTAATCAGCTGCCGTACCACGTACCACCTGCCGTATTCTATTCTATCTATTAATTAATCAGCTGCCGTACCACGTATCACCTGCCGTATTCTATTCTATCTATTAATTAATCACTTGTATCTATCCACGTACGACCTGCCGTAGCTGCCGCCCCCCTACCACACCCCACACCACCTGCCGTAGCTGCCGCCCCCCTAACACACCCCACACCACCTGCCGTAGCTGCCGCCCCCCTACCACACCCCACACCACCTGCCGTAGCTGCCGCCCCCCTAACACACCCCACACCACCTGCCGTAGCTGCCGCCCCCCTAACACACCCCACACCACCTGCCGTAGCTGCCGCCCCCCTAACACACCCCACACCACCTGCCGTAGCTGCCGCCCCCCTAACACACCCCACACCACCTGCCGTAGCTGCCGCCCCCTAACACACCCCACACCACCTGCCGTAGCTGCCGCCCCCTAACACACCCCACACCACCTGCCGTAGCTGCCGCCCCCCTAACACACCCCACACCACCTGCCGTAGCTGCCGCCCCCCTAACACACCCCACACCACCTGCCGTAGCTGCCGCCCCCCTAACACACCCCACACCACCTGCCGTAGCTGCCGCCCCCCTAACACACCCCACACCACCTGCCGTAGCTGCCGCCCCCCTAACACACCCCACACCACCTGCCGTAGCTGCCGCCCCCCTAACACACCCCACACCACCTGCCGTAGCTGCCGCCCCCCTGACACACCCCACACCACCTGCCGTAGCTGCCGCCCCCCTAACACACCCCACACCACCTGCCGTAGCTGCCGCCCCCCTAACACACCCCACACCACCTGCCGTAGCTGCCGCCCCCCTGACACATCCCACACCACCTGCCGTAGCTGCCGCCCCCCTAACACACCCCACACCACCTGCCGTAGCTGCCGCCCCCCTAACACACCCCACACCACCTGCCGTAGCTGCCGCCCCCCTAACACACCCCACACCACCTGCCGTAGCTGCCGCCCCCCTGACACACCCCACACCACCTGCCGTAGCTGCCGCCCCCCTAACACACCCCACACCACCTGCCGTAGCTGCCGCCCCCCTAACACACCCCACACCACCTGCCGTAGCTGCCGCCCCCCTAACACACCCCACACCACCTGCCGTAGCTGCCGCCCCCCTAACACACCACACACCACCTGCCGTAGCTGCCGCCCCCCTAACACACCCCACACCACCTGCCGTAGCTGCCGCCCCCCTAACACACCCCACACCACCTGCCGTAGCTGCCGCCCCCCTAACACACCCCACACCACCTGCCGTAGCTGCCGCCCCCCTACCACACCCCACACCACCTGCCGTAGCTGCCGCCCCCCTACCACACCCCACACCACCTGCCGTAGCTGCCGCCCCCCTACCACACCCCACACCACCTGCCGTAGCTGCCGCCCCCCTAACACACCCCACACCACCTGCCGTAGCTGCCGCCCCCCTACCACACCCCACACCACCTGCCGTAGCTGCCGCCCCCCTAACACACCCCACACCACCTGCCGTAGCTGCCGCCCCCCTACCACACCCCACACCACCTGCCGTAGCTGCCGCCCCCCTAACACACCCCACACCACCTGCCGTAGCTGCCGCCCCCTAACACACCCCACACCACCTGCCGTAGCTGCCGCCCCCCTACCACACCCCACACCACCTGCCGTAGCTGCCGCCCCCCTAACACACCCCACACCACCTGCCGTAGCTGCCGCCCCCCTAACACACCCCACACCACCTGCCGTAGCTGCCGCCCCCCTACCACACCCCACACCACCTGCCGTAGCTGCCGCCCCCCTAACACACCCCACACCACCTGCCGTAGCTGCCGCCCCCCTACCACACCCCACACCACCTGCCGTAGCTGCCGCCCCCCTAACACATCCCACACCACCTGCCGTAGCTGCCGCCCCCCTAACACACCCCACACCACCTGCCGTAGCTGCCGCCCCCCTAACACACCCCACACCACCTGCCGTAGCTGCCGCCCCCTAACACACCCCACACCACCTGCCGTAGCTGCCGCCCCCCTACCACACCCCACACCACCTGCCGTAGCTGCCGCCCCCCTAACACACCCCACACCACCTGCCGTAGCTGCCGCCCCCCTACCACACCCCACACCACCTGCCGTAGCTGCCGCCCCCCTAACACACCCCACACCACCTGCCGTAGCTGCCGCCCCCTAACACACCCCACACCACCTGCCGTAGCTGCCGCCCCCTACCACACCCCACACCACCTGCCGTAGCTGCCGCCCCCCTAACACACCCCACACCACCTGCCGTAGCTGCCGCCCCCCTAACACACCCCACACCACCTGCCGTAGCTGCAGCCCCCCTGACACACCCCACACCACCTGCCGTAGCTGCCGCCCCCCTACCACACCCCACACCACCTGCCGTAGCTGCCGCCCCCCTAACACACCCCACACCACCTGCCGTAGCTGCCGCCCCCCTAACACACCCCACACCACCTGCCGTAGCTGCCGCCCCCCTACCACACCCCACACCACCTGCCGTAGCTGCCGCCCCCCTAACACACCCCACACCACCTGCCGTAGCTGCCGCCCCCTAACACACCCCACACCACCTGCCGTAGCTGCCGCCCCCCTAACACACCACCTGCCGTAGCTGCCGCCCCCCTACCACACCCCACACCACCTGCCGTAGCTGCCGCCCCCCTAACACACCCCACACCACCTGCCGTAGCTGCCGCCCCCCTAACACACCCCACACCACCTGCCGTAGCTGCCGCCCCCCTACCACACCCCACACCACCTGCCGTAGCTGCCGCCCCCCTACCACACCCCACACCACCTGCCGTAGCTGCCGCCCCCCTACCACACCCCACACCACCTGCCGTAGCTGCCGCCCCCCTAACACACCCCACACCACCTGCCGTAGCTGCCGCCCCCCTGACACACCCCACACCACCTGCCGTAGCTGCCGCCCCCCTACCACACCCCACACCACCTGCCGTAGCTGCCGCCCCCCTAACACACCCCACACCACCTGCCGTAGCTGCCGCCCCCCTACCACACCCCACACCACCTGCCGTAGCTGCCGCCCCCCTACCACACCCCACACCACCTGCCGTAGCTGCCGCCCCCCTAACACACCCCACACCACCTGCCGTAGCTGCCGCCCCCCTAACACACCCCACACCACCTGCCGTAGCTGCCGCCCCCCTAACACATCCCACACCACCTGCCGTAGCTGCCGCCCCCCTAACACACCCCACACCACCTGCCGTAGCTGCCGCCCCCCTAACACACCCCACACCACCTGCCGTAGCTGCCGCCCCCCTAACACACCCCACACCACCTGCCGTAGCTGCCGCCCCCCTAACACACCCCACACCACCTGCCGTAGCTGCCGCCCCCCTAACACACCCCACACCACCTGCCGTAGCTGCCGCCCCCCTAACACACCCCACACCACCTGCCGTAGCTGCCGCCCCCCTAACACACCCCACACCACCTGCCGTAGCTGCCGCCCCCCTAACACACCCCACACCACCTGCCGTAGCTGCCGCCCCCCTACCACACCCCACACCACCTGCCGTAGCTGCCGCCCCCCTAACACACCCCACACCACCTGCCGTAGCTGCCGCCCCCCTAACACACCCCACACCACCTGCCGTAGCTGCCGCCCCCCTAACACACCCCACACCACCTGCCGTAGCTGCCGCCCCCCTAACACACCCCACACCACCTGCCGTAGCTGCCGCCCCCCTAACACACCCCACACCACCTGCCGTAGCTGCCGCCCCCCTAACACACCCCACACCACCTGCCGTAGCTGCCGCCCCCCTAACACACCCCACACCACCTGCCGTAGCTGCCGCCCCCCTAACACACCCCACACCACCTGCCGTAGCTGCCGCCCCCCTAACACACCCCACACCACCTGCCGTAGCTGCCGCCCCCCTAACACACCCCACACCACCTGCCGTAGCTGCCGCCCCCCTAACACACCCCACACCACTTGCCGTAGCTGCCGCCCCCCTAACACACCCCACACCACCTGCCGTAGCTGCCGCCCCCCTGACACACCCTGGGTGTGGCATCACACCCAGGCCGCCTGGGCGAAGCAAGTAAGTATCACACCCAAAAATCTGTGTTATTGGCTCCCTCACCTGCCCTGGCTGCCGCCATAGAGATGCCACCACCCTCACCTGCCCTGCACAAACCTGCCCTATGGCCCCTCATCCGTCTGCGCTACCTCCCTCCCCCACCTGCCCCGGCCGCAGCCGTACAGACGCCAGCAGCAGCGCAACAGCGCGATCCCATTGACCCGCGCGCTCCAGCGCGCCCGCCACCAGCATCGCCAGCAACGGGTCGCCAGCCACCACGTCGTCGGCATCCCGGCGCCGGTGCCCACTTTCGTCCCCAGTACAGTACTCATCATCACTGAAGCCACCATCGTCATCATCACCATCATCCTCCTCACCATCGTGGCCATAGTCTCCCGTGCCACCCTCCCGAACGCCGCTCTCCCCACACGGTGATGACTCCTCCACATGATAATGATGGTGCTGCCGCCTCACCCTGTTGCTGGCATCCGCGCCCTTGTGAGAGCCAATGCCAGCGTCGCCACCTCCGCTGCCACCAGCGCCGCCTCCAGCCGGCGCCCCTGCCCTGGCCGCCGTCCCTAAGGATGTCTCTGCGCTACTGCGGACATTATTATCACCACCGGACCTGTTTACCTGCGGCAGTGCTTTTCTATGGTGGCCCTGGCCCTCGTGTGTCGTTATTCTCGCACCCGCGGGCAGAGCCTTACGGCCACTATGGCTCATGACGGAGCCGTGACTGGCAGAATTATAGGCCGAATGGTTGCTAGCGTGCTCCCTGCCCCCTGCCCCCTGCGGCAAGCGGGAGAGGAACCAGTCCAGTGCGGCGCCCGGCCGCTGCATGTGCCAGAAGCGGGCGCTGACGACGGACGCCAGCAGGTGGAGCAGGGGGCCGCCCGCGCGCGCCGGCCTGGCGGGTGAGTGGAGGATGCGTTGGAGGGGCAGGGGACAAAGATGATGTGCGGGTGGGTGGAGGATGCGTTGGAGGGGCAGGGGACAAAAATGATGTGCGGGTGGGTGGAGGATGCGTTGGAGGGGCAGGGGACAAAGATGATGTGCGGGTGGGTGGAGGATGCGTTGGAGGGGCAGGGGACAAAGATGATGTGCGGGTGGGTGGAGGATGCGTTGGAGGGGCAGGGGACAAAGATGATGTGCGGGTGGGTGGAGGATGCGTTGGAGGGGCAGGGGACAAAGATGATGTGCGGGTGGGTGGAGGATGCGTTGGAGGGGCAGGGGACAAAGATGATGTGCGGGTGGGTGGAGGATGCGTTGGAGGGGCAGGGGACAAAGATGATGTGCGGGTGGGTGGAGGATGCGTTGGAGGGGCAGGGGACAAAGATGATGTGCGGGTGGGTGGAGGATGCGTTGGAGGGGCAGGGGACAAAGATGATGTGCGGGTGGGTGGAGGATGCGTTGGAGGGGCAGGGGACAAAGATGATGTGTGGGTGGGTGGATGGTGGGCGGACAGGCGTGTTTGTGGAGGCGGCCATGCCTACGTCATTGGTTAGGACAGGTCGTGTGCATGACCAGCGAGGAGAAGAGGAACGGTGACGTCGTGGTGGGGACAGGTCGTGTGCATGACCAGCGAGAAGAAGAGGAACGGTGACGTCGTGGTGGGGACAGGTCGTGTGCATGACCAGCGAGGAGAAGAGGAACGGTGACGTCGTGGTGGAGACAGGTCGTGTGCATGACCAGCGAGGAGAAGAGGAACGGTGACGTCGTGGTGGGGACAGGTCGTGTGCATGACCAGCGAGGAGAAGAGGAACGGTGACGTCGTGGTGGGGACAGGTCGTGTGCATGACCAGCGAGGAGAAGAGGAACGGTGACGTCGTGGTGGGGACAGGTCGTGTGCATGACCAGCGAGAAGAAGAGGAACGGTGACGTCGTGGTGGAGACAGGTCGTGTGCATGACCAGCGAGGAGAAGAGGAACGGTGACGTCGTGGTGGGGACAGGTCGTGTACATGACCAGCGAGGAGAAGAGGAACGGTGACGTCGTGGTGGAGACAGGTCGTGTGCATGACCAGCGAGGAGAAGAGGAACGGTGACGTCGTGGTGGGGACAGGTCGTGTGCATGACCAGCGAGGAGAAGAGGAACGGTGACGTCGTGGTGGGGACAGGTCGTGTGCATGACCAGCGAGGAGAAGAGGAACGGTGACATCGTGGTGGGGGCAGGGGAAGCAGAAGGCTGCCGCCGCGCGCCGGCCTGGTGGGCGGGCGGGCGGGCGCGTTGAAGGGACCATCTCCTTCTTTCCACCTCCTTTTCAACTCACCCACCCCCTTTCCTCCCCCCCTTTCACCTTCCCCCGTTTCCTCGCCCGCTTTCCTCCCCTGTGAGCGATGGTGTGCCCAGCATGTGAGGGATGGTGTGCCCAGCATGTGAGGGATGGTGTGCCCAGCATGTGAGCGATGGTGTGCCCAGCCTGTGAGCGATGGTGTGCCGCCCAGCAGCACAGCCTTTGCCTCCTACCTGTTGATCATTTTGCAGCAATGCTTGTTTATCATTGATATACATATAACAATTTTAAATTCATTTATATACTTGTTTATCAATGATATACATATAACAAGTTTGATATCATTGATATACTTGTTTATCATTGATATACATATAAAAAGTTTGATATAATTGATATACTTGTTTATCAATGATTAAAAAGGCACCACCCTGCCCTCCCTACCTTTCTGCTTGCGTGGGCGAAACTGCAAGCTGCCCAGCTGCGTGGCCCGCGCCTCCAACCCCACCACGATGCCTGCTCCAGTATGACGCCAAACTGATGGCAGTTTTAGTGACTCTCCCCCGCCCTACTGTCACCCCCTATGCTGTCCTTCCCACCTGTCCTCTTGCAGGTTGGACGGCAAGCCTCCCAACAGCGCGGCCCGCGCATCCATCCCCACCACCACGGGCTCCTCGCACCCGATCGCGTCCGCCCGCCCGAACAGTCGCGTGGCGGCGGCCAGAAATAGCCTCTCCTGCGCAGGGCTTGGCAGCGGGTCGAACCGGCACAGGCTCTCCAGTGCCACGCCTGCTCATCATGCGTGGTCACCATGCGTGGCAAGAAGAGTGACGAAAGGCAATGAGCATTCGAAAAAGGGTGGAACCGACACAAATTCTCTAACGCCACGCCTGCCCCAGCACGCGCGGCACAGACCCAAGCAATTCTTGCGCGAGGGCAAGCGCGCATCTGTACCCCTCACCCGTGGCCTGCGTGCCAGTGCCAGTGCCAGTGCTAGTGCGAGCGCACATCCATACCAAGTACCCGATGGACTGTAAGCACATCCATGCCCACCGCATACCAAGCGTGGCCAGAGGGAAGCCGAGCGCCCGCAGCACGGACGACACAAAGGCCCCATCCCAGACGTGGGGCGGCACGCCCTCGCGGGACACCCCCAGGGGGTCCACCGTGGCCAGCTTGACGCCACCGGGCACGCTCATCTCGCAGCGCACGTCGACGCAGGAGAAGGCTGGAGGGGGCGGGGGGTGATAGATTGGAGGCAGGGATAGAGAGCGGTGGTGTGAGAGGAGGGCTCGATGAATATGCAGCGCAGGAGAAGGCTGGGGGGGGCGGGGGGTGATAGATTGGAGGCAGGGATAGAAAGCGGTGGTGTGAGAGGAGGGCTCGATGAACATGCAGCGCAGGAGAAGGCTGGAGGGGGCGGGGGGTGATAGATTGGAGGCAGGGATAGAGAGCGGTGGTGTGAGAGGAGGGCTCGATGAACATGCAGCGCAGGAGAAGGCTGGAGGGGGCGGGGGGTGATAGATTGGAGGCAGGGATAGAAAGCGGTGGTGTGAGAGGGGGGCTCGATGAACATGCAGCGCAGGAGAAGGCTGGAGGGGGCGGGGGGTGATAGATTGGAGGCAGGGATAGAGAGCGGTGGTGTGAGAGGAGGGCTCGATGAACATGCAGCGCAGGAGAAGGCTGGAGGGGGCGGGGGGTGATTGGAGGCAGGGATAGAAAGCGGTGGTGTGAGAGGAGGGCTCGATGAACATGCAGCGCAGGAGAAGGCTGGGGGGGGGGGGGGCGGGAGGTGATGCATTGGAAGCAGAGATGCATAATTTACCGTCAAAGCAGCAGTATAGGCCGTAGGGGATCTTCCACGTCGACCGCATGGGTGCCGCCACCCAAGAACGGAGGCCCGTCGCTGGCTCAATATTGGACAAGAGCTGCGAATTAAAGGGGGGGGGGGGGGGGGGGGGAGGGACCAAATACACACCAAATGCGAGGGGGGGCTGAGGGGGAATACCATGGAGCCGGACACAGACATACAATAATTAACATTGGTTTCCGATAAATAAATTCTTCTGATGTCACATGATTCAACAGTGCAGGCAATAGCAAGTGTACGCGGGGGGCGGCAGCACTGGTGCAGTGTTGCGGGAATTAACCACAGGCATCTCGCACGCCACATGTGGGAGGGGAGCGGCAAAGGGGGAGGGGGAGTGGATAGAGAGAACATGCTCCATCACATATATAGTGGATAGAGAGAACATGCTCCATCACATTCATAGAGGATAGAGAGAACATGCTCCATCACATATATAGTGGATAGAGAGAACATGCTCCATCACATATATAGTGGATAGAGAGAACATGCTCCATCACATATATAGTGGATAGAGAGAACATGCTCCATCACATACGCCAGCGCCAGAGTGCCCAGATGCGTGCAGCCGATACGCTAATGTCCGAGTGCGCCCATGCTGTAGCACCACCACCAAGTACTACGTCACATGCTCTAGCACATACTACATCACATGTGCCAGTGCCAAGCACGTGTTCTCATGCCACAACACAACACGTTCCAGCGCCCACAAGCACGTGTTCTCATGCCACACCACAACACAACACGTTCCAGCGCCAACAAGCACGTGTTCTCATGCCACATCACAACACGTTCCAGCGCCAACAAGCACGTGTTCTCATGCTACAACACAACACAACACGTTCCAGCGCCAAGCACGTGTTCTCATGCCACATCACAACACGTTGCAGCGCCAACAAGCACGTGTTCTCATGCCACAACACAACACGTTCCAGCGCCAACAAGCACGTGTTCTCATGCCACAACACATCACAACACGTTCCAGCGCCAACAAGCACGTGTTCTCATGCTACAACACAACACAACACGTTCCAGCGCCAACAAGCACGTGTTCTCATGCCACATCACAACACGTTCCAGCGCCAACAAGCACGTGTTCTCATGCCACATCACAACACGTTCCAGCGCCAACAAGCACGTGTTCTCATGCCACAACACATCACAACACGTTCCAGCGCCAACAAGCACGTGTTCTCATGCTACAACACAACACAACACGTTCCAGCGCCAACAAGCACGTGTTCTCATGCCACAACACAACACGTTCCAGCGCCAACAAGCACGTGTTCTCATGCCACATCACAACACGTTCCAGCGCCAACAAGCACGTGTTCTCATGCCACATCACAACACAACACGTTCCAGCGCCAACAAGCACGTGTTCTCATGCCACATCACAACACGTTCCAGCGCCAACAAGCACGTGTTCTCATGCCACATCACAACACGTTCCAGCGCCAACAAGCACGTGTTCTCATGCCACATCACAACACAACACGTTCCAGCGCCAACAAGCACGTGTTCTCATGCCACACCACAACACAACACGTTCCAGCGCCAACAAGCACGTGTTCTCATGCCACACCACAACACGTTCCAGCGCCAACAAGCACGTGTTCTCATGCCACATCACAACACGTTCCAGCGCCAACAAGCACGTGTTCTCATGCCACAACACAACACGTTCCAGCGCCAACAAGCACGTGTTCTCATGCCACAACACAACACGTTCCAGCGCCAACAAGCACGTGTTCTCATGCCACAACACAACACGTTCCAGCGCCAACAAGCACGTGTTCTCATGCCACAACACAACACGTTCCAGCGCCAACAAGCACGTGTTCTCATGCCACATCACAACACGTTCCAGCGCCAACAAGCACGTGTTCTCATGCCACACCACAACACGTTCCAGCGCCAACAAGCACGTGTTCTCATGCCACATCACAACACAACACGTTCCAGCGCCAACAAGCACGTGTTCTCATGCCACATCACAACACGTTCCAGCGCCAACAAGCACGTGTTCTCATGCCACATCACAACACAACACGTTCCAGCGCCAACAAGCACGTGTTCTCATGCCACACCACAACACGTTCCAGCGCCAACAAGCACGTGTTCTCATGCCACATCACAACACGTTCCAGCGCCAACAAGCACGTGTTCTCATGCCACACCACAACACGTTCCAGCGCCAACAAGCACGTGTTCTCATGCCACACCACAACACAACACGTTCCAGCGCCAACAAGCACGTGTTCTCATGCCACATCACAACACGTTCCAGCGCCAACAAGCACGTGTTCTCATGCCACATCACAACACAACACGTTCCAGCGCCAACAAGCACGTGTTCTCATGCCACACCACAACACGTTCCAGCGCCAACAAGCACGTGTTCTCATGCCACACCACAACACGTTCCAGCGCCAACAAGCACGTGTTCTCATGCCACAACACAACACAACACGTTCCAGCGCCAACAAGCACGTGTTCTCATGCCACATCACAACACGTTCCAGCGCCAACAAGCACGTGTTCTCATGCCACACCACAACACGTTCCAGCGCCAACAAGCACGTGTTCTCATGCCACATCACAACACGTTCCAGCGCCAACAAGCACGTGTTCTCATGCCACACCACAACACGTTCCAGCGCCAACAAGCACGTGTTCTCATGCCACACCACAACACAACACGTTCCAGCGCCAACAAGCACGTGTTCTCATGCCACAACACAACACGTTCCAGCGCCAACAAGCACGTGTTCTCATGCCACACCACAACACGTTCCAGCGCCAACAAGCACGTGTTCTCATGCCACACCACAACACGTTCCAGCGCCAACAAGCACGTGTTCTCATGCCACACCACAACACAACACGTTCCAGCGCCAACAAGCACGTGTTCTCATGCCACAACACAACACGTTCCAGCGCCAACAAGCACGTGTTCTCATGCCACATCACAACACGTTCCAGCGCCAACAAGCACGTGTTCTCATGCCACAACACAACACGTTCCAGCGCCAACAAGCACGTGTTCTCATGCCACACCACAACACGTTCCAGCGCCAACAAGCACGTGTTCTCATGCCACACCACAACACGTTCCAGCGCCAACAAGCACGTGTTCTCATGCCACATCACAACACGTTCCAGCGCCAACAAGCACGTGTTCTCATGCCACAACACAACACAACACGTTCCAGCGCCAACAAGCACGTGTTCTCATGCCACATCACAACACGTTCCAGCGCCAACAAGCACGTGTTCTCATGCCACAACACAACACGTTCCAGCGCCAACAAGCACGTGTTCTCATGCCACAACACAACACGTTCCAGCGCCAACAAGCACGTGTTCTCATGCCACACCACAACACGTTCCAGCGCCAACAAGCACGTGTTCTCATGCCACATCACAACACGTTCCAGCGCCAACAAGCACGTGTTCTCATGCCACAACACACCACAACACGTTCCAGCGCCAACAAGCACGTGTTCTCATGCCACATCACAACACGTTCCAGCGCCAACAAGCACGTGTTCTCATGCCACATCACAACACGTTCCAGCGCCAACAAGCACGTGTTCTCATGCCACATCACAACACGTTCCAGCGCCAACAAGCACGTGTTCTCATGCCACAACACAACACGTTCCAGCGCCAACAAGCACGTGTTCTCATGCCACAACACAACACGTTCCAGCGCCAACAAGCACGTGTTCTCATGCCACAACACAACACGTTCCAGCGCCAACAAGCACGTGTTCTCATGCCACATCACAACACGTTCCAGCGCCAACAAGCACGTGTTCTCATGCCACATCACAACACAACACGTTCCAGCGCCAACAAGCACGTGTTCTCATGCCACAACACAACACAACACGTTCCAGCGCCAACAAGCACGTGTTCTCATGCCACAACACAACACAACACGTTCCAGCGCCAACAAGCACGTGTTCTCATGCCACAACACAACACGTTCCAGCGCCAACAAGCACGTGTTCTCATGCCACAACACAACACGTTCCAGCGCCAACAAGCACGTGTTCTCATGCCACATCACATCACAACACGTTCCAGCGCCAACAAGCACGTGTTCTCATGCCACACCACAACACGTTCCAGCGCCAACAAGCACGTGTTCTCATGCCACATCACAACACGTTCCAGCGCCAACAAGCACGTGTTCTCATGCCACATCACAACACGTTCCAGCGCCAACAAGCACGTGTTCTCATGCCACATCACAACACAACACGTTCCAGCGCCAACAAGCACGTGTTCTCATGCCACATCACATCACAACACGTTCCAGCGCCAACAAGCACGTGTTCTCATGCCACAACACAACACAACACGTTCCAGCGCCAACAAGCACGTGTTCTCATGCCACATCACATCACAACACGTTCCAGCGCCAACAAGCACGTGTTCTCATGCTACATCACAACACAACACGTTCCAGCGCCAACAAGCACGTGTTCTCATGCCACAACACATCACAACACGTTCCAGCGCCAACAAGCACGTGTTCTCATGCCACAACACAACACAACACGTTCCAGCGCCAACAAGCACGTGTTCTCATGCCACAACACAACACAACACGTTCCAGCGCCAACAAGCACGTGTTCTCATGCCACAACACATCACAACACGTTCCAGCGCCAACAAGCACGTGTTCTCATGCCACATCACAACACGTTCCAGCGCCAACAAGCACGTGTTCTCATGCCACAACACAACACAACACGTTCCAGCGCCAACAAGCACGTGTTCTCATGCCACATCACAACACAACACGTTCCAGCGCCAACAAGCACGTGTTCTCATGCCACAACACATCACAACACGTTCCAGCGCCAACAAGCACGTGTTCTCATGCCACAACACATCACAACACGTTCCAGCGCCCACAAGCACGTGTTCTCATGCCACAACACAACACGTTCCAGCGCCAACAAGCACGTGTTCTCATGCCACATCACAACACGTTCCAGCGCCAACAAGCACGTGTTCTCATGCCACAACACAACACAACACGTTCCAGCGCCAACAAGCACGTGTTCTCATGCCACATCACAACACAACACGTTCCAGCGCCAACAAGCACGTGTTCTCATGCCACAACACAACACGTTCCAGCGCCAACAAGCACGTGTTCTCATGCCACAACACAACACGTTCCAGCGCCAACAAGCACGTGTTCTCATGCCACATCACAACACAACACGTTCCAGCGCCAACAAGCACGTGTTCTCATGCCACATCACAACACGTTCCAGCGCCAACAAGCACGTGTTCTCATGCCACATCACAACACGTTCCAGCGCCAACAAGCACGTGTTCTCATGCCACAACACAACACAACACGTTCCAGCGCCAACAAGCACGTGTTCTCATGCCACATCACAACACAACACGTTCCAGCGCCAACAAGCACGTGTTCTCATGCCACAACACATCACAACACGTTCCAGCGCCAACAAGCACGTGTTCTCATGCCACAACACAACACAACACGTTCCAGCGCCAACAAGCACGTGTTCTCATGCCACAACACAACACGTTCCAGCGCCAACAAGCACGTGTTCTCATGCCACAACACATCACAACACGTTCCAGCGCCAACAAGCACGTGTTCTCATGCCACATCACAACACAACACGTTCCAGCGCCAACAAGCACGTGTTCTCATGCCACAACACAACACGTTCCAGCGCCAACAAGCACGTGTTCTCATGCCACACCACAACACGTTCCAGCGCCAACAAGCACGTGTTCTCATGCCACATCACAACACGTTCCAGCGCCAACAAGCACGTGTTCTCATGCCACAACACAACACGTTCCAGCGCCAACAAGCACGTGTTCTCATGCCACAACACAACACGTTCCAGCGCCAACAAGCACGTGTTCTCATGCCACAACACAACACAACACGTTCCAGCGCCAACAAGCACGTGTTCTCATGCCACATCACAACACAACACGTTCCAGCGCCAACAAGCACGTGTTCTCATGCCACATCACAACACAACACGGTCCAGCGCCAACAAGCACGTGTTCTCATGCCACAACACATCACAACACGTTCCAGCGCCAACAAGCACGTGTTCTCATGCCACAACACAACACAACACGTTCCAGCGCCAACAAGCACGTGTTCTCATGCCACAACACAACACGTTCCAGCGCCAACAAGCACGTGTTCTCATGCCACAACACATCACAACACGTTCCAGCGCCAACAAGCACGTGTTCTCATGCCACATCACAACACAACACGTTCCAGCGCCAACAAGCACGTGTTCTCATGCCACAACACAACACAACACGTTCCAGCGCCAACAAGCACGTGTTCTCATGCCACATCACAACACAACACGTTCCAGCGCCAACAAGCACGTGTTCTCATGCCACAACACAACACGTTCCAGCGCCAACAAGCACGTGTTCTCATGCCACAACACAACACAACACGTTCCAGCGCCAACAAGCACGTGTTCTCATGCCACAACACAACACAACACGTTCCAGCGCCAACAAGCACGTGTTCTCATGCCACATCACAACACAACACGTTCCAGCGCCAACAAGCACGTGTTCTCATGCCACATCACAACACAACACGGTCCAGCGCCAACAAGCACGTGTTCTCATGCCACAACACATCACAACACGTTCCAGCGCCAACAAGCACGTGTTCTCATGCCACAACACAACACAACACGTTCCAGCGCCAACAAGCACGTGTTCTCATGCCACAACACAACACGTTCCAGCGCCAACAAGCACGTGTTCTCATGCCACAACACATCACAACACGTTCCAGCGCCAACAAGCACGTGTTCTCATGCCACATCACAACACAACACGTTCCAGCGCCAACAAGCACGTGTTCTCATGCCACAACACAACACAACACGTTCCAGCGCCAACAAGCACGTGTTCTCATGCCACATCACAACACAACACGTTCCAGCGCCAACAAGCACGTGTTCTCATGCCACAACACAACACGTTCCAGCGCCAACAAGCACGTGTTCTCATGCCACAACACATCACAACACGTTCCAGCGCCAACAAGCACGTGTTCTCATGCCACATCACAACACAACACGTTCCAGCGCCAACAAGCACGTGTTCTCATGCCACATCACAACACAACACGTTCCAGCGCCAACAAGCACGTGTTCTCATGCCACAACACAACACAACACGTTCCAGCGCCAACAAGCACGTGTTCTCATGCCACATCACAACACAACACGTTCCAGCGCCAACAAGCACGTGTTCTCATGCCACATCACAACACGTTCCAGCGCCAACAAGCACGTGTTCTCATGCCACAACACATCACAACACGTTCCAGCGCCAACAAGCACGTGTTCTCATGCTACACCACAACACAACACGTTCCAGCGCCAACAAGCACGTGTTCTCATGCCACAACACAACACAACACGTTCCAGCGCCAACAAGCACGTGTTCTCATGCCACACCACAACACGTTCCAGCGCCAACAAGCACGTGTTCTCATGCCACATCACAACACGTTCCAGCGCCAACAAGCACGTGTTCTCATGCCACATCACAACACGTTCCAGCGCCAACAAGCACGTGTTCTCATGCTACAACACAACACAACACGTTCCAGCGCCAACAAGCACGTGTTCTCATGCCACAACACAACACGTTCCAGCGCCAACAAGCACGTGTTCTCATGCCACATCACAACACGTTCCAGCGCCAACAAGCACGTGTTCTCATGCCACAACACAACACGTTCCAGCGCCAACAAGCACGTGTTCTCATGCCACAACACAACACGTTCCAGCGCCAACAAGCACGTGTTCTCATGCTACAACACAACACAACACGGTCCAGCGCCAACAAGCACGTGTTCTCATGCCACAACACAACACGTTCCAGCGCCAACAAGCACGTGTTCTCATGCCACATCACAACACAACACGTTCCAGCGCCAACAAGCACGTGTTCTCATGCCACAACACAACACGTTCCAGCGCCAACAAGCACGTGTTCTCATGCTACAACACAACACAACACGGTCCAGCGCCAACAAGCACGTGTTCTCATGCTACAACACAACACAACACGTTCCAGCGCCAAATGTTTTCAAACCAGTCCTGCGCATCCCGTCCCATAAGCTGGTGCCGTACGCTGGTGCCGTGCGCTGGTGCCGTACGCTGGTGCCATGAGTCATGCGTATTCGGTACCGGCAGGTTTCGCTTTCGCAGCTAGCAGGGTCCCTAGTGATACTTACAAGTACTTACAAGTACCCAGTGTTTCATACCTGCGAGAAGTAGCTACCCTAAAAAAAACGCCCGGCACGCGTGACCCCACCAACGAGATAGGTACGTATGCGCCCCGTATCGATGTGTATTCTAGCGCCCCTAGCACCCAGTGCTTTCCTACCAGCGAGACCCCACCAACGAAGATAGGTACGTATTCTAGCGCCCCTAGCGCCCAGTGCTTTCCTACCTGCGAGACCCCACCAACGAAGACATGTATGTATTCTAGCGCCCCTAGCTCCCAGTGCTTTCCTACCTGCGAGACCCCACCAACGAAGATAGGTACGTATTCTAGCGCCCCTAGCACCCAGTGCTTTCCTACCTGCGAGAAGTAGGCGGCGATACCTGCGCTGCTGCTCGTGTCCACGCCCAGCACCCAGTGATAGTACCTGCACGGCCGACGTGGGGAGGGTACGCAACCGCAAGGAACCAATCAGAGATCTAATAAGGGACTAGAAGACATGAGGGCTGACGGTAGGGATCATCGTAGATGTGCATGGGGAGGGTACGCACGACAAGGAAGGAAGAGAAGAGAAAAGAATGAGAGAAGAGAAAATCAGAACGATTTGGTATTCAGCTATGCATGGGGGTGGGGCTACTACGATGCCTGGGGTTGGGGTACTACGATGCCTGGGGTTGGGGTACTACGATGCCGGGGGTTAGGGTTACTACGATGCCTGGGGTTGGGGTTACTACGATGCCTGGGGTTAGGGTTACTACGATGCCTGGGGTTGGGGTTACTACGATGCCTGGGGTTGGGTTACTACGATGCCTGGGGTTAGGGTTACTACGATGCCTGGGGTTAGGGTTAATACTATGCCTGGGTTTATGGTTGTTACGATGCCTGGGGTTACGGTTACTGCGATGCCTGGGGTGCATATAGCACGGCGTGGAACTAACATTAAGAAAGAATTCTAGGCATGAGAAGAGGTGGACGACCAAGCGAGAAGAAAGGCATGAGAAGAGGTGGAAGAACAAGCGAGAAGAAAGGCATGAGAAGAGGTGGAAGAACAAGCGAGAAGAAAGGCATGAGAAGAGGTGAAAGAACAAGCGAGAAGAAAGGCATGAGAAGAGGTGGACGAACAAGCGAGAAGAAAGGCATGAGAAGAGGTGGAAGAACAAGCGAGAAGAAAGGCATGAGAGGAGGTGGAAGAACAAGCGAGAAGAAAGGCATGAGAAGAGGTGGAAGAACAAGCGAGAAGAAAGGCATGAGAAGAGGTGGAAGAACAAGCGAGAAGAAAGGCATGAGAAGACTAGATTCGGCCCATCCGACCCCCTGTCAGAAGGGGTGGCTATCGCGAAGCCTAGGAGATGAAAGAATAAGCGAGAAGAATGCCGCCTATGTTGGTGGCTGCTCAGCAAGGCTATGCATAGGGATATTGTATATATATAAATATTAACCATCAAGCCCAGCCGCTCGTGGAGCACTAAAACAGCAGAGCACCGTCACAGCCATACTTCTGCGTATCGTTGCCTGTCTTCGGGCGCGGCGGCTATCTGAGGAGACACATACCAGGCATAGTGGATTGCATGCCAGAGGTCCTGCGTTCAAACCCTAGTAGTAACCCATCAACTGCATGGTTGGCCTCTCGTTGATGTTTACTATGCACCACGTACGACAGTTATGAGCGTGCCATGGTTGAAGCCTCACGCATATCCTACCCGACATCGGGGCCACGGTCGCCGCCCAGCGGGCCCTTCTTGATTTTCCGCAGCCAACAGAGGTCGGGTGGCCCCAGGCTCCGCCTTAAGGCGAGCGCAGCCACCGCCTGGTCGCGGCAGGTGACGGCTTCTCCGTCCAGGCCTTCAACGCACTCGGGAACACCGGCGATGCGGTCAGAAGTCATCTTACCACTGCTAATGAGCTTTCCAGCCTAGAGCCTATTTGGCAAACACAACTTCAAGTTTATTCAATGACATGCGCTCGATCCTCAACTTGCGGTCATCGTCCACGCACTGCGGCCACAAATCCTCTCACGTCGCGCATTGGAAACGGCAATAATGGCAATGTAAGCAACATGGCACGTCCCATTAACTCCTATAGCGTCGTTTCCACCGATCTCCGTCCAGGCTGAGGTTCAAGCAGCTGCTAGCCCAGCTACAAATCGGTAGAATGACAACACCGTGCCAGTGGAAGGTTCAAGCAGTTGTCAGCCTAGCTGCAAGTCGGTACATGACTACGCCATGTTTGGGTTTCATGACATCGCTGCATTGGCTGACATCCACCCTTTGCTGCCAATCTCCTCTTCCTTCGGTAAATGCATTTAAATTAATAAGGCAATGCCATTAAAGTGGAAAAAAACGTGTCAGGCATCCTGCAGCTTGCAGGGCAGCCAACCAAGGCTGAAATACGCCATCGCTAAGTGTCATTAACGTTGGTCATATGTAGTGTCATACGACTGACGTTTGGCAGGAAATTCTGCCTGGGGAACTTGCATGGTTGCGGGCCGAAGTTTTAGGCTGGCAGCAGTGGCGCGAGGCCGGTGCAACCTGGCGCGCTGACAGAGGGGGATTTTGGCGGGAGCCTTGGCGCGGCTTGACGTCCGGGACGCTTGGGATCACCACGGCGCGACGGTGGTGACCGTTGGTCCAGGCGCGCGCAAGCATAAACACCTCTCTATGTTGCTCTGGCATATACAGGCTGAGCCTGGGCTGACTGAAGATTAATCGGTTGCTCGCTGGCTCAGCGTAAAGACCTTGCTGAAGTGCGCAGAATTGATCATGGCGTCTGGCGTCACAATTAATTATGATATCATTAGTATGACATCATATGGGCCATTCATCATGAATTATCCTAGGAATTATCCGACGCCGGCCTATGAGACTCGTAATGCAGTGCAGCTGAATCCATAATCATATTGGGCTTCTTTGCAGTTAAACGGGCAATTCGGAGTCGGAACTGCGCTTGCGCGATAGTAGCTAGCCACGGTGGGTGCTGTATTGCCGATCTCATGGCTGATGGCGGTCACTTTTGGTAGTAGACAGAAGTGTTTTAAAGCCTGACGCTGCAATGGGCGTGACATCTTTATGGGATCTGGTAGCTGAGTATGGGGAGAAGGCCTCCACCGTGGCGCAGCTCCGGAAAGAGCTGGCGGGCAAGCGGGTCGCGGTCGACCTATCCTACTGGATCTGCGCCGCTATCGGCGCGCTGGGTAACAATCCTGCCGTGGTGAAGCCTCATATGCGGGTCATTTTCTTCCGCGCCATAAAGATGCTGACAACGGTGAGGATCCTGCGCCATCCGTGCGGGTGGTGACGGCTTTGCCTTAGTACCTCTCTAGCTGCTGCGGGCACCCACGCTTTGCGTTGGAATGTACTAACGCAGAATTCGACGTGGAATATCAGGCGCACGCGCGAATTCCATGTTTGATTGGGCGGCTTGATCACGGTGGAAGGGGTGCACCGTGAGCGCGCACACACAGTGCATGAGCGCATGGGGGCATGCGCGCGGGGCACTGGGCGCGGGGGGGCATGAGCACATAGCCGTTGTGGACGTGGCGTGACACATGCGGCGTGCTGCCGGTGTTTGTTCTGTCATCCGAGTGACGGCATTGTCACGCCCTCGTGGCCACCATGGGGCATGGTGGGCCCTGGGATGCAAGTATCGCTAAGCCCCTGTCGCCACGTGTGCATGCACTGCCGCATTCACCTGCCCGTGTTTGTGGTGTCATGCTAATGTGTCATGGGTGTAATGGGTGATGCTCATGGCTTGGTGGCCGTCGTGGGGGTGGCATATCGTATCTCTCCCATGTTGTTTGCTACGGCGTGGAGTGCAGCGCGCCGCGTGTGTTTCGTGCTCTGATAGGTGCTCCTGTCTTCATGTTGTGCTGCGCGCGATCCTGTATGGCGTGCAGTGCAGCGCGCTGCCAGTCTTTGTCGTGGACGGTTGCCCCCCCTCACTCAAGAACCAAGCGCGGCTCGAGCGCTTCCGGGCCAGCTGCAATTCAGGGCGCGGGCCCACGTACGGCCGGATGCTGCCGCGCGGGCAAAAAGGTGGACACTGGCTGGGCGGACACGGTTTTGATAGCGCGGCGGCGGCGCCCCCTCTGGCGTACAACCAGGAGTTCAAGCGGGTGAATCGAGAGACGGTGGTGGGTCACTGTAACGATGGTTCACTGTAACGTGATCCGCTGAGAGACGGGGGTGGGTAGGGCGCTGGTGTGGGTTCTATTAGAAATCAAACAATGGGGCACCTGCCCCGAAATGACAACAGGTGGACGAGCTAAAGACATAGGTGGAGGGAGAAAGTAACTCTGTGGTTGACAGGTTGCTGTGGTCGGGCCCTGCATTCGCGGCCCCAGTTAGTCTCTTTTTTTTTCTTTTGAAAACTTTGTCCTATCATATCTGTCTGTGCCCTGTGCATACCTCCAGCTTCATCGCAAGAGATGGTGGCATTCTCATTACCCTGGGGGGGTGTCATTGGTAGATGGCCAATGGTGGCAGTTCGGTGGACATGAGCAGATGCCAGATGCCAAACGTTCCGTGTGCGCAGGCCCTTTCTGTGGCTGTGTGCGCCAGTTACAACCGTTCACTCCAATGAATCACCCGCCGTCGTTGAAACAATTTTTTGACTGGGTTTCTTTGATGGTGTTCTTGTGGATCGCTGCCAATGCTGGCGCTGCAAGCCTGGCAGCATGACTTGGGCGCTCAGATTGGTTCCACTGGCCTATTCCCCTTCGCCTGTTTCCCCTTGGCTTGCCGGCATTTGTCCCGCTGTGTATTCAGAGAACTTGCCGGCGTTTGTCCCGCTGTGTATTCAGAGAACTTGCCGGCGTTTGTCCCGCTGTGTATTCAGAAAACTTGCCGGCGTTTGTCCCGCTGTGTATTCAGAAAACTTGCCGGCGTTTTTCCCGCTGTGTATTCAGAGAACTTGCCGGCGTTTGTCCCGCTGTGTATTCAGAAAACTTGGAATCCATCCATTGCCAATTACCCGGCCATTTTAATTTTATGTGTCACCCGTAGGGCTTGACTTGCATGTAGGTACATTCGCACCTCTGGTGTCAGCGGCACCCCCCCGCCCCTTGCCCGCCCCCCGATGCAGTGTTTCTGCTAACGCACCGGTGCCGGTAATTCTCCGGGAATTACCGGTGCCCCCGTGTTCACCCCCTTTACATACGCGCTGGATGGTCATTTTGCTGTAGAGGGTGAGGCTAATGCCGTCCCGGTGCGTTCGCCCTGTCCTGTTCCCCCATATATTCTTTACGCCCTTGCCTTTGTTTTGGGGGGGTGTCCCCTTCCCTAGACCGTGCTGTGCCTGATGCGTGCGGGTTCATCCGTGACAGCGCCCTGCCACACTCCTCCCACTCCCCCCACCTGCCATTGGGTGTCCCCTTTCCCAGACCATCCTGTGCCTGATGTGCACCGGTCCTTGATGGATACAAACATGGTGACAGCTTCCTCCCCTGCGCCTGCTTGATACCTGCCTCAACTCCGCCGTCTTCCCACTCCCCCTTGCCTGCCGTGGGTGTCGCGTGCTCAGGCCATGCTGCGCCTGATGGGCTTCCCGGTGGTGTTCGCCGAGGGAGAGGCTGAGGCGCTGTGTGCAGGTACGTACGCGCCACCACCGCTGGTGCATGTGATGCCTGGGCCCGTACTGTGAGGGTGAGGGAGAAGCCGGGGCCTGTCTTGAAGAAAGAGAGCAAAGAGCTCTTTCCTGCGTTGAGCCTACCGTGTGAAGCTCCTTGTCATTCCTCATCTGTTGTACTTGGGCATGAGCTGAACCTCCAGAGCTGAACAAGCACGGCCGCTTGCTGCTGTGTGTGAGTTGTCGGGGCACACTTTTTTCTCCATCCCCCAGAGCTGAACAAGCAGGGGCTGGTGGATGCGGTCGTCTCTCCCGACAGCGACACGCTTGTGCACGGCGCGCGCACGGTCATCAAGGAGCTGACCATGAACAACAACAAGGTGGGCATGGTACCACATGGGGTGTGTAGAGGGCGTGGGCTGGTAGTGATCACCCTGGTCTGGTCTTGAGGAGCCGGTGCACGGAGTTGCTCGCTGGGTAATACTGCGTTTCTTCCCCGCAGTGAAAGAAAAATAAAAGGTGTCGTCGGTGGTAGTAAAAGACAGGGACGCGCTCAGGCATGCCGCAGAGCTTGTCATCAAAGAAGTGCATGTCAACAACTGGGTTTGGTCTAGATAATGGGGTGGCGTCGCTCGCACGATGCATCCCTTTAGTGGATGTAATTGTAGTTTATATAAACATGCTAGCACTGTATATTTAGTGGAAGTGGTATGCACTACTATAACAATTGGATCCCTATATAAACATGCTAGCACTGTATATTTAGTGGAAGTAGTATGCACTACTATAACAATTGGATCCCTATATAAACATGCTAGCACTGTATATTTAGTGGAAGTGGTATGCACTACTATAACAATTGGATCCCTATATAAACATGCTAGCACTGTATATTTAGTGGAAGTAGTATGCACTACTATAACAATTGGATCCCTATAACATTATCTCAATGACAACAGGATGTAACATACCAGGATGCCGGTCAGATCCCTACAACATCAGGATGTCATATGCTAGGATGCCAAATAAGATCCCATTTGGTGGGTGCAACCACAGGCAGGGCATATCATTGATCGTGCTTGTACCGACCACCTGCACTAACTAGGGAAAGAGCAGTCAGATAAAGAGCACTCGGTCGCGCTCTTTGTCTGACCGTCTCAAGCCCATCAACCGTGCTTTGTGTCTTGATGCTAGTTACTCACCGGACGATATCGCTGGAGCTGTTGTTGGTATATATTCACCAGCTATCGATGGTATGTATTGTATTGATGCTATTTACTCACCGGACGTGTGCTGATGGTTTTTGTATTCACCAGGACGCGTCGCTCGAGCTCTACCGCGCGAGCACGCTCGAAGCCAACCACCTCCACCAGGAGCACCTTGTGGCGCTCGCGCTGTGTCTGGGCTGCGACTACGACAAGGCCGGGTTGCCGCACGTGGGCGCCACAAACGCACGCCGCCTAGTAGCTCCCTTCAACTGTCACCAGGTGCTGCCGCGGTGAGTAAAAGTCGGCGGGGTGGCCATGGAAACACTTTGTCGAAGGGGTTTGACATGCAGGTGTGGTAGGCACTGCCCCGGTGAGGGTGTGTGTGGGGGGGTTCAAGAGACTTCTGATTTGACACAGCAGCCGGTGCTGAGAAGGTGAGCACGCGGCAGGGGTGTGGAAACACTTTGTTCAAAGCATTTTGGCATGCAGGTGAGTTATGAGTAGGTGCTGCTCCGGTGAGGGGGCTGGGGGGGGGTTGCACTTTGTGTGCATCGTTTTGACTCGCAGATTTGGTAGGTGCTACTCTGGTGGAGGGGTTGTCCAGTCGGTAGGTAGGCGGGTTGGTGGGGTTTTGTTTTTCATCCTTGTTCATGGTAGAACCAAATGAGGATCAGGAAGGGGGTAGCAGGTCCCGCCCAGGTGAGGGGGACGCTGGGTGGGAGGTCAAGAGAGCTTTGTTTTTCGTTGGTTTCGACATGTGTGTACTTCGCAGCAGGTGCTGCCCCGCTGAGGCGCCGGGGGGGGGGCGTGGAAACACTTTGTTGAAAGCGTTTCGGCATGCAGGTTCGGTAGGCACTGCCCCAGTGAGGGGGCGGGGTGGATGGGGGAGACGGCCGGTGTGTGAACCGAGTTGGTATTCCTCGTTCGGGCTGGGCACGCGCCGGTGAGGGATGTGCCCCGGGGCTCGGGGGTGGGGGTGGGGGGGAGCGCGCGGGGGGAGTTTCTGTTTACGCCATTGTAGACGTAGAGGTCAGGAGCCCGGGCAGTCGATCCCGACCAGAATTTGTTCAGGATCGTGATCATCCGCGTGGATCGTGGTACCCAGCCCTCCATGTACCGTCATTACCAGCGTACACAACTTAATGCGGTAATGAATATACCCTTACCTGTGCAGGCGGTGAGGAGGTGAGCGGGGGCCGCGTATTTGTATCCTTCTGTAGCGGCACCCACCCCTCCATGTACCTGTACCTGTGCAGGCGGTGAGGAGGTGAGCCGGGGCCATGCATCATTTAGCTAACTGCATGCACTTCGATCCCTACAACGAAACCTACCCCTGTCTGTCGTACCTCAGGGCCCACACTTTTGACAAGCTTTGACGGGCTACCCGCCCGTTCATGTGCCGACAAATTGGCAGCTTGAAGAGAGATGAGCTGGGGCAATCCCACCATGTCAGGCCTTATTTAGAACTCTAAACAAGGATTTTACGTACCAACACCCCAAACTTCCTTCCTGCTTTTACCTCCGCGGGCTGAGAGAGATTCTCGGGGGCATCCTGCCCCATCAATTCGGTTTACGTGCTAATACCCCAAACTTCCTTTCTGCTTGTACCTTCTCAGGCTGAGAGAGATGAGCCGGGGCATCCTGCCCGACCTGAACGCCCACCCGGCCATGTCCCTGGGCGAATACGGGGACAACAAAGGGGACGGTGGCGGCGGCAGCAGTAAGCAATTTTCAGTGGATGACGACCAGGAGAAGGCGGCGGAGGAGGACAGAGGGCCACCCCTCGAAGCTGCTTTGGGTTTATCGCAGGCAAAATCACAAGTGGTTGACGTTGACGCGGATGCGAGCTTACCTTCTGTTAACTTGCTGATGAACTTGGCTTTCACGCAAGGCACGAGGGAGGAGGAATTAGGCCCCATCCCGTTTGACGGCGCGGCCCTGCGCAGCGCTCGCGGCGATGTGGCTAGCTCCGCTGCTGGGGGTGATGCGCCTTTATTAGCCCGCAAGGAGCCCCACTGCAGCGTGTGCGGCCTGCCTGGGACCAAGAGGGAGCACGAAGCGGCAGCGGCAGCGGCGGCGGGGGGGGGGGCGGGTCCACTCGGGCAGGCAGAGGAGGTGGCGCTTTCGCCTGTGTCCCGAAAGCAAAGGACTTCAAATGCACATGCCCGTCATGCGTGCAGGTCGGTGACGTACAGTGACATACAGTTTATACGGGGGGGTGGCTGCGTGTGGAGTGCCCCGCCTGCTGTGGGCCGTGTGCGCCGGGTCGTGCCATCGTGGACTTGCGTATTTACATCCGCATGCATAGAAAAACATATCGATCCGTACATGATTCTTTTTCCGCGTTGACGGCAGCAGTTAGTTTCCCATCTGTTGTTGGACCTTGACACGATTAACGCCCGCACATGGATCCGTACCCCCAGTGTGTGTGTACTGCTCAAGCCGGTGGACACTTGTGGGATACCCTAGTGGCCCTGATACTCGTACGCTTAATGATCGTACGAAGGGTTTTTGGAATTTTTGTTACGTGCACGTTAACTTTTGGAATTTTTTTAACAGTACGTAGGGTATATTTTCAGGGTGCATATTTGAGGAGACTCTGCAGGTAGACCCTATGGTGTGGTGTAGAGTGTTTATTGGAAATCTGAAGGAGATAATTTGGGTTGTACGAGGGTGGAAGGGAGGATTTATTTCGGCCTGTACGAGGGCGATTCGTACATGATTATGCGTACTGATATAAGGGCCACTACGGTAGTCCTGGATGCGGTGCACCCTTGTGTGCTGTGGGGGTGTGGGCTAGTGGATCCAGGGGGTGGGGGCAACGTCACGGCATCGCGGTCCACCCGCTTCCTGCCCTGCTTGTCCTCGCTGCGGGGGTGGGGGCAACGTCGCGGTGTCACGGTCCACCCACTTCCTGTCCTGCTTGTCCTCTCTGCGGAGGTCCTCGCCGTGATGGTCCTCGCCGTGGTTGTCCTCGTTGTGGTTGTCCTGGGACTTGCGGCCCTCGCCGGGCTTGTCCTGGCCCCCGTGGCCCTCGCCGTGGTTGCCATTGCCGACATTCCGCCACATGTTCTTATGTCCTTGTTGCTGCCCACCTGCCCCGCCATGGATTCCATTTGTCGGTATGTTCTCCCTTTTGTCGTGATGTGCTGGCTGGTGTTCCTTGGTATATATTTCTGTCGTCTTGACACCCCGTCTCTGCATCCCCGTTGCGTGTCTCGCGTCCTCGCACCTTCATCCTTGACACATATTTGGCACCGCTCCCCTTCCCTTTCGTCCCCACCACGTGGCTGCCGTCCTTCTTGCTTCCCCTCACCCTAGTCCTGGCGCCCTCATCCGTCATCCGCAACCCGTAATGTGGCACCGCTCCCCTTCCCTTTCATCCCCACCACGTGGCTGATGTCCTTCTTGCTTCCCCTCACCCTAGTCCTGGTGTCCTCATCCGTCATCCGCAACCCGTAATGTGGCACCGCTCCCCTTCCCTTTCGTCCCCACCACGTGGCTGCCGTCCTTCTTGCTTCCCCTCACCCTAGTCCTGGCGTCCTCATCCGTCACCTGCAACCCGTAATGTGGCACCGCTCCCCTTCCCTTTCGTCCCCACCACGTGGCTGCTGTCCTTCTTGCTTCCCCTCACCCTAGTCCTGGCGTCCTCATCCGTCATCCGCAACCCGTAATGTGGCACCGCTCCCCTTCCCTTTCGTCCCCACCACGTGGCTGCTGTCCTTCTTGCTTCCCCTCACCCTAGTCCTGGCGCCCTCATCCGTCACCTGCAACCCGTAATGTGGCACCGCTCCCCTTCCCTTTCGTCCCCACCACGTGGCTGCGGTCCTTCTTGCTTCCCCTCACCCTAGTCCTGGCGTCCTCATCCGTCATCCGCAACCCGTAATGTGGCACCGCTCCCCTTCCCTTTCGTCCCCACCACGTGGCTGCCATCCTTCTTGCTTCCCCTCACCCTAGTCCTGGCGTCCTCATCCGTCATCTGCAACCCGTAATGTGGCACCGCTCCCCTTCCCTTTCGTCCCCACCACGTGGCTGCCGGCCTTCTTGCTTCCCCTCACCCTAGTCCTGGCGTCCTCATCCGTCATCCGCAACCCGTAATGTGGCACCGCTCCCCTTCCCTTTCGTCCCCACCACGTGGCTGCCGTCCTTCTTGCTTCCCCTCACCCTAGTCCCGGCGTCCTCATCCGTCATCTGCAACCCGTAATGTGGCACCGCTCCCCTTCCCTTTCGTCCCCACCACGTGGCTGCCGTCCTTCTTGCTTCCCCTCACCCTAGTCCCGGCGTCCTCATCCGTCACCTGCAACCCGTAATGTGGCACCGCTCCCCTTCCCTTTCGTCCCCACCACGTGGCTGATGTCCTTCTTGCTTCCCCTCACCCTAGTCCTGGCGTCCTCATCCGTCATCCGCAACCCGTAATGTGGCACCGCTCCCCTTCCCTTTCGTCCCCACCACGTGGCTGCCGTCCTTCTTGCTTCCCCTCACCCTAGTCCTGGCGTCCTCATCCGTCACCTGCAACCCGTAATGTGGCACCGCTCCCCTTCCCTTTCGTCCCCACCACGTGGCTGCTGTCCTTCTTGCTTCCCCTCACCCTAGTCCTGGCGTCCTCATCCGTCATCCGCAACCCGTAATGTGGCACCGCTCCCCTTCCCTTTCGTCCCCACCACGTGGCTGATGTCCTTCTTGCTTCCCCTCACCCTAGTCCTGGCGTCCTCATCCGTCATCCGCAACCCGTAATGTGGCACCGCTCCCCTTCCCTTTCGTCCCCACCACGTGGCTGCCGTCCTTCTTGCTTCCCCTCACCCTAGTCCCGGCGTCCTCATCCGTCACCTGCAACCCGTAATGTGGCACCGCTCCCCTTCCCTTTCGTCCCCACCACGTGGCTGCCGTCCTTCTTGCTTCCCCTCACCCTAGTCCTGGCGTCCTCATCCGTCATCCGCAACCCGTAATGTGGCATCGCTCCCCTTCCCTTTCGTCCCCACCACGTGGCTGCTGTCCTTCTTGCTTCCCCTCACCCTAGTCCTGGCGTCCTCATCTGTCATCCGCAACCCGTAATGTGGCATCGCTCCCCTTCCCTTTCGTCCCCACCACGTGGCTGATGTCCTTCTTGCTTCCCCTCACCCTAGTCCTGGCGTCCTCATCCGTCATCCGCAACCCGTAATGTGGCACCGCTCCCCTTCCCTTTCGTCCCCACCACGTGGCTGCCGTCCTTCTTGCTTCCCCTCACCCTAGTCCCGGCGTCCTCATCCGTCACCTGCAACCCGTAATGTGGCACCGCTCCCCTTCCCTTTCGTCCCCACCACGTGGCTGCCGTCCTTCTTGCTTCCCCTCACCCTAGTCCTGGCGTCCTCATCCGTCATCCGCAACCCGTAATGTGGCACCGCTCCCCTTCCCTTTCGTCCCCACCACGTGGCTGATGTCCTTCTTGCTTCCCCTCACCCTAGTCCTGGCGTCCTCATCCGTCATCCGCAACCCGTAATGTGGCACCGCTCCCCTTCCCTTTCGTCCCCACCACGTGGCTGCCGTCCTTCTTGCTTCCCCTCACCCTAGTCCCGGCGTCCTCATCTGTCACCTGCAACCCGTAATGTGGCACCGCTCCCCTTCCCTTTCGTCCCCACCACGTGGCTGCCGTCCTTCTTGCTTCCCCTCACCCTAGTCCTGGCGTCCTCATCCGTCATCCGCAACCCGTAATGTGGCATCGCTCCCCTTCCCTTTCGTCCCCACCACGTGGCTGCTGTCCTTCTTGCTTCCCCTCACCCTAGTCCTGGCGTCCTCATCTGTCATCCGCAACCCGTAATGTGGCATCGCTCCCCTTCCCTTTCGTCCCCACCACGTGGCTGCCGTCCTTCTTGCTTCCCCTCACCCTAGTCCTGGCGTCCTCATCCGTCATCCGCAACCCGTAATGTGGCACCGCTCCCCTTCCCTTTCGTCCCCACCACGTGGCTGCCATCCTTCTTGCTTCCCCTCACCCTAGTCC
This sequence comes from Mesostigma viride, assembly GCA_009746045.1. Lineage (NCBI taxonomy): Eukaryota > Viridiplantae > Streptophyta > Mesostigmatophyceae > Mesostigmatales > Mesostigmataceae > Mesostigma > Mesostigma viride. The sequence goes on along the minus strand of RPFO01000027.1, from coordinate 95,961 downwards.
TGGCGTCCTCATCCGTCATCCGCAACCCGTAATGTGGCACCGCTCCCCTTCCCTTTCGTCACATTTCTGGCGTCCCCACAGGCAGCGGCGGCGGCCGCGCGTGCAGCCCAGATGCGCTGGTGGTCCGGCATGAGCGAGAAGATGAGGCAGCGCGGCGGGTTCCCGGACGAGAGAATCATCGCCGCGTTCACGACGCCCGCGCGGGACTGCAAAGGTACATCGTGGGATGTGGCTCCCGATCGATAAGTATATATAATAACATAATAGTTAGATGCTTCTATAATAAGGTAATGATTCCATGCAATAAGACTACTAATTAAATATAAGTAAACTGACCCCATAACAGATTAACGACGCCCTGCGCGGGACTGCGGCGGTATTTAGTGGCTTGCAAGATAAGTTTTTTCAAGAATCGTAAATAAACCCCAACAATAAGTTTTTTCAACAATCGTAGTTAAACCCCAACATTCTATGTATATGCCGCGAGGGACTAAAAGGGATCGTGCCTTTTTGCTTGCTTTCAAGGTGCTAGTATAAACAAAAAGGGAACGTGCCTTTTTGCTTGCTTACAGATGCTATTATATACAGACTCTGCTGTAACGCGTGAACCCCAAACCTCTCTCTATCGACATGTGCACAAGGGGCTGAAATGGTATGTAGTGGCCATGTGTGGTAGATAGTACCGCCGATAGCGCCATATAGTGGCCGTGTGTTGTAGAGAGTCCCGCCAATAGCGTCATATAGTGGCCGTGTGTGGTAGATAAGGCACTGACCCCAACATAGTGGCCTAAACAATAGCGTCATATAGTGGCCGTGTGTGGTAGATAAGGCACTGACCCCAACATAGTGGCCTAAACAATAGCGTCATATAGTGGCCGTGTGTGGTAGATAAGGCACTGACCCCAACATAGTGGCCTAACCCCGGGAGGGATTTTAAATGTGGTAACTGATTGTTGCATTGAGTAAAAATATAACTGTATATCGTCTCGCAAAGGGCTGCATTGTTGAGTAATCTTTCGATCTGGATAAACAGACACTACTACACAAGCCTTGCACCAGACACTAGGACATAAACCTTGCACTAGACACTAGTTGAGCATGGTCTCGGGAACACGACCTTCTTGAACATGGTTCGGCGCGGCACGGACAGGGAGACAGACAGCCTTGCCATGGATGCAGGGGCCTAGCCCTGTCAAGACCTGACCTGGCCATAGTGACAGATAAGCCTGGCCAGTAACTGGATGCGCTGGCTGTGCATGGACGTGTGAGCCGAGGCACCTTTTCAGTCCTACGGGGGCTCTGTGATCCGGGTGCAATGGTTTGTGGAAAGCGACCATGTTCAGGCAGCCATGCTCAAGCGAAAGCGGCCATGTTCCAGCGACCCGACGCCTCAGACCGCGTGCCGTTGTTACCCGCAGCCTTTGTTTGCCGGGTGTCGTCGTTACCCTTTGCTTCGCGGCCTTTGTTTGTCGTGTGTCCCCCTACCCCTCTGTTTGCGGGTCCCCCCTCTTCTGTTTGTGCGTTAGTGCCCCCTCCTCTCTCCTCCCTTTGTTCCTCCTCCCTTCTCCCCATTTGTTCCTGCTCCCACCTCCTTTGCCCCTCCTCCCTCCCCATTGGTCCCTCCTCTCACCCCGCGCACACGCCAGGGTCCTCCCTCGCCTGGTCCCCCCCCAACGTCCGTGGCCTGCAAGCCCTGCTGGTGGACAACACGGGCGTTTTCCTGGACAAGTCGGCCGTCGCGAAAGGCCTTCTGCCCTTGCTGGCGGCGTACGCGTTGCAGGCGGGCGACTTCCCGCCGCCACCATCACCCGCCCGGTACGCCTCGCTGGTAAAGCGCTCGGAGATGGACCACTGGGCGGTGGCGCCGGAGGAGGGAGAGGAGGGAGGGGACGGTGGCGGCAGGTGGCCGGGTGGCGAGGGGGCGGTTACGGATGCCAGCGACGGGGGTCATCCCCAAGGTATGATTTCTCAATTAATTACTCATGACAGTTATTTTCTAATCATGAAAGTCGTTCCCAATTTAGTAGTATTGAACTTTAGGCATGGGGTTTTGGTAAGATAGGGTAACATTTGTGGCATAAGATACCCAATATGATCCAGCTCCTCTCGTGGATGGTCTATACCAGGGCATGCCTCGGAAAGCTCAAAGGTTGTTGAACCGGTTAGGCCAAATGCGGGTCGAAGAAATGAGTCGTTTGGGCTTCCGCGACGTGGGCTTCAATCCCACGAGCCTTCTGCGAACGGGGCATCTCTTGCCATCCATAGCGGTCCTGCTGGGATCCCGGGGGCGGTGACTTGGGCATGCTCTCATTCGTGACTATCGCTATCAAACTTTATCCTCATTAGTGACTATCGCTATCAAACTTTATCCTCATTAGTGACTATCGCTATCAAACTTTATCCTCATTAGTGACTATCACTATCAAACTTTATCCTCATTAGTGGCTATCGCTATCAAACTTTATCCTCATTAGTGACTATCGCTATCAAACTTTATCCTCATTAGTGACTATCGCTATCAAACTTTATCCTCATTAGTGTCTATCGCTATCAAACTTTATCCTCATTAGTGACTATCGCTATCAAACTTTATCCACTCGAATGCCGCCAAGCAGGGCAAAGAAGGAGTAAAACAGGGGGTCACTTGAGCACTCTCTCGTCTTTTTCAGTAATCATTGTTGTCCAAGGCATTTTCTGGTCTTATCAGTAACCATTGTTGTCCAAGGCATTTTCTGGTCTTATCAGTAACCATTGTTGTCCAAGGCATTTTCTGGTCTTATCAGTAACCATTGTTGTCCAAGGCATTTTCTGGGCTTATCAGCGATCATGCAGCCAGTGTACTACCATCCACACGGCAGCTAACACAATGCACTGCACACGGGCCCTGATGTTTGACGCCGTCATGTCACGCTCATGCATGCTGCCCAGGTGGGCGGCATCACCGCGGGGCCCGGAGCTGCCCGCGTGCACCCCCAAGTAGCATCCCTCCCCGTGGCGCTCCCCCGTCTGGCATCCGTACCGGAGGTGTCGCCCCCCGAGGTGTGCCGCTGGACCCTGGACGCTCCCTGTGGCTGCACCCCACGTCGGTTCTGAGCGAGAACGTGGTGGACGGGCAGAGCTTCTACAAGCTGCAGTGGAGCGTGGAGCGTGCCGATGAGGCTGGTCCCCCCTGTGATCGGCCGCCATCGACACCACCAGAACTGCCGATCGACGTGCCTTCCCAGCCTGCCGCGACCGCGGGCGCCTCGTCATCTCCGCCCTCGTATGCAGCGGTGAATCAGAACGCATCGGCGCCACCGCCCTCGTATTCGACGAGCTGGTTTTCTACCTTGGCGTCAGGAGCAGGTCCTGTTGCCAAGGGCCAGCGTCTTTTGACGGGGCCATCGGCCTCCCTGTCTATCAGCCCATCGCCGTCATCGGCGCTACTATCACCCTCCTCGGCCACCGATCCTTCCCTGCCATTTGCGGATGCAGGCGTGGGCTCATTGCCCTCGTCCGATATCGATGAAGGGACGGGCAAGGGCGCGGCCCTCTCACTGGGACTTGTGCATACCACGGGTGATGATGATGCGGGCAACACATGGAGGAATGTCGTCACTGATCGTGCTTCTGAGGTTGCGGCGCCTGTCCGACAGAGTCCTGTAAATAATGCTGGTGATGGTGATGATGAAAATGGTGGTGGTGGCGGTGGTGATATCGCGGCCCCTCAATGGAGGCTTGTCAATAACAGTAGTGCCGTTGACCACGATGGTGTTGGCACGGGGGCATCGGGCCCCCAGCGGAGGCATGTAATGAGCCTTGACCTTGATGGTGAGGAAGGGGCAGCGGCGCCCCAGCAGATATTATGGGGGCCCCCACGGAGGCTCGTTGATAGCCGCATGATGGATAGCCATATCGCCGGTGACGATCACGGTGATGGGGCGGTGGTGGCGGCGGACGCGCAACGGATGCACCTTGACGTTGATGACAGCGCGGGGGCGATCGATGGTGACAATGAGGTGGCTGTGGCGGTGGCGGGACTTGATAGGCTGGAGCTGGCCACGCTGGAGGACATTGGCGTGTGCGAGCGATCGGTGCCAGCACTGGTGGCCGCCTTTCGGGAGAGGGAGGTGAGAATGAATCTTGCTTGGGCGATTAGTTGGTTGGTTAGGTGCATGCGGAGGGGCAGGCGAGCATGCAGTACTTGATTGATAACTTTTATGCCGAGGGGTCAGATTTGAAATTTTTCTTTAGCTATGTTTCTCTTATTACATATGTGGATGCGGGGTGGGTGGTCGGCTTACTAGTCCTTAGATTCCTTTATTCAAGGATGTGGGGGGGGGTGAGCATCAGGTTATCGATTGGTCTTGTAATGTACGGGAAGGGGGGGGGAGCATCAGGTTATCCATTGGTCTTGCAATATACGGGAAGGGGGGGTGAGCATCAGATAGTCAATTGCCTTGAATATAAGTAGTGGCAGGATATTAATACTTGACTTCTCATATACAGAAGGGGGGGGCGGGGGGGGCATCATATAGTCAATCCGCCTTGTTATTTAGTAGTAGCTGTACAGTAGTACTTGACTTGTCATATACAGAGAGGGGGGGGCCAAGCATCGGATATTCAATTGGCCTTGTTATACTATTACTGTTCTGTGGTATAAACTTGGTGGTCGGTAAAGTTGGTAATACCTGGGTTGGTCGTACGAGGAGGAGAGCATCAAATAGTCTCTTGGTCTTGTAACATTCCTACTGGTCGGATATAAACTTGGTCGTACGAGGAGAGCACCATACAGTCGACTGGCCTTGTTATACTATTGCTGGTCGGTATATAAACTTGGTGGTTGGTGATACATGGGTGGGTGGGTGGGTGGGTGGGTGGGTGGGTGGGTGGGTGGGGGTGGGTGGGTGGGTGGGTGGGTGGGTGGGTGGGTGGGTGGGTGGGTGGGTGGGTGGTGTGGTGGGTGGGTGGGTGGGTGGGTGGGTGGGTGGGTGGGTGGGTGGGTGGGTGGGTGGGTGGGTGGGTGGGTGGTGGGTGGGTGGGTGGGTGGGTGGATGGGTGGGGTGTTTGGAGGGGGCCATCATCCTGGTAGGTGTCGCTGCATTATTGGCACACTGTTTACTCACTGTTTGCACTGTTTGTGCATTGCCTGCGCACTTCATGCTCGCTGGTTGTGCGTTGTTCGCGCAATATTTGGTGATGCCAGGCCGCCAAGCGATCGGCCAGGGAGAGCAAAGGGTCGCGCACCGGCGCCTCGAAGAAGAAAACTGGCGACGCCACCCACGACAGGGACCGCGCTAGCTCTCATCCGCCCGCGTCTGCCCTCCCCCCGGAGTCTCAAGGGGATCCTCCCCTCATCAAGGGCTCTGCACCCGCGGGTTCAAGAGGTTTCAAAAAGGCAGCGGTGGGGGGGGCGGGGGCGGGGGCGGGGCGGGGGTGGGGCGGGGGTGGGGGCGGGTTCGAAAGGGCCGCTTCCGTCCGCAAGGGCGCGGTCGGCCAACCCGGTGGTGGCCGATGACCCTCGGCAGCGGACCATCACATCCATGCTGGCTTCCGTGCGGCCCTACCGCGGCACGCTGGACTCCAGCTCCGTCGTTGGGACCGCGCCCTCTTCTGGCGCTCCTGCGTCGCTTGCTGGTGCTTCTCTTGCTGGAGCTTCTCTTGCTGGTCCTACGGGTGCTCTGAAGGGTGCTGCTAGTGGTGCTGTGAAGGGTGCTGCTAGTGGTGCTGCTACCGCTCCTAGTAATCCTGATGCTGGCAGTGATGACGAGAGTGCCGGGCGAGGGGGAGGGAAGGGGCGATGGGGAGGGGGACGGTGGAGGGGTTTATTTTGGCAGGGGCGGCGATGGACGTTGAGATTGGGGTGGCTGGTGACGATGAGGATGGGGCGGATGAGAGGCATTGGAGGAGGAAGCAGATGCAGGAGAGGGGGTTGGAGGGGGAGGGAGAAGGGGCGGGGGAAGGGACGGGTGAAGAGGCGGAGAGGGACGAGGGGGAGGAGTGGGACGTGGATGCATCCAGTTTGGACGGAAGGGACGGGAGGGAATGGAAGGAGAAGAGGGCTGTGGGGACGACAAGCGACGGGAGAGGGGGGAAGAAAGAAAAGGGCAGGACGGGGAAGAGGAAGGGGAATGAGAAGGGGGGGAGCAAGGAGAGGACGAAGGAGAGTGGCAAGGAGAAGAAGAAGGACAAAGAGAGTGGGAAGGGGAAAGGGAGGAAAGGAAATGGGAAAGAGAGAGTGGAGCGAGAGCAGACGCCAGAATTCTTTGGCGGGGAAATATATTTCCATTCATCCGCGCGCAATGCCAACGCAGATGCTGGACCTGCTCCAGGCGGAGGGAATATGTGTGATGCTGATTCTGCCAGCCGGCGCGGAGACATGCGCGGTGCCGGCCCAGTCCGAGTGCTGTTTCCTGCACAAGCATATCCTGCAGGGCCTGCCTCCAATGCAACTGTGGATGGCGCGCGGGCAAGGTGTATGGAAGCTGCGAATGGCGCGGGTGCAAGAAGTACAGAATTGGACGCTTGCGGACGAGCGATCGCCTCGGCAAAGCCCAGCGCGCGATGGGCATTTGTGCGCCTTGCCCCACCGGATGCCGATGATGGCAAGGGAGGGGGCACCTGTGGTGTCTTGCAAGGCGGCATGCACGACGTCTCACCAGGTGGCAGCATGAACATCCCCCGAGGCAGCACCGGCGTCAACCTGCTGGACCGTGGCCAGTCCGTGGGTGGAGACCTGGTCAAGGATGGGAATCAGGGCCAAGTGGCGCAGGCCCTGCCAGCGCGTGGCGGTGCGGTCGAGGGAGGGGAGGAGGAGGTCAGGGGCAGCAGTGGCGGCGGCAGAGTTGTTTCAAGGGTCCCTGCCACCATGCCGGATGACGTCATTGATGGTGTGGGCATAATTATCGTGGAAGACAGCCCTCCACCCACACCAGCCAGGACAGCGGGGAAGGCGATGCGTCGGTCAGAGGATGTGTGTGGGTTGGAGGCGGGTGGAGGGGAGGCGAGGCTCAATGGTTCGACAGTGCCATTGACGGGTCAGTTGGGGTTGGCCAATGGGGTGTCTTCATCGGAGCCGGCTCTTCGACGAGATGCCATGTGTTTGCCGGTCGGCCCACCCCCCAGACAGTCGGGGGCAGCCTATCGGTCGGGCGCAGCAAACAGGGCGGGCGCAACTAACACTTCGGGCGCAGCAAGCACTTTGGGCGCAACAAACAGGGCGAGCGCAACAAACAGGGCGGGCGCAACAAACAGGCCGGACGCAAGCAGTCGGCCGCAGGCGGGCGGCGGCGACGACCGCGCGGGGGGCAGCGCCGCCACCGCAGACAGTGAGTCTCGCACGGGTCGTGATGGGACGGTTCAGGACGCGGGTGGTTGTGTGGGTAGGGCGTTGCCGGTGGGGGAATCAGGCGGTGATGTTGCAGAGGGGGCACTGGGCAGTGGCAGCGAAGATAAAGGGAGGGGCCGTCATAGTGCTGCAGGTGATATCGGTGCCCACCCCAACAATGGCGGTGATGACATCAGTGGGCAAGTCCGCAGCGACAGCGATGCAGGGGGCTTTGCACCGCACAAAGAATGGGCGTGCCGGGAATGTGCATCCCTCGCACAGGCCTCAGGGTTCGCCTCACCGCCGCCAGCCCACCGCATCCCAGCAATGCCAACAACAATAGTACCAGCAGTAGCAGCAGCAGCAGCAGTAGCAGAAGCAGCAGCAGAAGCAGAAGCGGCAGCAGCAGCAGCAGAAGCAGAAGCGGCAGCAGCAGCAGCAGCAGCACTACCGCACAGAACAGGGCAACTGCAGGGATGTTTTGTACAAGCGCAGGCTCGAGCACAACCGAAAGGGCGGGCAGAACCGCAAGCACAACCGAGAGGGCGGGCGGAGTCGCAAGCACGCCAGCCGGAGCTAATCAGCCTACTCACCCCTTCCCCTCCGACACAAAAGGGTCGTGGCCTTACCTGGGCTCGAGAGGAAACAGGCAGTGGCGTTCATGCCGGGATTACCCGGGGCTTTGCGCCGGCTGATGCATGGGTGGGCGGGGCGAGGGCGGGTGGGACAAAGGTGACCGAAGGCCGGGCGAGGCCAGGCAGCAAAGGCGGCGGCGATGCTGCCGCCGCCGCCGCCGCCGCTGCTGCTGCTAATGATGGTGCTGATGACGATGGTGCTGACTCGATCATGGCGGTAGCTCCGCAAGTGGATGAAGTCATCTTTATGATGACTCCCAAAGTGGTTGAGCGGCGCCACGGGGTCGTGTCATCTCCGGAGGGCAGGACTGTGTACATCATGGAGGGCGAGGCACGTGGCAGCTTGAGGCCTGAGACCGGTCGACCTGACGTTCGCGGTCATGGTGGTTATGCTGGTGGTGATCGTGGTGAATGCACCCCACCAGCCGCGGGGGGCAGTGTCGTCATTACGTACTCAAGAACGCACAGAGGTGGTGAAGGTGCCCCAGCTGGCGCGAGTAGGGGCATGCAGAGCGAGGAGGCACGTGGCATGCTGGGCAGTCTCAGCCTGCTGGGCACGTCGGGTGCCACCGGCCAACACGATGAAAATAATGTCACCGTCGGCACGCCACCCTCGAGCGCGGGTAAACTAGAGCGCAAGGAGCAGACCCTTAATGGCCGCAATGATGGTAAGCCACCCTCAATCGCGGGCGAACTAGAACGCAAGAAGCCGTCGAGTGTCCTGATGACATGGCGGAACGCTCACCCTCAGGGCGAGGCCAGTCCATCGGGCGACTCGGGTGCCACTGCTCCACATGGCTGCCATGATCGCACGCCACCGGCAAGCGCGGGCAAACGCAAGGAGTCGCCCATCATCATCGACCTTGCGAACAGCGACGGCGAGGGGGGTGATGACGATGGTAACAGCGGTGAGGAGGGTGGCCGCGACGAGGTCGTGACAGCTGTCAGGGCCGCAGGTCATCCGGTTGACATGACAGCCACCGCGAGTGCCTGTTTTACCACGTCCAGTGGGCGGGCGAGGGCCCAGCGCGCCTTGTTTCCCAGTCCCAGGGGGGCCTTGGGTGGGGACGCTTTACCCTGCGCAGATGCCGGTGTAGCAGCGGGGGCGAGCGATGTGGCGAAAACGGCCAAGGGGGCAGCTGCGCACCAAGGCACAGGCAGGGGCAAGGGAGCGGGGGTGAGGGTGGGGCGGCCGCGGCAGAAAGTGACATCGGACGTCGACGCTGGCATCCTGCTGTCGCATGCCACACCGGGGGGCGCGTCACATGGCACGCCGGCCAGCACGACCAGAAGGCAGAAACAGGCAACGCTGGAGAGCCTCTGGGGCTGAAACGTGTGCCATGGTGATTGGCACGCTTTGGGTATAGATTAATTGGGGGGTGGGGCGGGGGGTGGGGGGATGGGGAGAAGGCGGGCCCTGCTGAAGAGCCTCTGGGGCTGAATCATTTGTCACGGCGATCGAATAGGTGGGGCTGAATCATTTGTCACGGCGATCGAATAGGTACAGATAACGGTTTGGGGGCGGGGGGGGGCAATGACGAGTGACATTGGCTGATGAGTGGGGGAGGGGGAGCCTGCACTAGATGAGGGTGCTTTCTTTTTTGTATAAATAGAGGGGGAGCCTGCACTAGATGAGGGTGCTTTCTTTTATGTATAAATAGAGGGGGAGCCTGCACTAGATGAGGGTGCTTTCTTTCATGTATAAATATACTTGGGGTAGGCCTATCGATATAGGTGTACTACTATATAAGTGCTTGGAGCAGGGGGAAGGGGAGCCGGCACAAGACGAGCGCTTTGAGTTGGTGTGGGCCGGGGTTGGGGTGGATGCCAGTATAGTGACAATAGTGTATATATAGTGTAGTATTATGGACTGGAGTGGAGTGGAGTTTTAGTGGAGTGGAGTTTTAGTGGAGTGGAGTGGAGTGGAGTGGAGTGGAGTGGAGTGGAGTGGAGTGGAGTGGAGTGGAGTGGAGTGGAGTGGAGTGGAGTGGAGTGGAGTGGAGTGGAGTGGAGTGGAGTGGAGTGGAGTGGAGTGGAGTGGAGTGGAGTGGAGTGGAGTGGAGTGGAGTGGAGTGGAGTGGAGTTCTAGTGGAGTGGAGTGGAGTGGACTGGAGTGGACTGGAGTGGACTGGAGTGGACTGGAGTGGACTGGAGTGGAGTGGAGTGGAGTGGACTGGACTGGACTGGACTGGACTGGACTGGACTGGACTGGACTGGACTGGACTGGACTGGACTGGACTGGACTGGACTGGACTGGACTGGACTGGACTGGACTGGACTGGACTGGACTGGACTGGACTGGACTGGACTGGAGTTCTAGTGGACTGCACTGGACTGGACTGGACTGGACTGGACTGGACTGGACTGGACTGGACTGGACTGGACTGGACTGGACTGGACTGGACTGGACTGGACTGGACTGGACTGGACTGGACTGGACTGGACTGGACTGGACTGGACTGGACTGGACTGGACTGGACTGGACTGGACTGGACTGGACTGGACTGGACTGGAGTTCTAGTGGACTGCACTGGACTGGACTGGACTGGACTGGACTGGACTGGACTGGACTGGACTGGACTGGACTGGACTGGACTGGACTGGACTGGACTGGACTGGACTGGACTGGACTGGACTGGACTGGACTGGACTGGACTGGACTGGACTGGACTGGACTGGACTGGACTGGACTGGACTGGACTGGACTGGACTGGACTGGACTGGACTGGACTGGAGTGGAGTGGAGTGGAGTGGAGTGGAGTGGAGTGGAGTGGAGTGGAGTGGAGTGGAGTGGAGTGGAGTGGAGTGGAGTGGAGTGGAGTGGAGTGGAGTGGAGTGGAGTGGAGTGGAGTGGAGTGGACTGGAGTGGACTGGAGTGGACTGGAGTGGACTGGAGTGGACTGGAGTGGACTGGAGTGGACTGGAGTGGACTGGAGCAGGGAGTGGACTGGAGTGGACTGGAGTTCTAGTGGAGTGGAGTGGAGTGGAGTGGAGTGGAGTGGAGTGGAGTGGAGTGGAGTGGAGTGGAGTGGAGTGGAGTGGAGTGGAGTGGAGTGGAGTGGAGTGGAGTGGAGTTTTAGTGGAGTGGAGTGGAGTGGAGTGGAGTGGAGTGGAGTGGAGTGGAGTGGAGTGGAGTTCTAGTGGAGTGGAGTGGAGTGGACTGGAGTGGACTGGAGTGGACTGGAGTGGACTGGAGTGGAGTGGAGTGGAGTGGAGTGGAGTGGAGTGGAGTGGACTGGACTGGACTGGACTGGACTGGACTGGACTGGACTGGACTGGACTGGACTGGACTGGACTGGACTGGACTGGACTGGACTGGACTGGACTGGACTGGACTGGACTGGACTGGACTGGACTGGAGTTCTAGTGGACTGCACTGGACTGGACTGGACTGGACTGGACTGGACTGGACTGGACTGGACTGGACTGGACTGGACTGGACTGGACTGGACTGGACTGGACTGGACTGGACTGGACTGGACTGGACTGGACTGGACTGGACTGGACTGGACTGGACTGGACTGGACTGGACTGGACTGGACTGGACTGGACTGGAGTTCTAGTGGACTGCACTGGACTGGACTGGACTGGACTGGACTGGACTGGACTGGACTGGACTGGACTGGACTGGACTGGACTGGACTGGACTGGACTGGACTGGACTGGACTGGACTGGACTGGACTGGACTGGACTGGACTGGACTGGACTGGACTGGACTGGACTGGACTGGACTGGACTGGACTGGACTGGACTGGACTGGACTGGACTGGACTGGACTGGACTGGACTGGACTGGAGTGGAGTGGAGTGGAGTGGAGTGGAGTGGAGTGGAGTGGAGTGGAGTGGAGTGGAGTGGAGTGGAGTGGAGTGGAGTGGAGTGGAGTGGAGTGGAGTGGAGTGGAGTGGAGTGGAGTGGAGTGGAGTGGAGTGGAGTGGAGTGGACTGGAGTGGACTGGAGTGGACTGGAGTGGACTGGAGTGGACTGGAGTGGACTGGAGTGGACTGGAGTGGACTGGAGTGGACTGGAGCAGGGAGTGGACTGGAGTGGACTGGAGTTCTAGTGGAGTGGAGTGGAGTGGAGTGGAGTGGAGTGGAGTGGAGTGGACTGGACTGGAGTGGACTGGAGTGGAGAGGAGTGGAGTGGAGTGGAGTGGACTGGACTGGACTGGAGTGGACTGGAGTGGAGTGGAGTTCTAGTGGAGTGGACTGGACTGGACTGGACTGGACTGGACTGGACTGGACTGGACTGGACTGGACTGGACTGGACTGGACTGGACTGGACTGGACTGGACTGGACTGGACTGGACTGGACTGGACTGGACTGGACTGGACTGGACTGGACTGGACTGGACTGGACTGGACTGGACTGGACTGGACTGGACTGGACTGGACTGGAGTGGAGTGGAGTGGAGTGGAGTGGAGTGGAGTGGAGTGGAGTGGAGTGGAGTGGAGTGGAGTGGAGTGGAGTGGAGTGGAGTGGAGTGGAGTGGAGTGGAGTGGAGTGGACTGGAGTGGAGTGGACTGGAGTGGAGTGGACTGGAGTGGAGTGGACTGGAGTGGACTGGAGTGGACTGGAGTGGACTGGAGTGGACTGGAGTGGACTGGAGTGGACTGGAGTGGACTGGAGTGGACTGGAGTGGACTGGAGTGGACTGGAGTGGACTGGAGTGGACTGGAGTGGACTGGAGTGGAGTGGAGTGGAGTTTAGTGGAGTGGAGTGGAGTTCTAGTGGAGTGGACTGGACTGGACTGGACTGGACTGGACTGGACTGGACTGGACTGGACTGGACTGGACTGGACTGGACTGGACTGGACTGGACTGGACTGGACTGGACTGGACTGGACTGGACTGGACTGGACTGGACTGGACTGGACTGGACTGGACTGGACTGGACTGGACTGGACTGGACTGGACTGGACTGGACTGGACTGGAGTGGAGTGGAGTGGAGTGGAGTGGAGTGGAGTGGAGTGGAGTGGAGTGGAGTGGAGTGGAGTGGAGTGGAGTGGAGTGGAGTGGAGTGGAGTGGAGTGGAGTGGAGTGGAGTGGAGTGGAGTGGAGTGGAGTGGAGTGGAGTGGAGTGGAGTGGAGTGGAGTGGAGCGACAGTTTGTGTGCAGCAGTGTCGAGCTGGTACTCGCAGAGAGTAGGGATTCTCGTGGCAGTTGCTTGTGTTCTTAAATGAAGCCTATCGTGAGGCTGGTTCGGTCTATCAAATTCGGCAGCGCTGCCCCCTTTTATCATTGAGACTTTCAGCCCTATCGTGTGCGTGTGCAGTTCTCAAATAAAGCTTATAAAGAAGACTAGAGTTTGTATTTGAAACTAAGGTTGTACGCTTCTTGTGGCTGAGAGTGTATGTCGAGATGTAGGCGCCCCTTGTCTGGAGGCATTTCTTGGGCCATCAGGACGGTTGTACACTCCTTGTGGCTGAGAGGGTATGTCGAGATGTAGGCGCCCCTTGTCTGGAGGCATTTCTTGGGCCATGGGGGATCCACTCCACCGTTTCGAACTGGGCGATCCTGCGCTGCCATGGTGTGGCGCGGGTACTAGCATTTGGGCCTAGGAGGAGCTGCTCCTGTTTCCACCTCCCCTGGCCTCCGCGCCGCTTGTTCACCACCGACTTAATCGATGACCCACCCACCGTCTGTGTCGTTGTCTGGTTCGCCCAAGGACTGACCGTGCGTGGGTTGCAAGGACCCTGAACCCTAAACCCTGGGTTGGATGGGGGTGCCCCTTACGCTGTCCCCTTCTTGCGCACTCGAGCGAACATAAATACTCATCTGGTCGTGCTGCATGGTAACTTATCTCACTGAAGTCATTGCATGGTAGTGATTTGTCTCACTTGAGTTATCGCATGCGACACGCGGCCTGCCCCCTCCTCTGCCCATTCTTGCGCCCGCAGCTCACTGCGTCACGGTGCACAAATGATTGCGAGTTTATGCCACTAAACAAGTCGTCCTATGCAACGTGCGTGCTGCCCCCTGGTACCCCGTTGGCCCCCCCAATGGCCCCCACAGCGGCGGCGCGCCAGGGCCCTCCCTGGGCTCCCTCCCTTCTCCTGTCCCGCCTGGCCAGGGCGGCGTCTGCCTGGGCACAGCGGCTCGTGACACGGTCTGACAGCATTGCAATGCGGACGATCAAGCAGTTCAGCGGCATTACGGAAGACAAGATTAATGCGGCGCCTCAGCAGTTGTCCGACTGTACAACAGGCAACCGCGGCATGGGAAGCAAGCCTGCGGCCCCTCTGTTGCGGTTCGATCGTGTTGTGCAGCCCAACCCCACTGGTAGTGCTCCTACCCGGTGGCTTGACAGCATCAAACAGGCACCTCCTGCCCCTGCTACCGCCTGCCTAGGAGGTGCGGCGCGTCTTACCCTTGCCACCCATGCCAATGCCTCGCCCCCTGCCCCTCTGCGGTGCCCCTTTCTCTCCGGTCGTACCGTCATAGGCCCCTCGCCGCGACCCCTTGTAGTGCGGCGACCACCATCCCTGGCCAACCATCCGCGTTGGACTGCCACCACGCAATATGGACGCCATGGCATGGATAAGTATTTTACGGATGGCGTGCCTAGCTGGCCGGCCATGCCACGCTGGCGGCCGCGACCGCTGGGCCGTACCCACAACTGGGTTTGGGGTCACTTTGCCACCATCAATAACAGACCTTCACTCGGCTGCCCCTAGCATGGTCATGTCCCTGTCAGCTGCCCCTGGAACTGTCGCGTGCCGTCTCCGCACCTCCTAGGCAATATGCATGGGCGGGCTCCTTCCAGGCAGTCATGAGATGGTGGTCAGGCCAGCGGTTGTCCGGCCAGGGTTGAGGTCCAGGGGGGATCGGGCCAAGGGTGCCCAGTTTTGGTCGGCCCACGCGCACGTTCATACGGCTGGACCTCTGCACCGGCCGCCTGAAGGGAGGCCGTCTCTGTCTCCTCGGCTGTTGCCAGCCGCGGGGGTGGGCGCTGTTTAGTTTTTCATCATCTCATCATCGGAGATCTGGAGGCCACTAAGGCTTTTTCAGCGGCCACCAGGAGCAAGCCCAGCAGCCTCAGCATAGCCACGGCGGTCGGTAAGGCAGCAACTGCTGCCCTGGTGTGCCATGCATGGGAGCTGCCGTGCCCGAAATGACTGTTGGGGTGCATCATTTTCCATCTGCCAGCTTGTAAGAATAGGATTTGGTTATTCATCCGCGTGCCTGCGCTGGGAGAGTCTTTTTTTACCAGCTCTTTGAGGAGGTACCATTCATCCCTTGGGGTGCACAACAGTAGCAGAATGGCAAGGGTATTTATTGATTATATTTGAATACGACTATATTGAAGGTGACTGGCCACTCCTGGCCGGTAGGAACATAGGCACTGATGACACGATGCTATTTTAGCTAAGCCGTCCGGCGCATGCATGCAGGGCGGGGCTGCTCCACCAGCTAGTGGCGATACTCATGGAGTTTCCCCTACGTACGCCACGCTGATACGGGTCGATCACCGATCTGCGCAGTCGGCTAGCCAAGTGCTAGGCTGCCAAGCAGTTTACTAGCGGTCTGGGGGTGTAGTTTACCACGGTGTTGTCCATCTACTTTTGTCCAGGTTCGCCATATGTCATGGCCGGCAAAGTTTGTCTCATCGACATTGAAGGTAACCACTGGCGCGCCGCCTGTTGACGTATACCCATGCGCATGACATGCAAGTACTTAACTTACTTACTTACTTACTTACTTACTTACTTACTTACTTACTTACTTACTTACTTACTTACTTACTTACTTACTTACTTACTTACTTACTTACTTACTTACTTACTTACTTACTTACTTACTTACTTACTTACTTACTTACCGTGTTGGTCGCAATTGTGTTATGGTCACTATTACCGCGCGCCGCCTGATCGAGGAAGTGGGCCGCCTGGCCCCCGGCCTCTTGCAATTGCTATTGATCTTCGTGGATTACACCAAGGCATTCGATACGTGGAATATGTGCTACATGACCTCCCCACGGAGGCATGTTATAATTTAATTTTTTTTAATTCGATACGGTTATATGGGACGCCCTGTGGGTGGTCCTTCACCTGTTCCGTGTCCCATCGTACATCGTTGAGATCATCCGCCAGTTCTATGAAGGGTCCCAAGCCCAGGTCCGTACCGCCGACGGCGTCACTCCGGCGTTCCCCCTGCACACCGGGGTGTGGCAGGGCTGTGTGCTCTCCCCATATCTATTCATCATTATGGTGGACTATATTATGTGGCGTGCCCAAGCCCGCTTCGCCCGGGTGGAGGGGCGCCCGCGGGGGATCGAGGTCACGGAGTACGCCAGCTACGGCGGGGTACGTTGACCCACCCTACCGCCTGAGCGATCTGATCTACGCTGATGACACGACACTCGTGGAAACCCCGGAGTCAGCCCAACTCTGGCTAGACAGCTTATCACTGGAAGCGCGGGCGGTGGGGCTTATGATCAGCAAGAAAACGGAGGTCATGGTCATCGGCTTCCCTGCTGGGATAGCCGGCCAACCACCCTCCTCTTGCTGGACGGCAGCCCCGTCCCCCCGGCGACTCGCTTCAAGCTCCTTGGCAGCTGGCTTCCCTCCACGGCCGACGACATCAACACCCGCATTGGCCAGGCCTGGGCGGCCCTCCGCCGCCTCGACAGGTTCTGGACCTGTCGCTACCTGAGTGAGCGACGCAAGCGCATTCTGTTCAAGGCCCTTGTCCTCAGCATCCTCCTTTATGGCTGCGAGGCGTGGACCCTGGACCAGGCGCTGAGCCAGCAGCTTGACGGCACCGTCACACGAATGCTCCGTCATATCCTCGGCGCCCGCTACCAAGAACGCTGCACCCGGGCCGAGCTCTACTGCGAGCTCCCTCTTGTCACCCATACCATCCGACACCGCCGCCTCCTCTTTGCCGGCCATCTTGCCCGCACAGACCAGGTGGATACCGATGTGGGCCCTGCCGGGGGGCTTAAGACGGGCCAACCAGGTAGACACCTCCTCCTATGGCAGGGTCCCCTTGTCCGGCCCATCGCAACCCACTGGCAAACTTGCGCGCGCCGGGCACCGGCGCGGCGCGACCCGGACCTATGTGACACAACTGCTTGAAGATGCAGGGCTTCTGGGACTATCCGTACTCCGCGCCCGCATGATTGACAAGGAGAAATGGGCTGCCATCTGCGATAAGCACCTTCCCGAGGGGTATGCTCCTGTTTTCTCCCCACGGGCCCCGCGGCCCGTTGCTAGCCAGGGTAGAAGTCCGCAGGTGGAGGTTATTGGTCCTGAGGATAGCCGCTACACTACCGCCTCGTCTGCCATTACAGTAGAGGACAGCTCGGATGAGGATTACATCCCCATATAGAGCTTAACGGTTGGGGGATGATGCAGACGATATTTGTTTAAACTTTTGTGTAATTATTTTTCTAATGAGATTAGCATAGTACTCCGTGGCATGCCTTTGCGCATGACACGCAAGTACTTACTTACTTACTTACTTACTTACTTACTTACTTACTCACTTACTTACTTACTCACTTACTTACTTACTTACTTACTTACTTACTTACTTACTTACTTACTTACTTACTTACTTACTTACTTACTTACTTACTTACTTACTTACTTACTTACTTACTTACTTACTTACTTACTTACTTACTTACTTACTTACTTACTTACTTACTTACTTACTTGACATATACCTGTGAGAGCCTTAGGATTGCCTGGCCGCATCGATAGATCGCCTGGCCGCATGCTCCTGCAGCCTGAGCCTTGGTTGCATGTCTTGCTGCATTGAGGATTTGGGCCCTGGGTATGCCCCTAAAAACCCTCAGGCTCCGGAAGAGTCCTTTATCAGACATTAATTTGTGCTCCCATGGGCAGTCACTGTAACGTCATTGTCAAGCACTTCGACCTGCTGGAAGGTGAGGACTCCGAGAAGCTTGCCCAGGCGTTTGGGGACAAAATCCTCGCCCCCATGCATGGCCCTCATAGGCGAGCTCCGGCCCACCGGGAGCGATCTAGACCGCATGCATCAAGTTTCGTTTAGGTGGCCAGCCGGAGCGGCTGCTTAGGTTTTAGCGGGCAAGTGTTCGAAGCGCGTCATTGGTGAATTACTTGGGGAACTTGGGTTTCCCCGCGAAACTCCAACCGCACGTTCAGATTTCCAAATCTCAAGTAAAGTTCGGCGGAACTTTCTGAACGGGGGCAGTTGACGAGCAGCATTCCTCCGGACGAATGAATTGCGCTCCATACTTGCGCAAAATTTTGAAAGGTAGCTTGCATGCAGCCCTACTAAAATTTGCGCAAAGTGTGGGACTGAAAATTCGTAACGGAAACGTTTTGGTAGTTGCCGTCACTTCACACACACAGCAGCCGCCTTGCACGAGTCCAGGAATACTTGTCTCACGTGACATTACAAACTCACTTGATTGTGAGCAATAGGAATTCTTGCTGTCCAGGAATACTTGTCTCACTTGACATTACAAACGCAGTTGAATGTGAGTAATAGGAATTCTTGCTGTCCAGGAACACTTGTCTCACTTGATATCACAAAGCCCGTTGTCGGCATCGCTGGGCTTTCTCTTCCACATGACAGCCAGTCAGTCAGTCAGTTTTTTTATTCCCATGCGCCCATGCCGGCGAACCGTTCGCATGTCAGGGCCAGCCCATCCCCCCACTAACCAGGGCCAGTGCCGCTAGCCAAGCCATCCATGTGCTGCATCCATCAAATCGTACCATCAATCATCTACCACACGAATGATCCTACGACGTTGCCAGCCCCGCGCCGCAAGGTAAACCCCGAACACTGCATTCACGTGCTTTTAAATCATTCATCGCCCACCAATCGTTTGCGTGGCGCCCGCTCGTGCCAGGGCATTGCGTGCCCAGCCCCCCCCCCAGGTGCCCAGGGACATGCGTGCCAGGCAACAAGTACGGAAACTACTCCTTTGCCTTGGGAAGCCATAGGGGGCCTCATGGGCCCAGGTCATCAGGGGCCCAGAGAGACCGGCCGCCCAGCGTCCGCCTTCCACCAGCCAAAGACGCGTCGCCAGCTCGCCGATGGGAGGCCGCCGGTGCCTTCCGCCCGCTGCCACGACGCGACCAACGAGCGCTCCCCCGCATGCTCCTGCCCGCCGCCATGACGCCAATGGTCGCAAATAACCAAGACAACCAACCCGCTTCTGCCTGCAGCCACGACGCGACCAACGGGTGCTGCCCTGCATGCTCCTGTCCGCCGCCATGACGTCAATTGTAGCAAATGAGCAAGCCAACCAACCCGGTTCTGCCTGCTGCCAGGATGTGACCGACGGGTGCTGCCCCGCATGCTCCTGTCCGCCGCCATGACGTCAATTGTAGCAAATGAGCAAGCCAACCAACCCGGTTCTGCCTGCTGCCAGGATGTGACCAACGGGTGCTGCCCCGCATGCTCCTGTCCGCCGCCATGACGTCAATTGTAGCAAATGAGCAAGCCAACCAACCCGGTTCTGCCTGCTGCCACGACGCGACCAACGGGTGCTGCCCCGCACGCTCCTGTCCGCCGCCATGACGTCAATTGTAGCAAATGAGCAAGCCAACCAACCCGGTTCTGCCTGCTGCCAGGATGTGACCGACGGGTGCTGCCCTGCATGCTCCTGTCCGCCGCCACGACTATCATGCTTGGAACTTGAGAGCCCCTGTCACCTCCCCAACACCATCCGTTGCGGCCACCCGCAGCATGCGTTGCGGCCACCAACAGCATGCGTTGCGGCCACCAACAGCATGCGTTGCGGCGTACTGCTGTTTCCCCCCCCCCCCCCCATCATCATTGCGCACGGCATGCACGGTGTGTAAGGCCCCCCGCTGGGCCTGCTGTGCGTGTACACAGGTGCAGGGCGATGCAGGCCACAGGGCAGCCCCCCTTTAGAGGCGACCGGTGCAGCGCAGGCAGTCAGGTGCCGGCACCGCGCACAGGGTTGGCCTTCGGTGGGGGCAGCAAGCCCAGGACGTGTCGCAGGCATGCTGTACGGTAGCTTAAGAAAAGAACGCTCACCCGATGTCGCCGGCGGTGGGGGCAGCCAGGACGTGTCGCAGGCTGTGCGGTCGCATGCCTAGCACCTCCCCAACACCAACACCAACACCCGCTGTGGTCACCTCAACAGGCACGCAAGCGCGTGTCGAGTTGAACGCTGGAAGGACGCAGGAAGCTGATGCCCCAGCGGCCTTGCTGCAACAAGTGCAAAGTGCTTGCCTTGCACTGCAGTACCCTGGCAGCAGATGACAGCTGGCAGCAGTACGTTGGGCGCATGCTCGGCGCGTGGATCAGTGGTCAGCGTGTGACAGCAGCCAGTAGCCCTGCATGTGACGGCGGTCAGTAGCCCTGCATGTGACGGCGGTCAGTGGCCCAGCATATGATGAGCTTCTATCGGCAACCGGCGCGATTGAGAACCAAACAATAACCCTTTCGGAGGCCGTGGCCCGTCCCTCAGGACCAGGCATGATGCGATGGGCAACCGATCGGGGGCCCGGCACCAACGGGGGGTTCACCTGGTCCGCGGCACATACTTGGCCCACCTCCGTTGATACTACTGCCTCCAGCGGTAGTACCATACTGTCAGGATGCGTGTTCTTAGCACCCAGCGCGAGCGACGATGCGCAAGCACACGACCTCCGCGTCAATAATCACGGCAGCCAACCCCTGGCGACCGGCACAGGCACGTGCGTGGAGGCAGCGCCATAGAGGCTACACGCAGTGGAGGTAACGGGCGCAGGCACTGGTGCTCCAGAAGGCGAACCGCGCAGGGGGCCACCGCCCATGCGGCAACGGGCGCAGGCGTGCTTGAGCCGCTGCAATGCTGATGAGGCAACTGGCACAGGCACACCCGGAGGCAGCGCCCGGGAGGCAGCTGGCGCAGGCCAACATACTCGCAAGCCAACCCTGCTATCTGTCACCGCCGCCATGCCCTTCTGACGTCCGCGCCATGCTCCAGCCGGAGAGCGGTGTGCAAAGGTCAGCAGAGGCACGCTCGGTGAGGGGGCGGGCGCACCATCCGGAAGCAGCGGGACTAGGGCTTCGCAAGGCAACAGGGGGGTGGCTTGCGAAGATGTCGGACCCGGCGTGGCCAGGCGTGACCCCTACAGGTAATAGGATAGGGGTTCACCTTGCCAGGCATGACCCCTACAGGTAATAGGATAGGGGTTCACCTTGCCAGGCATGACCCCTACAGGTAATAGGATAGGGGTTCACCTTGCCAGGCATGACCCCTACAGGTAATAGGATAGGGGTTCACCTTGCCAGGCGATGGCTGAGCGCGGACCTGGCATGACCCCTAGAGGTTATAGGTTAGGGGTTACCTTGGCACGGGGCCATGGCTACGTGCGGACCCCGCATGACCCACACCCTTAGGGAAGGGCTGCCTGGCCAAGCCGAGCCGAGGGTTGTCTCGCCAAGCCTTGCCAAGCCGAGCCTTGCCAAGCCGAGCGGAGGTCGCTGCGCGCGGCACAGGCTTGACAAGTCACCTTTTCGCACGCAGCAGCGCGCCCCTCAGGCCATCCCGTACCAAGAGGGCAAGGCGTGCCGGTCAAGCCATCCCTTGCCAAGAGGGCAAGGATTCTCTGTGACTTACTTTCAACTTGGCTGGCACCCGCGCCACACGGCACACACCCGTCCCGTGAACCCTGCCAGTTCCAAATTTAGAACTCGCGGTACCCACGCCACACAGCCCGGAACTCCTCCCGGAAGCTGCCCAGCCGGGCCTTCAGGTTGGGAGAGCGGAACGTGGCGTGGCCGACCGTGAGCGCGGCGCTGACGAACGCGGCGCCCACGATGCTGATGACGGCGCCCGTCCACCACATTAGGAGCGCGCTCAGCGCGCAGAGGGAGCCGGCGACGACCGCGCGCGGCTGGCCGCAGATGTGCACGGGCTTCTGCCGAGGCCGGCCGACGATTGCCTGCTGGGGCGCCCGCATCCGGGCCGCGAGGGGAGGATGGACTTGCCGGACGAGCCGCGTCACCCGCTCGCTCAGGGACGCGGCGAAGGTGTCGTTGAAGCAGAGTACGGCCAGCGCGGAGAAAGCCACCGCCACGATAGCAGGCGGGTTTCGGATGAACGCCGCCGCGAAGCACAGGAGCACTAGGATGAAGTAATTCGTTCTGTAGTAATACAGGTTGCACTTCAATCGAGAGGGCCATTTGGAGAATTTGTTCGGGTACGTGAACTTTGCAAAGAACTCCGACAGCGGCCGAGGGGATGCCTTCCAGTCGACTTCCTTCATCGCGTCTAATAGCTCCTGGGCGGTAACGTTCCCCCAATCCATCTTGCGCGGCTAATTGCGTGACACACAACGCGGCTATTCGGAAGTATCCCTTCAAGGTCCAAAACCTGCTCACACGTCAAATTGGTGCACTTGTGAGAACGGCATCACACTGAAGGGCGCACAACTCGCCGTGCAAGCGCTCTCGAGCTCATCTTGTCGCCAATCACAGCTGCCTCGTCCCGACGTGAAAAAGAAATGCTACGACGTGCCCCTTAATGATTGTGTAAACCACACTGCCGTCAGCCTGTCACTGTCATTCAAATCCACGGGCGAGCGCGGTAGGGCGTGTCTTGTACAGTAAGGTTACTTGGCAATTTGTCTATGGCGGACGCCGGACAGGCATCTCTAGAACATGCTTCCCGACCCAGGGACTGTTGATTACGCACAGATGGGGCTTCCACAGGACCTTCTTTGAAGATCCCGCCCCTTAATTACCCACGGATGGGTAACAGACAGGGGTGCAGACTTGTGGAACTGTCGCGTGCCGGAAGCCAGCAGGAAAGGTTTACAGTTGCGGCCCAAAGACTAATTAGGTATTTGCACTTAATTATAAAAGTTGAAACTTGAAAGTTGGAATGACAGACGATAGATATGATTCGGAGTACCGGACTGGCTCTTGCCTAAGTGTTCCGGGCTTGCAAGTTGCAGCTTGAAAGGACAGCGAGTTGCAGTACAATAAACACCGTGCGGCCTCAAGTACCATCAAGTGCTGCAATAATAGTATTTAGTACTGGCGGCGAGATCTCATCAGTCGATATCACGTCGGCATTTAGCAATGCAACTTGTCCAACTTGGCGGTGTCCCCATTCGCGGTTCGCCTGCCATCGCCCATCGGCCGTATGTCGCCATGGCGTATTAGCACCAGTGTCGGAACTTGCACTTGGCGCTGGTGCCGACCTGGCTGCCTTCTGTGCAAGGTCTGTGTGCCTGATTAGATCACGAAGTTGGCTAACGCCAAACATTTGAAGAAAACTTGTTCTGGTAATTTTTGTGCGTTTGCGGGCGTTGCTTTTCCAGAAAAAGGCAATGCTGCTAATAGCAGTAAACTTGTTTCCAAAGGAAACTCGTTCACGCACATTTTGCGTCGAAAGCCAGTGCGACGAGGCGGCGGCGACTAAATGTCGTTTTTTGCACGGGCTAAGTGGGGTTCGTTGAGCTTGATGGAAAGACAGCATTGTCTAACACCATGGCCATGTTAGTTTGTACGTAGGTGAATTATTGACAAAGCAGGAACTGGCGCTTGAAAGGCTTGGCGACAATTCTTTTGTCGAGTCGCCCGTAGCGCCGTGGACGGCTTTGTATGTGTTCATGGGTTAAATAGCTGACTCGCTCTAGCTAGCCATGCATACGTCCATTCGTACAGCCTCCCACAATGACCAGTGGCCCGAAATGCCCGCCCCGTCCTTGCTGGACGTGTCCAAATCGAGAAAACTGGGCGCTCACATCCGCGTGGTTAATGCCGACCACGGGCCGGACGCCAAGGAACTCGGCGACGCCAGCGCGGGCGCGGCCGTCATCGTCATCGCCGACGAGCGAAAAGAGCTGTTGGCGGAGGACTTCGAGCACGGCAGCCACCACGGCGGCAAGGCGCGGCACGGCGAGAAACCGCTCCGTGTGCTCATGGCGTGCGCCATGTACTGCGGCTGCTCGTCGGGCATGATCCTGGTGAACAAACACGTGCTGTCGTCGTTCGAATTCGAGGCACCCGTCAGCCTCCTCTTCCTGCAGGTGGGTGCCATCCCCTTATACTGGCATATTATATTTATAGCACATGCTCTGGCCCTCTGGCTGTAGTGCGCCCGTCAGCCTCCATTTCATGCTGGTGGGTGCGACGGTTGTGCCATTCATACAGTGCGGCACTGGACTAGCGTAGCCGGTGCGCCCCATGTGCCGTCCACCTGTTATGGTACTATACTAATATAGTATAACGTCATAGTAATATACGTAATAGCCCATGCTGTCATCGGTTTTCGGCTTGGAGGCGCACGTCAGCTTCCCCTTCGTTTGGATGGATCCGTCGCCTTCCTACACTACAACGTACCACACGGCAATTATATTACTGAAAACGTAGTAGATGTTACTGCATCTAATGAAAAATTAAAGTAGTATATCGAAAAATGCAATACGTTTACTACGTCCCATTAAACATACAACCTCCTTAAAAAGCAATACATCGTTTCTACATCTATTGCAACGTCACAGTAGTACATATACTGCATCTCTAGAGTATGGTAACTAAAGTACTATGTATGCCGCGCTGTCCAACCCAACCATGAGATGTGCGCCGCGCTGTCCAACCCAACCATGAGATGTGATGCACCGTGTGTCCAACCCAACCATGAGATGTGATGCGCCGCGCTGTCCAACCGTGACGCTCCGCTTGGCTCCAATATTTCTCCGTAACAATCCATGCGCGGTTGCGTGCCGTGTGCGTGCACGGTCGTGTGCCGTGTGCGTGCACGGTTGCGTGCCGTGTGCGTGCGCGGTTGCGTGCCGTGTGCGTGCACGGTTGCGTGCCGTGTGCGTGCACGGTGGTGGCCACCTCCTACCCGGACACGCCTCACCTGCGGTGGCCTTGCGCTTTCCTGTGGTGGTGGTGTCTTGCTTTGCGGCGGCGTTGCCCTTTGCTGTGGCGGCGCTGTAGGGTCCGCGGAGAGTGGTGGGGCCGCCTCGTCGACCTGCCAGTTTAGCATGTATTTTTTTCATGTTCGCTGTTTTTACCATCCTGTTCGTTTTGCGCTACGTCTACCACCCGTTGCAAGTGCGCTAATCCTACCATTCGTTTTGTGCTGCTCGTTCCTTCCTTCTCTCTCTCTCTCTCTCTCTCTCTCTCTCTCTCTCTCTCTCTCTCTCTCTCTCTCTCTCTCTCTGTCTCTCTCTCTCTCTCTCTCTCTCTCTCTCCCTCCCTCCCTCCCTCCCTCCCTCCCTCCCTCCCTCCCTCCCTCCCCCTCCCTCCTCCCTCCCTCCCTCCCTCCCTCCCTCCCTCCCTCCCTCCCTCCCTCCCTCCCTCCTCCCTCCCTCCCTCCCTCCCTCCCTCCCTCCCTCCCTCCTCCCTCCCTCCCTCCCTCCCTCCCTCCCTCCCTCCCGCCCTCCCGCCCGCCCGCCCGCCCGCCCGCCCGCCCGCCCGCCGCCCGCCCGCCCGCCCGCCGCCCGCCCGCCCGCCCGCCCGCCCGCCCGCCCGCCCGCCCGTAGCCTGCCCGCCCGCCCGCCCGCCCGCCGCCCGCCCGCCCGCCCGCCCGCCGCCCCCGCCCGCCCCGCCCGCCCGCCCGCCCGCCCGCCCCCGCCCGCCCGTAGCCGGCCCGCCCGCCCGCCCGCCCGCCCGCCCGCCCGCCCGCCCGCCCACCCGCCCGCCCGCCCGCCGCCCGCCCGCCCGCCGCCCGCCCGCCCGCCCGCCCGCCCGCCCGCCGCCCGCCCGCCCGCCCGCCCGCCCGCCCGCCCGCCCGCCCGCCCGCCCGCCCGCCCGCCCTCCCTCCTCCCTCCCTCCCTCCCTCCCTCCCTCCCTCCCTCCCTCCCTCCCTCCCTCCCTCCCTCCCTCCCTCCCTCCCTCCCTCCTCCCTCCCTCCCTCCCTCCCTCCCTCCCTCCCTCCCTCCCTCCCTCCATCCATCCATCCATCCATCCATCCATCCATCGATCTGTCTGTCTATCTATCTATCTATCTATCTATCTATCTATCTATCTATCTATCTATCTATCTATCTATCTATCTATCTATCTATCTATCTATCTATCTATCTATCTATCTATCTATCTATCTATCTATCTATCTATCTATCTATCTATCTATCTATCTATCTATCTATCTATCTATCTATCTATCTATCTATCTATCTGTTACCCCCAGAGCGCGGCGGCGGCCTCCTCGATCGGCCTGCTGGCGCTCGTACGCATCATCGACGTGGAGCGGCTGAGCTGGCGCATATTCCGGCTGTGGATGCCCGTCAACGTGCTCTTCGTGCTCATGGTCTGGACCGGCATATGCAGGTGTGTGTGTGTGTGTGTGTGTTGTGTGTGCGGTCACTATGGTATGTTATTGTGTGTGTGCCCGTCAACGTGCTCTTCGTGCTCATGGTCTGGACCGGCATATGCAGGTGTGTGTGTGTGTGTGTTGTGTGCGGTCACTATGGTATGTTATTGTGTGTGTGCCCGTCAACGTGCTCTTCGTGCTCATGGGCTGGACCCGCATATGCAGGTGAGGAAGGGTGGGGGGAATGCAGCGGGTACCCTGGTATAGCACTAGTTACTTAATTAGCAGCCCTGGTATCGTACGCTAAGAGTAGTTACTTAATTAGCAGCCCTGGTATTTTACGCCATGCGCCACCAACATGGCCGCATGCATGCCTCTACCGGCTGCTAGCTGGCGCCACCTGTTGGTGGCCATGGCCTTCCACCCTTGACTATTTATTTATTACCTTACAAGTGAATTCAAAAGATAAAGATTATAATAATTATAATGTAAGAATTATGCTACGTTGAATGTAAATGATACTTAGCTATCGTTACTGAACGTGTGGCGATGCCGTTACTACCTTATGATACTACCTTATGATACTACCTTATGATACTACCTTATGATACTACCTTATGATACCACCTTATGATGCTACCTTATGATACCACCTTATGATGCTACCTTATGATACTACCTTATGATACTACCTTATGATACTACCTGATGATACCACCTTATGATGCTACCTTATGATACTACCTTATGATAGTACCTTATGATGCTACCTTATGATACTACCTTATGATAGTACCTTATGATGCTACCTTATGATACTACCTTATGATAGTACCTTATGATGCTACCTTATGATACTACCTTATGATACTACCTTATGATAGTACCTTATGATAGTACCTTATGATACTACCTTATGATACTACCTTATGATACTACCTCATGATAGTACCTTATGCTACTACCTTATGGTAACAAATGGCCATGACCTTCCAGTCATAGCGGTTGTTAATTTTTATCATAGTCACCATCACAACAACCTGACCCAGACTACGGGCGGGGCGTGCGTGCTTGCCTCCCTTTGTACACCACTTCCCTTGGTGCACCTGTCTTGCCACGCGCATGGCAGCGCCCATGACCGATCTACTGAAGAACACTTTACTGAATAATCATGCTGTACTGAAGAACACTTTACTGAATGATCATGCTGTACTGAAGAACACTTTACTGAATAGTCATGCTGTACTGGAGAACACTTTACTGAATAATCATGCTGTACTGAAGAACACTTTACTGAATAATCATGCTGTACTGAAGAACACTTTACTGAATGATCATGCTCTGCTGAAGAACACTTTACTGAATAATCATGCTGTACTGAAGAACACTTTACTGAATGATCATGCTCTGCTGAAGAACCCGATGCACGTCCCCCGCTGTCCTCGTGCCCCTCGCCCGCATCCACTCCTGTCATAACCAGCTTGCGCCACCTGTCGGTGCCCATGGTCACTATTTTGAAGAACCTGACCAACATCCTCGTCGCGGTGGGCGACATCATCGTCTTCAAGAAGCGACAGTCGCGCAGCGTGTGGTGGACGCTGGCGCTGCTGGTGCGTTTCGTGTGTATAGGGACCCGCATCGTGAACCGTGTAGTGACCCAGGCATTATGCTGCCATTCGGGGCAAGCAGCGTCTGGTGGATGCTCACACTGCTGGCGGGTGGGTGGGCATAGTGACCCCTATAGTGGCCCGTATAGTGACCCAGATGTAATGCTGGCGCGGGGTGGGGCCAGAAGCATCTGGTAGACGCCGGCCCTGCTGGCGTGAGGGCGTGTTTGTTCCACCCTCTTGAGTCATGGGCATGTGTCATCCACCGTGTGGCAGCATTATATCGGGGTCACTATGGGGGTCACTTAGTGGGGTCACCGTGTTTGTCCCGCACCGTGTGTCATGGGCAAGTATGTGGCATGGGCGCACTGACCCTTGCCCCCGTTGTTGTCGCATTATACGCCACCCCACCGTGTGCTCTTGCTTGTGTGCGCGTGACCAGGTGGTGTCGGCCATCGCGGGCGGCGCCACCGACCTGGCCTTCTCGTCCGTTGGATATGCATGGCAGCTGGGAAACTGCGCCATCACCGCCATGTACCTGGTAGGGGGGGGGGGGACAGGGCATGCAGCCACGTAGCTGGTATTGGTGGTGGTGGTGGTGGTGGTGGTGGTGGTGGTGGTGGTGGTGGTGGTGGTGGTGGTGGTGGTGGTGGTGGTGGTGGTGGTGGTGGTGGTGGTGGTGGT
>RPFO01000027.1:22500-65000 GCA_009746045.1 Mesostigma viride | reverse complement strand
GGTGGTGGTTGTAGGGGAGGGTTTGGACATGCAGCCACGTACCTGGTATTGGGGGCAAGGGGCGGGGGGGCAAGTGACGTGCAGCCATGTACCTGTTGCAACCAGCAGCCTGGCAACAGCGCCCTTGCCCAAGTCAACATTTAACACGACCCACGCCTGCTTGTCCTGCCAATCGTTCAAACTTGCACAATTGGCCAGCTGTACTTACCTGCGGCTGGTAACAAGTCGAGGTGTTCAGCGGCTCATGCTTGTTTGCTCGTTGCCCATCCACCCCTACCTCCCTGCATGCCCGAGTATCAGAGTGTGTGTGAATGTGTATAACGCTGTTTTGTTCCAGTGCCCCACACCTGCACCATACATCAACCAGATGTATGTACCTGCGGCTGGTAACAAACGAACAAGGTGTCCAGCGGCTTTTCACTACGGAGCCAACACGGCTTATTGCAGCGGGTTGACCGCCAACCCCTCTCTCTTTCCCCATGCTTGCTGCTCCACCTTCCATGCATGCAGCTGTACCTGCGGCTGGTCATGAACCAGGTCAAGCTGCTCACGCGGCGGGGCACGATGGACGAGTTCTCCATGGTGCTCCTCAACAACGTGCTGTCGCTGCCGCTGGTGCTGGTGCTGGCGTACGTGCGGGGGGAGCTGCCGGGCGTGTTTGCCATGTAAGTGGGAGGTTGCCTACTGCATGTTTCATGTGTTAGTGGATGGGGGGTGCGTTCTGTTGTTGTGCGGAGGAAACCGTGCCGGGGGTTAGGGGGAGGTGCCTCGCATGTCTGCCATGTGAGTATATGGGGGCTTGGTTTGTGCATGTCAGATGTGTAAGGGGATCAAACCCGAGAGGCAAAGGCCTCCCAGTGGGTGGTATCTCCCACTGTTGTAAGTTGCGAGCTGTCAGGGGGGAAGCCGCCGGGCGTGTTTGCCGTGGTAGTGGGGGGGGGGGGGGGGAGTCATTGCCGTGAACCCAACCAAGTTTGCCCAACCCAATGCCAAGCCCCCAATAACAGACTCAAGCACCGCAAATCCTCTTATCTAACTGGCCAAATGTGCGAAACCCCCGCGCACCCGACCAAACTTGCGTAGCCGAACGCCATGCCCCCATCCTCACTGGCCCGACCCATTGCCATGCCGCTGCCTACACTGCCTCGCGCACAATTTGATTGATCATCCCCCCTCCCCCGCACACACCCCACAGGTCGCAGTGGCATGATCGTTCTTTTTTGCTGGCGACCGCGCTCTCCTGCGTGGTGGGCACGCTCATCTCCTTCTCCTCCCTATGGCTGCTGCACGTCACCTCCCCGACCACGCACAGGTTGGTGGGCGGGTTGGTGTGTTGGGCGATAGCATGTAGGCAAGTGGGCGGGCAGGTTGGTGGGTTGGGCGATAGCATGCATGCAAGGCAAGTGGGTGGGCAGGTTGGCGTGTTGAAGTAGCTAGGCAATTGTCAATGAACGATTGCTGCTGCACGTCACGCCCCCCGCCACTCACGGGCGAGCGTGATGGCGCAGCCGTCCACAGGCATCCGCGTACCGGTGGTGGGCCCACCTTGCGGCTGGTCCGTTGGGGTTTGTAACATGTTCCTTGTACGCGCTGTCCCTCTCACTTTCTTGCCTCATCCATCCCCAGCCTGGCCCGCTCCCTTGACATGAGGTCCAGGTGGTAGTGTCCTACATGCAGTCTAGGTGATCGAGTCCTACATGCAGTCTAGGTAATGTCCTTTTCTCTCCCTTCCCCAGCCTGATCGGCTCCATATGCACGTCGCCACCGTCCACACACATCATTTCGTTGGACGCTCTGCCTTACAGCCAGCATGCGTACGTCGCGCCGCAAAAGTGCCCTACCCAGTTTGTTTTCACCCTTCCCCATGCAGCCGCATCAGCTCCTGTAACGCCCAGCCCAGGCCGTTCCGTATCTTATAGGGCTCTGAGGACTCTTATAGGACTCTTATAGGACTCTGAGGACTCTTATAGGACTCTGAGGACTCTTATAGGACTCTGAGGACTCTATAGGACTCTTATAGGACTCTGAGGTCGTATAGGACTATGAAGTGAGACAACTTTCTCGTAGGTCCATGATTGTTGCCGGGCGGCGCATGCGCTTCGAGATCCTCCACGATCCTTTCCCGACCCTTTCTCTCCCTTTTAGCCTGATTGGCTCCATCAACAAGATACCGACCGCGCATGCCCCGTGTGTGTTCTCTATTCTCCGTTCCCCAGCCTGATCGGCTCCATCAACAAGATCCCGACCGCGCTGCTCGGCATCGTCGTCTTCAACGCGCCCACCTCGGTGTCCAGCCTGCTCTCTCTCTTCCTCGGTGAGGGATCACTGCTAACGTATTTAAGGGGTACCTGCCTCGCATGGTTAGAACGGAGTTCGCTGCCGTGCAAAGATGGAGTGCTCTATCCGGCAAAGATAGAGTGCCACCTGTCCTCTTGGAGCTGTTCTCCCCCTCCCCTCACTATGTCATCTCTCCCTTGCTATCTCCCCTCGATACTTTGCCCCCGTGTCCACCTTGGTCGTCTCTTTACCTGCCTCTTTACTGTCTCTTTACGTTGAGGCATCCAACGGGATCCTCAGTGGTTGTCTCCAAGCTGACAGGGAGGAAGGGGGCAGCGTTGCATCGCCAAGTAGCAGCCTACAAGTCATATAAGGGACAAGCAGGCGCTCGTCTGTCAGTTTGCATATGCCTTTTTTCAGGGGCCAGAATGCTTAAGTACGGAATCGTTTGCGTCATTTTATGAATGGGGTGTTGTTTTTCGTGCTAGGCCCATCTGGGTGGTGATGTATTAGTCCACTCCATGCGCGGTGCACGTTGTTTTTTTATTGATTTATCTTTTATTTTTAATTAATGAATTACACGTGGTCCTGCTGCGGAGCCGCTTTGTTTTTGAAATGGCCAATATTCGCCTCACGGATACCTTATTTCTTCCCCCCCCCCCCTTGGCTAATAATATGTGCCGCTGCTGCTTATGCATATTGTCGTCCTTCCCTCGGCGCCACCATGCAGGGCTGGCGGCTGACATCTTTTTCTCTCGCGCGCTGATGACCTGTGCGAATGTTGCTCGTAAATGGTATCATTTTTTCTTTGGGCGCCACCATGCAGGGCTGGCGGCTGGCATCTGCTTCACCGTGGCCAAGGCATCCCCCTCACTCCGGCGGTGATCCATGGACCGGTTGTTAGACTGCCCCCCTTGTTCTGACGGTGATGAATCTATCAATAAGGGAAGCCATCCACTTGATTCAACGACGAACTCTGAGCCCATTAGTAACTGTTGTATCTGGCCATGTGCCCTTACTGGCGGTGAGATGGGATCAGCCATGGGGCTGCCGGGTGATGGGTTGAGCCGATGGGCTGCCAAGTCATAGCTCTTGAGCACATCAGCTGCTGTTGAACAGACCTGCAGGCCAACAAAAGGGCTAGGGCTTCCAGTTGAGCTGCAGTGTTGTACATCATGTATTGTACGGCATTTGATGATGGCGCTTATCGAGATGGTCAACCACATTGCGTCAATGAGACAACCAGCACAGGCTCGTGACAGGTTGAGTCATTGAGACAACCAATGTACCATTTCCTAAATACCAGTTGCTTGACATGGGGTCGGGGAGGCCTGTCCATAACGAGGCATTCTGTGGAGGGCGCTATAACTAGGGTGAGAGGTCGGTGCGGCCCGTCCCATCAGTTGACATCGCAGAGTATGAACATGCATTCTTGTAGCTCCTAGGGGCCAAAGCACTGAGAACCTGAGCGTTTGGAAACATCTTGAGGGTTTGCGTTGTAGCTTGGACCTTGCCCTTGACAAGATGATCATTTTGCAACAGGACCCTAATTGCTGTATGAGTCGCGAGGCTGAAGTTCAAAGAATAAAAGAAAATTAATGCACAAACTACTCGCAGAACATCAGCGTATGCATCTGGATGCATATTAAGTGAGACAACTATTCCTGGACGCATGGCGATAATATGCCGTCCATGGAAGGACTAGGGTAGTCTGAGAGGAAAGACGCGAAGACCGCGGGAGCCGCGTGGCTATCTGTAGGAACTACTGAGGAAGGTCACGTGACTGCGTCACGTGAGAATAAGTCCTCAGTGGGAGGGGAACATGGGATGCATGAAGTAAATAAATAATTTAATTAATGAATCGTGCTGTGCCTGGCGGTGGTCCTCCAGCTCCTGGAGCTTCGTGGCGATGGCGTCAGTGGTTGAGGCGGTCGCTGTCCGTAGCAGGTCCGCGTAGGAGAGCGGCGGGAGGTCGCCAGCATCCTGCCGGGGAGGCTGGGATGCCCCGGTCAGGTGGCCGTCTGCTCTGCTATCTTTGGGACCTGTGTGGCCAGGGCCTCGGTGCATGTGGGCGGTGATGACTTCAAGCTTCTTCATGAGCACGTCGCCGCACTTGCCCTCCACGTACCTGGTTTAGGTGAGAGTTTGGACAAGTCCACCGCTGCCGCGCCTGCTCGACGGGACGGAGGTCCCGTTCCGCGACCGCTTCAAGCTGTTGGGGAGCTGGCTTCCTGACACCGCCGACGATGTGGACACCCGCATCGGCCTTGCCTGGGCCAAGCTCCGTTCGCTCACACCCTACTGGCGCTCGAAGGGCCTGGGCGGGCACCGCAAGCGCATGCTCTTCAAGGTCCTCGTCCTCACGGTGCTCACGTATGGCGCCGAGGCGTGGACCCTCCCACCCAAACTGGCAGCTAGGCTAGACGGCACGGTTTACAGGATGCTCCGACAGGTCCTTAACGTAGGTTTTTCCGAGCGTCCGTCATCAGAGTCTTTGTATCATGGCATGCCTCGTGTTTCGGACGAGATTAGGCAGCGTAGGATAGCATTTGTAGGACACCTTGCCCGCACCAGCCAGGTCGACACCACCCTTGGTCTGGCCGGCCCCCAGCGGCTTGGCCAGCCAGGGCGGCACATTCTGACCTGGCCTGGCCCCGAGGCCATTCCCAAAAGGGTAGGGAAACCTGTCACGAACTACGTTCAGATGTTGCTGGACGACCTAGTGGTCCCAGCCCAGTTTGAGCACCGCATCCACTCTCTCTCCCGTCTTTGGACTGCCATGCAGGACAAGACGCGGTGGAAGAAGATTGTCAAGGCGCACACGCCCGACCCTGTGGGCAAGCCACCTCCCCCCAAGCGGCGGAGGCGTTTTGATGAGTAGTGTAGTTAGGATTTTCTAGATAGCTTAGAGTTAGGATAGTTCGATCACGCGGCTTCCTCCACCCCATCCATCATGGAATATGTGCTACATGACCTCCCCACGGAGGCATGTTCTAATTTAATTTAATTTAATTTAATTTAATTTAATTTTTTTTGGACAAGTGCAGCGTGTGTCTCAGATGCCTGCGCCACGGTGTGCAGCACCGTGAACTGAGGTTGGAGCTTGTGGACGACCCGTTGGTTTCCACATTGGAGACCCGGGCTCCCATGCACCGTGTTGAGCGTCGTGTTCAGCGAGGTCAGCTTCTCGGCCAACGGCCAGGTCACGTGCTCCTCCAGCACTGCTCGGATGTCATCCTTGCGGCATGCAGAGGGAGGGAGCCGATGTGGCTGCCACCGCTGCGCACGCCGGGCTGGGGTGCGGAGCTGAGCGATGAGGGCGTCTTCAGTGAGCTGGACCTTGGCTGCACAGGAATCATGGCGAGACGGTGGTTGTCCACTGGCCGGGCGCGAGGAACCTCGAGATCCAGGTTCTCGTCGGGGATGGGCCCACCGGGCCCAAGGAGCTTAATTGCGCTCCTGAGCTAAGAACTGGACTATTTCGGCGCATTCTTCCTTCGTCAGGGCCAGCCAGGCGCTGAAAGAAAAGAAGTCGTGGCTTGGGAGGAAGTGGCTCCATTTGCGATCGAGCCCCACCATGCCAGAATTTGTTGGCATGGCGACCTTCACCCCTGGCTGGTTCCCTACCGGCCTACCCACAATCAATGCGAGCAAACCGCTTGCGCGCCTGAATCATTACGGATTCGACCACAAGAAAAGAAGGGACCATGATTCCAAAAAGAAAAAATGTTATAGGGGTGGAGTATGGAGCGTTGGATCCTGAGGATCCAACGGACAATGTCAGACGGACAATGAACAGGTAATATGGCGAGACGGAGCACGCAACCCTGCCACACACCCTTCTAGCTGTAGATGCCGGCATGGTGGCGTGGACCTGCAGGAGGTGCGCACCGAGGTGGTGGACTCTTTATCCTGCAGTTTGCGGATGACAGCAATAAGGGGGAGGGGGATCCGGAACAGAGCGAGGATGTCCCACAGCGCAGACCAGAAAACCGAATCGAAGGCTTTGATGAAGTCCACCAGCACAAGGTGCAGAGGGGACTCTGACCAGGCTGGAGGCGGTGCAGTTCTTCCACAAGGAATGCATTCAATGCATGGAATGGATTATGCTAGCGAACTAGTTCCTAGATCCATTTAGGGTTTTTGCTTTGCTTTGCATGCATCACCACAAAACATCACATGATTTATTACAATTTGTGTCCTAGCTCTACTACTAGTATACGGTGGAATAACACAGACTTGTCTACCAGATGGCCATCTGTATGTTAGGGTTAGCTCACTATGTGAGTTTGCAGGGCTCACTAGCCCATATGCACAGCCGCAGCTGTGCTGCCGGGCAAAAGAAACAACCTGCTTCTCTCGATCGAATGGAAGCCCACCCGTGTTAAAATAACCACCTGTCCATGCAGCGAAGTGTCACCCCTGCGTGGGTGGCTGGGGTACAGGTGCACACACAATTTTTTTTCTGAACATTATTTTTTATTTTTGTGCTATACGGCGTTGCATTCTCCGCTCAGCAGGCTAGTCATAGATAAAATGAGCATAGCTCACCAATTACAGGGTTGTGGGCACCACGGCCCGAATCGCTATGAATGCCATACGCGGTCACACGCGGAGCCCCCACTGACTAATTGGGGGTGGTCTCCTTCATCACTACTTGCCATCTATCCTTGCCTACCATCTGCGATCCATACTACAGACAAACCAGGAGGCTGCCCGGGCGTGAGTCCGTCCCGTCTAGGGCAGCACATTTCCATGCCAAGCCTCATCACGGAAAGTCCATGACGGGTGGCGACCCTGCCGCACACGGCCTGGGGCACGTCAGGTGAGGACATATTACGGATACTTATTACTATGGTTGACACATTTATCTTATTCATGATTGGCCGGAATTATGCACACATTATACTACCGGCATATCTTTTATAGCTTCGCATTTAAGCACAGCCAGTCATGCGACGTCCATCGCCTCGCTCCGCTTGCTTGTCCACGTACGCTCTCCTTGTCATGCTATGCCCATGTGCGGGTCTCATTGCACCCATAGAATTAGCCGAATCGTATCCGATTGCTGCTGTACGTGGCATGCCTCTGGCATGAAGGAAAGGGGGGCGGTCTCTGCCCCTTTTCCTGCTGTGCATATTAATTAATTAATTTATTGATAGACACGTGACTGCGTCACGTGAGCATAAGCCCTCAGTTGGAGGGGAATATGGGATGGAATTAATTAATTAAACTCGTGCTCCCGTTGGGGAGTCATGCACGGAGCACCGAAGTGCTTTTAATCCCTGTGTGTGCACTACAGGAGAAAGGGCAGAGACCCCCAGTCTCCTTCATGCCAGAGGCATGCCACAGCTGCATTCGGCCGGGCGCGCTAGCTAAACGGACACGCTAACGATCCGGCAGTCTGTGGGTGCAATAAGACCCATGTGAGCATATCATAGCAAGGAGCGTGGGCAAGTAATCTGAACATAGCCAGGGCGTAGCATGGCTGTACTAGGACTAGGCTAAGGCTATGGCTGGTTGTGTACCGTGCGTTGGCGGCACGTGACTAGGTGTGTTGGCACAGCTAGGCAAACATTCTAGGCATGGCTGCCTTAGCGGCAGTGACGCCAATGGTTACAAGCTAGGGCTATTGCTATTCTAGCCCGCTGGGGGCGTCCACATCTTGTGGTTGATCATCAGGTCCCCGCCCCTCCAGTACACCTTGGGCTTCTGGGGGTCCTGCTTTATATGGCGGAGGTATTCCGGCCACAGGTCGCGTCGCTGCTGTTGCTGAGCGGGGGTGAGGTCGTCATCCAGCGTCCAGGTGAGGTCGTGCAACCGCTTGCGACGAGAGAGGATGGGATGGAATGGATGGTGTAAGCTATGTAGGTCCTAGTTACAGGGTTGTGGGCACCGCGGCCCGAATCGCTATGAATGCCATATGCGGTCACACGCGGAGCCCCCACAGACTTGGGGGTGGTCTCCTTCATCACTACGTACTTGCCATCTATCCTTGCGTACCATCTGCCTCCATATTACAGACAGACCAGGAGGCTGCCCGGGTGTGAGCCCGTCACGTCTAGTGTAGGACAGCTGTTCATATATACAGGGTTAAAGCACTCCGGTGCTCTGTGATTCCCCAACGGGAGCGCGTGTTTTAATTAATTAATAAATTAATTAATCAATTAATTAATGATTGGAATTGTCCCTCTCCAAGACGTACTCGTCATGCTGCACTAGCTGTGCAAGCTCACCTGGCAAGTTCCATTATTGTAGTAGTAGTATAATCTTATAACAAAGTTTACGTGTGGATCCGGTCAGTATATGTAAAATTTATCCACGCATTATATGTGTAGCCCTTCCATGCCACAGAAAACATGGATGCTCCTTTGAACTAGCGGCCCCTTCTTGATCGGCGACGGCGACCTTGCCTGGACGGCTGGCCAGACGTGGTCTGCGACAGCAAGAGGTCTCTGATGGCGCGATACAGCACCACAGCGACAGCGTCATTTGCCACCACGGGCACGTCCAGGGCCAGCGATAATGCCTGCTCAGCGTTCGCGGCCAGGAAATAGTGCTTGCAGCGCGCATCCGCCCTCACCATCTCCAACCAAGAGATTACCCAGCAGGGCAATATCGACAAGGGGAGCTCGCCCTCCCCACGATCTGCCACCATTCCCAACGCGAAATGGAGCGAGCGCACGAGTGCCCAGCAGGGCGTGGCGCTCGATGCCAGCTGGCACGCACCCGTCGAGTCACTGACCCAACTGAGCGGCGAAGTTATTCGGCACCCGGTGAGGCCTAACGAGGAGGATTACCAAGAAGAAACCTGCCGATTCGCGTCGCAGCCAACTCTGCCCCGCTTTGCCAAGTGACTCAAATTGCTCAATGTCTCTTGCCACGTACTATTGCGCCCCGAGGGTTGCGAGAGAATATTGTTCAAGCTACACCAATGGCCTTCTTTAAGAATAACCCAGTGTTTCGATTTGCGACGAGGTCGCAAGTCCGCCTGTTGAGCAAAGACGACCGTAAAAAGTCGCAAGTCTCCTGCGAATCCATAGGCCCGAGTGGCAAACAGCCAACTGGGGCTGAATGAGGCCACCGATGACAATCGTCGATCACCTGCAGTCATGACGCTGGTCGTAGATCACTTGCACGGCACAACTTGTTGAGTTACGAATGCTTGGAGCATCCAAAGTTCCGGAGAGGTACACCAGCCAAGCGCATCGGTGAACAGGTGATGTCACATCACGTCGGGTGTCAAATTGCCTGTGGCCTCCGAAATGCTGGTGGCCGCGGGAGTTTGCCATGTTCGCGGGAAATGGCGGGAACGGCGCACGGTGACTAGCTGGCACGGTGGCACCTGCATGACGTTATGGATGCCCGAATACACGGACCTCAGCCAGCTAGTGTATCACCACAGGAGGGGTGGCTTGCCCGGGCAAAATTTCCTGGAACCGCGGTACCAGAGAGGGTTGTCCCAGGGGCTGACGGTGGTGGATTGTCGGGGGGCCCATGGTTAACCGCGGGGTTTGAGGGTCAAAAACTTGCCGGTGGCGGTTCGTGGGCCCTGGGTGATCAGAACCGTCTTTTACTACATGCCAGTAGAAATCTGCCACGTGTAATATGTTAGACTAGGGCTGTACGTCACGGCGGGTTGGCTCAGGACCGTGGTAGCCTATGGACCAGTAGAAGTATGCCACGTGGATAATGTCGTAGGTACTGTACCTGTGCCTGCCACGTGGCTTTTCCTGGCCGCCACGTGCGAAGTCACTTGAACCATCAGGCGCATGCCACGTCATCATGTGCATCATGTGTGCGTCAGGTGTGTGCATCATGTGGGTTTGTTTTGAGGGCTGTTGCCACGTGGCAGAATAATGGAGTACGGAGAGAGAAGAATAGTAGTAGAATGTTCAGTTTAGTGGGTAGTGGGGATAGTTACCGCAAATAGGAGTCCGAGGGGGTAACCATGGTACCGGCTCTCGGGCTTGCCGGTGCATGGCGGCCGGCGGGTACCATGGTCCTGGACGCTACCGTGGTACCAGCAGCGTTGAGTGCCGGTTGCGGTCCACACGTCATGGTTGGACCGCGGGCCCGGCCTTTTTTGTCCGGCGGTGGTGGTTTTTGTGACCGCGGACCCTTGGCTGGATGCCACCCCTCCTATCACCACTTTCACCAGTGTTGACTTGAGTGTTAGACTGTCGAACCTGTGTCCAACCCTGGTCCAACGGGCGGGTTTTCAACGGAGTTCGTGTACACAACAAAAACTCGTTTTCACACCCGCGACCGATGGCAAAACGATAATCGCGGTGGAGATATTAGCGTCCTGAGGTCTGGCACTGGAGGGCGTAAGCCCTCAACTCACGGTGGCACCTGCATGACGTTATGGATGCCCGAATACACGGACCTCAGCCAGTGTATCACCACTTTCACCAGTGTTGACTTGATTGTTGACTGTCGAACCTGTGTCCAACCCTGGTCCAACGGGCGGGTTTTCAACGGAGTTCGTGTACACAACAAAAACTCGTTTTCTACTCCCGCGATTCACACCCGCGACCGATGGCAAAACGATAATCGCGGTGGAGATATTAGCGTCCTGAGGTCTGGCACTTGAGGGCGTAAGGCGTATGGATGCGCTAAATACTTTTCCACGATAGCCCAGCTTCTAAAAGTTTTCTTGTACAGGTTGGAAGCGAGGGCTCCTCGTAGACCACCGGGCAAGTTAACACAAAAGCACCGTTGTAACTGAGAAACAAGAGATATTGATTTACAACTTCCGCGCTCCGTTAGCGGATATCGAGCACGATAACATCCCTGGCCAGGGGGCGACAGTAGGTATTTTGTTGCCTTCTTCACTTTCTCCGCGTGCTAGCTGTCTTTGTTCATATATTCCTGGAATGAGGAACGTGGTCGTGACATGCGAGAATCGAGATTGCCACGCGCCAGCCACAAAGAGATGTTCCCGGTGTCAAATAGCCTACTATTGCTCCAGAGTGAGTATAGTGCTGGGAAAAACCGCATGAATGGCAAAGGAAAGAGGGGGGATGGAGAACTGAGAAGTAAACATAGCGATGCCGTGTAGACACCGGCCTTTTAACTATGTGTAGCCTAAAACGCCTTTAATTATCTAATAACCTACGAAACACCTTGTTGTATCATGCTTGACACGACCACGTGCGTGCAGGAATGCCAAGCCAGCCACTACCCTCGCCACAAAATCAGATGCAGGGAGATGTCCGCGACGGAGCAGCAAGCTACCAACGAAGCTCGCCCTGTTGACGCCTCCCAAGCCAAAGACCTGGTCGCCGCCGTTTCTCGACAGCTCAACGGGCATGACTCAACACCCGTTGCCGCCCTGCCCGTGGGCAACACCCCCCTGGCCCAGCTGGCCACGCTGGCCTCGCGGTCTACTCAGAACGAGAAACGGTTTGGAAAAGCGGGTGCGTGCGAAGATCTGGCATCCGCGTTAGAGGCACGGCTCGCCGGCAACGGCCCCTTGTCCCTGAACACCCTGCACGACATCTGCGTCAGCATGATCACCCTGGTGGCCACCTGTGCCAAGAATGTGGTCGCTTTTGGCCAGCTCGGGGTGATCTCCAACGCAACGCGAGCACTGCGCATCGCTGCGCGCGAATCCGATTGGCGACTGATGGAGACCTCCCTCATCCTCCTCTCCAAGCTGGCCATGGGAAAGGAAGCCTCTCACTGCGAGCAATTCGGCGCCGCGGGCACTTTTGAAGCCGTCGCTGAGTGCGTGGTGATGGGTGGCAGCTGCCCCGATGGCGCGTTCGCGGCCGAGTTTGCCGGCTTCCGGGCGTGTAACACGTTGCATGAGCTTCAACACATGGCGACGGCATGCAGGGACCGCGGATGCGAGAACGCCCAGAAATTCGCACGCGTGCCCGGCCTGCCCACCGCCCTGGACAGATGGCTACAGAAAGCCATCACCCACGCCTCGCTGGACGCGGAACTTGCCCGCCGCTCTCCTGAAGTCATGTCAGCTATCCGGGACGCCAGCAGCTACGCCATCAGGGATCCGACCATGAGCCTGTTGCTTGTCGTCCACGCGTTCCAGGCGCTCGTGCAGCGACAACCGGGAGGGCTCCCAGAGGCGCAAGTGCGCACGCTCGCCACGCCCCGCGTGTGCCAAAATTTGGTACGCGCGCTCGCCCTGGCGGGGGCCCCCGAGTACCTGGCGCGCCCCACGTCGCCGATCCTCAAGGAATGGCTGCTGCTGGCATCCGTCACCAATGTCATCATGGAGGTGTGCGGGGTATGCAAGGATGGCATCCCGGCTGGCCTGGTGCCGGCCGCAGACCTCATGGTGCACATCCTCAAGGACGCGAACCACTGAGGCGGGCGCGCGCTCGGCCCAGTGCGACATGACCTTGGGGGTTGGCGTGTTGGCCGGCAGGGACGCCCAGGTGGCGTCCAGGGTGGTCGAGGCGGGCGCGTGCGAGGCGGTGGTGGAGGCGCTGCGCCAGGCAATGGACCGAAGGGACTTGGATGCCGTCTGCCTGTCGAACGATTCCGTTCAGAGGCTCGTGGCCATCCCCAGCGGCGCGCGCCAGCTGGCATTGGGTGGCGCCGTGACGTGCGAGGTGTTGGTGAGGTCGCTCCGTTTCGCGCTGGACATGGTAGCAGGTCGAGGGCCACAAGCCGCGATTCTCGCAACCTTGTTGCCGTACTGGGTGACATCCTGGTTGACGATGATGAAGGCGGATGCGCGCTGCAAACAGTTCTTTTTGGCCGTGAGTGGTGAGCAGGCACTACTGCTGGCCCTGGACGTGCCCGCGGTGGCGAATGATTGTGCCGCTGTGATGCTGTATCGTGGAACCAGAGACGTGATGTTGTCGCGGCCCACGCTGGGTCAGCCGTCCATGCAAGGTCGCTGATCAGAGAGGAGCGGCTAGCAGCAAGCATAATATTTTGGGCACACGAGCACCTGTGAACACTACTTTCAGCAACACGATGTTTTCTGGCATACGCGGGCTTTTGGTTCCCGCCGCACCGCACATTTAAAAGTGCTGTCCTCTGGATTTTTGCCTTTGCGCCGTTCTTGGACGTTTGGAAACATGGCATGGCTAACGTTATGACTGACTAGCTAGACCTTTTCAGTGGTTTTCCATTTGCGGGTATTTCCTCGTAAACATTGGTGGGAGAGTGATTGCAGCAATGGTGCTCCACTAGACACTCCCGGCCAGTTAGGCTCGAAACACACGCCCTGATCAAGCAAGCTGTTTCCGGCCCCACCGTCTAGGTCATCTAGTCGCTCTACACGTACGTAAGCCAACCATAATTTCAATGCACAAGGCTACACATTTCCATCTCCATTCATATTCATCATCCTGAACGACTCAAAAAACGCGGACAAGATAACGGCAGGCTCGAGCTACCATGGTCCGGATTCTCCCGATTTCTGGCCTGTGCTGGTTGTCTCCTTGATAGAACACTACTTTCTCTTAGCCGCGGCCCGCAGCATCTTTTGCTCTTTATTAATGCACATGCCTAGCCATCATGAACTAGATAGCTAGCATCATCCATTCCATCCCATGTCCCCCTCCCACTGAGGACTTATGCTCCCGTGACGCAGTCACGTGTCTATTGATTAATTAATTAATGCCTGGTATTGCTGGTATTAATTTATTAATTAATTAGACTCGTGCTCCCGTTGGGGAGTCACGGAGCATTAACCCCGATGGATGGATGGATGGGTGCAAACATTCCTACCGGTCTAATCTATCTACATTGGCTACATACTATACATCTATCTAACAGCATTCTAACTACAACATCTATCTAGGCAGCCGCACGCTGCCCGAGGGGGAACTATCTGGCGTGTCTCCCGCGGGATTGCACACGCGGGCGCTTCCCCACTGGGGGGGGCTCATTGTCCTCTATGACCTGGGCCCACTTGGCCTTGTCCATCATCTTCTTCCAAATCACGGAGAGGCCGAGGCCCCGGGCATGGGGGCCCCATGTCCTCTACTAACTGTTCCTTGAAGGTGCGGGCCTTGCGGCGTCTAACATCACTAGGCCCAGCCCACGTCAGGAGGTGCCGGCCAGGCTGGGCTGGTCGCAGTCCTGCGGGGGGGCCACGTGAGGTGTCTACCTGATTGGTGCGAGCTAGGTGCCCTACAAGCTGCAGGCGGCGTTGCTTAATGGTGCTGGTGATATAGGGCATGCCCTGGTACAGGTCCTCATTGCGGACATGAGCAGCATATCCTACTCTGAAAATGGAACGCAGCATGCTGGTGACCGCGCCATCCAGCTTGCGGGCCAGGTCGGCGGTGAGGGTCCACGTCTCGGCGCCATACGTGAGAACAGGAAGGACGAGGACCTTGAACAGGTCCTGTTTCTCGATCTTGCCCAGGGGCTTGCGCCACAGGGCCCGGTACTGACGTAAAGCGTGCCAGGCGAGGGAGATGCGATGGTCCACATCAACATCGCAGCTGGGGAGCAGGCTGCCCAGCAGCTTAACGCGGTCCCGATACAGGACTCGAGAGCCGTCTAGGAGATAGAGGGGCGGCGCTGAGTTGGTGAGCCCAACCGCCAGGGCCTCTGTCTTCTTGCTGACCTCAAGCCCCACTGCACGGGCCTCGAGAGCCAGGCAGTCAAGCCATGTCTGCACGTGCTCAGTGTCCTCGAAGAGGGTGGTGTCGTCTGCGTAAATGATGTCTGCTAGCCGAATCTCCGTGTCCGCACCGCCATGCCAGAATTTGTTAGCAACCTGCACTCCTGGTTCCCTGCCCACGATGCGGGCAAATCGCTTGCGCGCCTGAATCACTGATTACGTATTCGACAACAATAATGAACAGGTAGGGCGACAGCACGCAGCCCTGCCACACACCCTTCTGTAAAGGGCATGGGGGCGTGCTGGTATGGTGAGGTAGAACTGCGTGGGTGCCACCGCCTTCCCCACTCACGGGACAAGGCGGCTCCCTCACCAGTCCTGCTCACCTTCCTCTCCCCTGAGGACAAGCATCGGTTCCTCTCTCGTCGCAAGAGGTTGCACAACCTCACCTGGACGCTGGACGACGACCTGACCCCCGCTCATGCATGCAGCAGCAGCAGCGACGCGACCTGTGGCCGGAATACCTCCGCCACAAGCAGGACCCCCAGAAGCCCAAGGTGTACTGGAGGGGCGGGGACCTGACGATCAACCACAAGATGTGGACGCCCCCTGCGGGCTAGAATAACCCTAGCTTGTAATCGATCATTGGTAGTCACTGCCGCCATGGCAGCCATGCCTAGAATGTTTGCCTAGCTGTGCCACCGCCATACGGCTAGTCACGTGCACCGCTAACGCACGTACGGTACACAACCAGCCATAGCCTTATTAGCTTAGCCATTGTACAGCCATGCTACTCACGTCCTGGCTGTGATCAGATTACTTGCCCACGCTCCTTGTTATGATATGCTCACATGGGTCTTATTGCACCCACAGAACTTGCCGGATCGTCTATCTTGTCCGATTGCTGCTGTGGCATGCCGCCTCTGGCATGAAGGAGAAAGGGGGTCTCTGCCCTTCTTCCTGTTGTGCCGGCACTCCGGTGCTCCGGTGGGCACTCCGGTGCTCCGTGACTCCCCAACGGGAGCACGAGTTTAATGAATGAGTTAATTAATTGCTGGTATGTGGGCAACTTCGCTTCAGAACCCTACGGAGCTCATCAACGAAATCAAAACAGCCGTCAAGGCCAGCACACGGGATGCCATGCACGAACCCATTCGCTCATGCAGTATTGTGGTGCGTGGCGCCGGTCCCCTCGAACGTCAACGATGCACGCCTGGGCACCGGCTACTGACCTCCGGGGCGACCCCTTCCTGGGGAAGCTCGGCGTGGCCCAAAGCGTCGTCATTAAAACGGCCGGCACGCCGGCTCGGCGGCCCCACCGCCCCCGTCTTGGTGGCCCCCGCAAGGAGGACAAACTCCACCGCAAGGAGGACAAACTGCAGGTGCAGAAGGCCCGCCGGAACCTCCACGATACCCAACTGAGCATGGATGATTACTATACCCCGCCGGAGCAGCTTGAGGCCCGGGCTGCCGCCCTGAACCGGCCGGAGGTCACACCAGGCTCGCCAAGCAGGCCAATTAACCCGCAACTACGGTGCAGCATCTATGCCCGCCCCTTTAATGGCGTCTTCATCGTCC
This sequence comes from Mesostigma viride, assembly GCA_009746045.1. Classification (NCBI taxonomy): domain Eukaryota; kingdom Viridiplantae; phylum Streptophyta; class Mesostigmatophyceae; order Mesostigmatales; family Mesostigmataceae; genus Mesostigma; species Mesostigma viride. Next base: position 48,589 of record RPFO01000027.1, on the reverse strand, counting down.
GCATTAACGGCCAGGACCTTTCTCCAATGACGGCGACCCGGCCCATGGATACCGCCGTGCCAGCGCCCCAGCCCCCTGCTCGGCCCCCGCCGTCACCGTCATTTCCACCGGCATCGACGGTCCCCTGCTCCCCAGCACGTGTGGGGATCCGCCCGGGGGCAACTTCAGCTCAGGTATGGCTGCCAGGCTTGGCCGTCCCCCTAATAAATTCGTTCGCTTTCCATGTGAGCCGGAGCCCGCGCTGCGAACCCTTCTCTCCTATCAATGACGACGCTTGCGGCCCCGCGGCTCCGCGGCTCTAGCAGTGGGATCTGCCTAACTCCCCTTCCCGCCCCTTTGCCTTCGCAGCCCTCGGGCTGTCGGAGAGAGAGCAACGGGTCGGCAGTGAGCCAGGTTCGCCCCGCCTCGCGCGGCCGCCTCCGAAACCTCCTCAGACTGCACGCATTTCTTATGCGTGCAGATGCAGACTCATTCTACCTGGCCACCCGAGCCAACCGTCGGCGTCGCCTCGACGCGTTGGCAGGAAGAATCGAAACGGTGATTGAAAGCATAAGTCCCCAACCCGCCCCCCCTACCCCACCACCTCCACCCCCACACCCATCACCACCCTGCTCCATCTCCGCCCCCACCCCCGCCTGCACCCCCCTTTTCGGTCAACGCGCGCCCTTGGTCATCGCCACCTTCAACGCCCGCACGCTCCAGCCCGACGCTGACCGCTGTCACTGCCTGCGCAGTGACGACTGTCAGTGCCATCGAGTCTCCAATCTTATTGGTTTCTGCATCGACAATAATATCGCCATCCTGGGAATCCAAGAACACAGGCGCACTGCATCGGCCCGCGGATCAACTGCCCTTGCTGCTGACGACATCGACGGCTGGCGGTTCTACTACGGAGGCGGCGACGGCACGGCACCGGGAACGGGGGCGTCGGTCTCCTCTGCTCCCCGCTCGCCGCCGTACCACATGGGCGAACCCCAGCTGGTCAACGCTCGGCTCCTCGTGGCCACTTTTCATTCGATGGAGGGCCACTCGACCTACGCCCTGACGGTGGGCGTTGGTTACGCACCCCACTCCGGCCACCCAGAACAAGACCGCAAGGACTTCTTTGCAGCGCTGGAGAACCTGGCGAACGGCATCCCTGGTCGCAACTACCTCGCTCTGCTGCTGGACGCCAACGCCACGCTACCACCGGGTACTGGCGGATGTCAGCACGCCCCCAACGGTACGGTCTCCAATGCCAACACTACTGAACTTTTTGCTGATTTGCTTACGACATGCGATTTGGTCACTGCCAACACCCGCTTTCCACATAGTCCAGATGCTTTGGTCACACACACCTCGCCAACTGGCACTGAACGCTGCATTGACTATGTTGTAATGCGCAAGCGTCATCAAGGATCTGTACTAGCTGCTCGCTCGCATGTGATCCCCCTGGTGCGCTCCGATCATCGCATCGTCACCGCCCGCATCCGCCTGCGATTCCCCTCGCCCTTTCGTAAGCACGTGGCACCACCTGATTTGCGCACACTTCAGTTGCTCGAGAAATCTGACGACGCTCTGGAGGACTTCCCTGAAAAACGCGCCCACAAGCGCGCCGCAGAGGCGTTCGTCGACGCGCTGGACATCCCGGCCAGCCACGCCCAGCTGTTCGCTGCCGGCCCGGCATCGGCCCTTCGGCACCTCGCTGGCAAGCTGCCCGCGGCCGGGGCCCTGCTGCCCCCCCGCCGCCCGCCCCGCTTCACCAGCCTGCACCGGCTGCCCGCCGCCATCCACGGCCTGGCAAGCCCTGCGCGACAACCGCGACCCCGCCCGATACGCCCGCCTCAAAGCCGATTACCACTCGGCCATCCGGCAGGCGACCAAGGAGCAGGAGGACCTCCATCACGAGTACTTCGCTCACCTCAAGGACCAGCACGGCAAGTACGCCTGGACCCGCCTGCGTCACGCCCATGCAACGGCCCGCCGGCGGCGCGCAGCCGGCGCCGCGGACGCTCTCTGCCGGCTCTCCGCAGCAGCCGCTCGACCAGTGGTATTCCTCCCAGTCCCGGCTGCTCGGCGCCCCCCCGCCGCCTCCGCCGCTTGGCCCTCTGGCGGCCCCGCGCCAGGCAGTCACGCCTGCGGACGTCCCTGCGCCGCCCACGCCGCCCGCCGCTGAGCAGGACTACACATACCCAGCCCTGACGGAACCCCTGGCCGACCCCAACGAGCTACCGCCGTTCACCGAGCTCGAGCTGAGCACCGCCGCCAAGCAACTCCGCTTCTACGGCGGCCGCCGTTGGACCTGACCAGCTCCCCGCCCCGGTGATTAACTTAAGCTGACGGCGCTCACGGGGTTCCTGCTTGACGTCTGCAACCGGATCCTGCTTGCCGACGCGCCGCCGATTCCTGAGTGGCAGCACAGCTACCGTATTATGATGTACAAAAACAAAGGTTCCCCTGACGACCCCGCCAACTACAGAGGAGTCTGCATCCAGAGCGCCGCACTTAAGTTGTTCATGCGCATGATCCTCAACCGCCTTCGTGCTCTCGACTGTCACCTTGGGGAAAGTCAAATGGGCTTCCGTCCTGGGCGCAACACCGTCATGGCCATCTTCGTCGCGCGTCGCCTCTTCGAGGAAATCGCTCTCCTGCAACCTGGTGAGTTTCCCGCCATCCTGATCTTCGTCGACTTCATCAAGGCTTTTGATTCTGTCCTCTGGGACGCTCTATGGGCTGTACTTGCTCGCGCTCGCGTCCCCACTCCCCTGATTACCGTCATCCGCACGCTGTATGAGGGGTCGACCACTTCGGTGCGCACTCAACACGGCATTACCCCGCCATGCCCACTGCAGACCGGCGTCTGGCAGGGTTGCGTCCTGTCGCCGTACCTGTTTATTATTGTAGTGGATTATGTTATGCGCCAGGCACGTGCTCGCTTTGCTAGCATTGCAGGCCGTGCCCCTGGCCTAGCGATCACGAACGAGCTTGGGAAGGGGGGCCGACTAACAAGCAGAATTTACTAGCTGACCTCATTTATGCCGACGACATCACGCTCATCGAGAAGCCGGAGTCTGCCCAACTTTGGCTGGACTGCCCGGCGCTCGAGGCTCGTTGGTATAGAAATCAGCCTCAAAACGGAGGCCCTGGCCCTCGGCATGGCAGGCCCCCCCCGGCACACTCCGCCTCTTAGACGACACCGAGGTCAACTACCCCGGCTACTTCAGGCCGCTTCAAGCTGCTCGGCAGTTGGCTTTCCGACTGCGAGGATGACCTGACGACACGGATCGGCATGGCGTGGGCGCAACTCCATGACCACCGCCGCTGGTGGAGCAACCCCGCCCTGCCCCGGATCGTCAAGCGTGACCTCTTCAAGGTCGTCATTCTGACGATCCTGACCTATGGCGCCAAGACGTGGACACTGACGCAGGAGCTGGAGCAACGACTCGACGGCGCCGTCACCAAGATGCTGCGCAAGGCCCTTAACATCCCCTTTGGTTTGCACATTAGTAATGAGGATTTGTACGCTGATTTGCCCTATGTTTCCCACATTAATAGGCACAGGCGCCTGGGCCTAGCCGGGCACCTGGCCCACACAGATCAGGTACGTAGACACATCAGATAGACTAGCTGGCACCAAGCCCGCCCAGCCTGGGCGATATGTCCTCACCTGGCGTGCCCCCGGTGGCGCGCGGCAGGGCCGCCACCCGTGGACTTTTCGTGATAGACTCGGCATGGACATGTGCTACACTAGACGTGACGGGCTCACACCCAGGCAGCCTCCTGGTTTGTCTGTAATATGGAGGCTTATGGTACGCAAGGATTGATGGCAAGTAATGCATGATGAAGGAGACCACCCCCAAGTCTGTGGGGCCTCCGCGTGTGACCGCGTATGGCATTCGTAGCGATTCGGGCCGCGGTGCCCACACCCCTGTAACTACGACCTAGATAGCTTTAATACACCATCCCGAATTAATTAATTAATTAATTAATTAAACTCGTGCTCCCGTTGGGGAGTCACGGAGCACCGAAGTGCTTTTAATCCCTGTGTGTGCACTACAGGAGAAAGGGCAGAGACCCCCAGTCTCCTTCATGCCAAAGGCATGCCACAGCTGCAATCGGGCGCGGCTAGCTAAAAGGACAGGCTAACGATCCGGCAAACTGTGGGTGCAATAAGACCCATGTGAGCATATCATAGCAAGGAGCGTGGGCAAGTAATCTGAACATAGCCAGGGCGTAGCATGGCTGTACTAGGACTAGGCTAAGGCTATGGCTGGTTGTGTACCATGCATGCGTTGGCGGCACGTGACTCCCGCATTCCATCCCATGTCGCCTACCGTGCAGAAGCCTCCCCCCTTGGCCCCATGCGCGGTCTAAATGCATATCCACTGCAATTACCATGCGGGCAAAGACCAAATATAAATTCAGGGAACCAAATAACATGGCTCTATGCCTCCCTAGCATAGTCAAACAAGGTCAGCCAAGCTCTGAAGTAGGCCTCCCTTTTCACAAATAAAATTGAGAATACATTTTAGCCAAAACCAATGTTCATCAACAAGAAAGACTGGCTTATTCCAGCCCCTGGCCTGCCTAGCTTCGAGCAAACAAGTCCGGCATGTCCAATACCGTGAACATCCGCTACCCGCTCTCCTTTATACGGAAGTTGGCCTTGTCCGGATGTATGCCAACACCCAGCCAACCGCTCTCATCCTAAGCTACCGACAGTGCCCAGGCGAATCTACCATACTGGTAGTCCCTGCGACGACTGTCCTCGAGACAAATCCAAAAAGGCTTAACTTGTATGCCTATCTCGCCTCGACCCATGAAAACAATCTCGCAACCATCACGGAGGTTGCGGCCGGATTGTTCTACTAGTTAATCACATGAAGACAACTGCGTCGTTGTGAAGTGAAAACTGAACGAACAACGACCGCAATGGCCGACTGTTCATCCTTTTAACCTGCGCAAGCTAACCTTTCCAACATGACATCAGCCAGTGACGACCAAAATACGCTGAACAAGGTGCCGCAAATCTAGCATGCGCTTTTTAACGTTAGATCAGGTGCTTGCCTGACACAAACCAAATCTCATGAACAAATCTGTCCAAGCACAAGCTAAACAACTTGTAGATATTTTGCAACACTAAAAAGCGCTGCCGCAATCAGAAATTAACCAGGCGAAATTGCCGGCCATCTCAGGCACCGCTGCTCAAAGCGTGCTGACCGTTCGCGACGTTTCACGTGTAGCCCTGGTCGTTCTCCACAAAGTCTGGTGCCCCTCGTTGTAGTCCTGGCAGAGCACGTGATCACTGGCCCGGCAGCCAGCCCAACATGCCTGGCCTGCCTTAGTGGCGCGCGCCAGCGCCTGGACTGCCCTGGTGACGACCGGTAGCCCAAATCCCCCCTTAGCCCACTGCCGCAAATGCGAACGCACTCGCACTTGGACGAATTCAGAAGATCCGCCGACGATTCAGTGGACGCGTGATTCCGCGGCGCGGCGCCAAGACAAAGCGGTAAAGTAAACCGCATAGGTTCCACGGACGTAAAAGTCACGTCACAATAGTTTACCCGCGCGTAATTAAGAACGTAATGGACCGGCACGCGACACCCATGTTCCCCGCCCACTGAGGACTTATGCTCACGTGACGCAGTCACGTGTCTATTATTAAATTAATTAATTAGTGTGCGCAACTATAACAGACGCTTTGAAGGCCCGCACCTTCAAAGAACAGCTCGTAAAGGACATGGGGGGCCTAGGCCTCTCGGTAATTTGGAAAAAGATGATGGACAAGGCAAAGTGGGCCCAGGTCATGTATAGAGGACAACAACCCCCCCCGGCAGTGGGGAAGGAGCGTGTTTGCACACGTGGACGGCATGCTAGACAAGACCCCTAGGGTCGCGGGCACCATAGATCTATTGTAGGACTGTTTTGTAGATAGCTTAGCCCGTGTTTTTTTAATTAGAACGCGATATATCGCGTTGTAAGCTTTTTTAAGAACACGCATAGCACCTAAGGATTTTTTTTTCATGGTCATGTATATACTTTCCTGAAAGCCCATAAATCAAAGGATTTTTTGAGCTGCTCAGACCTACGAATTGCTAATTCATTAGAGAGATACACTGGTTTGAATACAGTTGGGTCTGACCATGACCGCAATTTCTTGACCCTAGGTCACAAGTCATGTGCTTATTCACAAATGGTTCATGAAAAAAATCTGGCTTCTTGCACGAGCTATGGGCAACATATGCAGGCTCTGTGCATGAAACAAAACTCAGGCCCATTGGGCCACTGGAGCTATTTTTCATTAGCATCACAATTACAACGCAGTACAACGCAGTGGGAAAAATGAGAGCCCTTCACAACATGACGCAACGACGGGGCCATAGTGAGCTTGGAGGGTCGAAACGTTGAAAATAGGTGTTGTATAAGTTATACAGCATCAAACATGCATCAAACATCATGACTGGATGACCTTATATGACTGAATCAGGCAGCCATAGCCAAAGCATCATCCACTCTCACAACGTGTTGAGCACATGCCTCGTGGGAACGGAGGTGCTGGGTTTTCATTCCATAACGCGTGCAATACTGAAAGAAAGAGGCACGTGTAATGCAAGGCTTGGATAGGTTGAGTGATCCATGAGTTTACATACAGGCAAAGATGACGCTGGAATGCATGCTTGCAAATGGTGGCAAGATGCTAACAACACATGATTATACACCACGACCTTCAAAGAACAGCTAGTAGATGACATGGGGGGCCTAGGCCTCTCCGTGATTTGGAAGAAGATGATGGACAAGGCCAAGTGGGCCCAGGTCATAGAGGACAACGAGCCCCCCCCAGTGGGGAAGCGCCCGCGTGTGCAATCTCGTGGGAGGCACGCCAGATAGCCCCCCTAGGGCAGCGTGCGGCTGCCTAGATAGATGTTGTAGTTAGAATGTTGTTAGATAGATGTAGTATGTAGCCGAGGTAGATAGATTAGCCCGGTAGGACTGTTTGCACCCATCCATCCATCCATAGGGGTTAATGCTCCGTGACTCCCCAACGGGAGCACGAGTCTAATTAATTAATTAATTAATACACCATGATTGCACCTAGCTGATCTTCTTGCACAACCAACGCAGTATAAACCATCAACATCCAATCCTCACGATATATGCACTGGCTTGACGACATATAGAGCACCTAAATACTGCACAACTGCAACCTGCTATGGCTGACATGCAAACAACGTCGAGTAGGATGGCGGTCTTAGAGAGGCTGGGCAGAGGTCGGTAGAAATAAGTGGAAAACTGGCAGAAACTAGGTAGAAACACGATATACTTACGCCTGCAAGCACTATTGAGCCGGTGGCAGAGGCCATTTCCAGGAAAATACAGCATACCGTAGCAATAGCCACGGTCACGCCTTAGCTATTTGCAGGCACCATCATGCCCGGAGCTACCCAATAAAAGTCTGCACAAATCTCGGTTTAGCCGAGAGTCCGGGCGTTCGGAATGAATTAACATGTGTTAAGAAGTCGAAACACCATGGAAATACCAAGCATGGTGCCGCAGCAGACCCGAGTCTTGACGTGATAATATGTATGCCGGTTTCCAGGGTTTCCGCATGAAAGTTGGGTGAGAACTGAACTGGAAAAAACTACGTTTCCTTTGCCCCAGTACCTCAACAGACTCGTAGAAACCTAATTATCAACCTTTGAACGCATCATCATGGTCGTGCCACCCAACAGCCACTGAAATTCGCGCGAAAACTGGCGAGATCTACCTGCCGCCATCGCCGTCGTCTTCACCTTCGTCCCGCGAAAATGCCTGATTTCAGTGGTACATATTTGTTTGCAGCTGTCACAAAAAAAATTCCAAAAATACCAGGATTTTTTCTTGAATTCTATGAGATGTTTCTGACCTATGTTGAAAGTTTCAGACCAAAAATCGCATGTTTAATAGGTTTGCCACGTGTCAGATTACAACGCGATACATCGCGTTCTAACCCTACAACGCGATGTATCGCGTTGTAAAAAAACACGGGTTAGACCGGTAGGATTGCGTGTACCCTCCCACCCACCCACCCACCCACCCACCCACCCACCCACCCACCCACCCACCCACCCACCCACCCACCCACCCACCCACCCACCCACCCACCCACCCACCCACCCACCCACCCACCCACCCACCCACCCACCCACCCACCCACCCACCCACCCACCCACCCACCCCATCCCATCCCATCCCATCCCATCCCATCCCATCCCATCCCATCCCATCCCATCCCATCCCATCCCATCCCATCCCATCCCATCCCATCCCATCCCATCCCATCCCATCCCATCCCATCCCATCCCATCCCATCCCATCCCATCCCATCCCATCCCATCCCATCCCATCCCATCCCATCCCATCCCATCCCATCCCATCCCATCCCATCCCATCCCATCCCATCCCATCCCATCTCCCATCCCATCTCCCATCCCATCTCCCATCCCATCCCATCCCATCCCATCCCATCCCATCCCATCCCATCCCATCCCATCCCATCCCATCCCATCCCATCCCATCCCATCCCATCCCATCCCATCCCATCCCATCCCATCCCATCCCATCCCATCCCATCCCATCCCATCCCATCCCATCCCATCCCATCCCATCCCATCCCATCCCATCCAACCGTCCCTCCGTCCCTCCGTCCCTCCGTCCCTCCGTCCCTCCGTCCCTCCGTCCCTCCGTCCCTCCGTCCTCCGTCCCTCCGTCCCTCCGTCCCTCCGTCCCTCCGTCCCTCCGTCCCTCCGTCCCTCCGTCCCTCCGTCCCTCCGTCCCTCCGTCCCTCCGTCCCTCCGTCCGTCCGTCCGTCCGTCCGTCCGTCCGTCCGTCCGTCCGTCCGTCCGTCCGTCCGTCCGTCCGTCCGTCCGTCCGTCCGTCCGTCCGTCCGTCCGTCCGTCCGTCCGTCCGTCCGTCCGTCCGCCCGCCGCCCGCCGCCCGCCGCCCGCCCGCCCGCCCGCCGCGCCGCCCGCCCGCCCGCCCGCCCGCCCGCCCGCCTGCCCGCCCGCCCGCCCGCCCGCCCCTCCCTCCCTCCGTCCCTCCCTCCCTCCGTCCCTCCGTCCCTCCGTCCCTCCGTCCCTCCGTCCCTCCGTCCCTCCCTCCCTCCCTCCCTCCCTCCCTCCCTCCCTCCCTCCATCGGGGTTAATGCTCCGTGACTCCCCAGCGGGAGCACGAATTAATTAAGTTAATAACAGACGCTGAGGAACTGTTGTCCCGTGACGAGATGGGAGAAATGAGCATTTGAAAGAATCACACGCGACAGAATGAGCATAAATCCTCCATGATAAATCCTCCATGGAGCAACACAAGAATTAATTAATTAATTAACACGTAACAGAGTTACGTGAGCATAAGTCCTCAGTACAGTTTTTCGAGAGTGGGAACAACACAAGAAAATGGACGAGATAACCACCAGACTTTGGGTTGTCACTGCCTGGCCATAGTGTGCATGAAATATCAAGTGCGCAACCATTTGTCAATACACTTATGAACTGCCACAAGGCTCGCTGCTTCTGAGGTGAACTTGGACGCCTGCTCTCAGCAAGCTGCAGTACTGATGTGGACGGTCCCTGACCTAGTTTTCTAGAACCATTCACCTCAAATGCCAGGCATAGAGCGCATGAATCACTATAGTTGTCTCACTTAATGTATCACTGTAACATGCATGTAGTCCCATAGGTTAAAAGAAATGCCGCATCCGTTGATGGGAAATTTGGAAGAAAAGCACGGCTTTAAAAGGAAGGTATGGGATGGGCTGACAAACGAATGCCATCACAGGCCATCCCCCGTTTTTCGCCACAGTTTTGTGTATCTGCAAGCTTTGTTGGTTTTGTGTACCCGCGGGAGGAGAAAATGAACATTAGTCATAGCTCATAAGGAGAAAGATGTTCATGTTGAGTCATAAAGAGGAAAAGCACACCGATGCTCGCTTGGAAGGGGGCAAAAATACCAGGTTGGGCTCACAGAGGGGAAAGGAACACCCGTTTTGGGTCCAAATGCTGGGGGCAAAGAGCACCCGTAAGGCACCGATGCTGCCTCATTGGCTGGTTGGCTTGTTGCCGGCGTCGCTGGGAGGGGGCATGCTGCCGGAGATGCGCCGCTCCACTCGGTACTTGTCCCGCAGCTGCCACACCCCACACAACAGCACGCAACGCGCCACACGCCACACAACAGCCCGCAACGCGCCACACACCACACAAAAGCACACAACGGGCCACCACATGCCACATTCCACATGTTCAAGGCGCCACGCCACGGGCCATGGGCCCACAGGTCATGCCCCAGAAAGATGCCGCCACCAGAGGACATGCCCCAGCGGGTGTCACAGGTCATGCACCCGCAGTCGACCACGCAGGCACGCGGAAAGGCAGGGCAACAGGGAGACAGGTGAGTGCAAACACTATGCAAGCAAGCACTCGCAGTTGCAAATACTTTACGAGTAAGCACCCACAACCGCAAATATCAACTATATTGTGAACACTTTGTGAGCAAACACAAGGGCAAGGGCAAATACGTCACGAGCACCGCTGTGTTGCGAGGGCAAACACCGATGAGCTGGCAGCTGGGCGCCGCAACGACACCAAGTGAGCCGCGCAAATGATACTATAGCAAACACTTGGCAAGGGGTTGGTGGCCCATCAAAATTTTCTTCATTACGAGGGCGCACACACCCGCAAGCAGGGCAAGTGATAGTACCAGATTGAGCCAGTCATGTGCGAGCATGGCAGGCGGCGGCCCTCACCACACACAAGCACATGCAAGCAAGGCAAGAACACAAGCAAACGCAGGCTGCAAGCGAGGCAACAACCCAGACCTGCTATCAGCGCGATGACCAGCACAGGCTGGACATATCGCTAGCATCCGCACCACAACACAATACTACAGTACAGTGACCGTGACATCAACCCGACAACCAGCACAGGCTGGACATCACGAGCATCCATGCCACAACACATTACTATGGTATAGTGACAACGACAGAAGCGTCTTGCCGAGCCTGGCTCCGTGCTGATGCTCGTCGTGTCACCACTCATTGAAGCCTGGCTCTGTGCTATTCGTGTCCTGTCAAGCCTGGCTCTGTGCCAGTCGTGTTACAACTCATGAAAGCCTCAGGCAGGCAGTACCAAAGTACAGACAAGTCATTAGAGTACCCATACCTAAAGCATGAAAAAAGTAGTACAAAAATTACGCACAAGTCAGTATAATACGGGCAACACACCTGCCAGCAGGGTTTCCCTCCAGGTTCATTCCCAGGAATAGCCGGTATGCGTACGGCTGGATGCAACAACACTAGGAAGAATACTGTAGCACTACCAGTCGTACGCATCTATCTATTTATAGTGCCTGGTTGTCCCTACCTGCGAGCAGGGCAGGTAGTTGCCCTCCGCGTCCATCCCCAGGAACAGCCGGTACGCGTACGGGTGCGCCATCGCCTCCTGTGAGGCAGAGTGTGCGCAGTGAGAGAAAAGACGAGTCCAAAGGGCATTGCGTGGGCACGGGGCAGTGAGAGAAAAGACGAGTCCAAAGGGCATTGCGTGGGCACGGGGCAGTGAGAGAAAAGACGAGTCCAAAGGGCATTGCGTGGGCACGGGGCAGTGAGAGAAAAGACGAGTCCAAAGGGCATTGCGTGGGCACGGGGCAGTGAGAGAAAAGACGAGTCCAAAGGGCATTGTGTGGGCACGGGGCAGTGAGAGAAAAGACGAGTCCAAAGGGTATTGCGTGGGCACGGGACAGTGAGAGAAAAGACGAGAAAAGGGCATTGCGTGGGCACGGGGCAGTGCGAGAAAAGACGAGTCCAAAGGGCATAGTGTGGGCACGGGGCAGTGAGAGAAAAGACGAGTCCAAAGGGCATTGCGTGGGCACGGGGCAGTGAGAGAAAAGACGAGTCCAAAGGGCATTGTGTGGGCACGGGGCAGTGAGAGAAAAGACGAGTCCAAAGGGCATTGTGTGGGCACGGGGCAGTGAGAGAAAAGACGAGCCCAAAGGGTATTGCGTGGGCACGGGACAGTGAGAGAAAAGACGAGAAAAGGGCATTGCGTGGGCACGGGGCAGTGCGAGAAAAGACGAGTCCAAAGGGCATTGCGTGGGCACGGGGCAGTGCGAGAAAAGACGAGTCCAAAGGGCATTGCGTGGGCACGGGGCAGTGAGAGAAAAGACGAGTCCAAAGGGCATTGTGTGGGCACGGGGCAGTGAGAGAAAAGACGAGTCCAAAGGGTATTGCGTGGGCACGGGACAGTGAGAGAAAAGACGAGAAAAGGGTATTGCGTGGGCACGGGGCAGTGAGAGAAAACTGAGTCAGTCAGAGAGCGCGACGGCGAGAGACATGGCAAGGCCAAAAGGAGGAAACGAAACGAAAGGACGCAGGAAGCCGAGAAAAGGTCAGCAAAAACAGAAACAAGATGTCGGACAGAAAAGGGGTGAAAAGAAGGAGAGTGACAACGAGCGGAACGAGGGCCACTCAAAGAGGCCTAACAGGGTAGGGAACTACCACAGGGAAGTGACAGATACAACACGGCACACATGCAACACCATGCCTATGGCCACGATCATGCACGTGGCATGTGCTGGAATGCCAAACGGCTGGGCAGAAGCGGTGGCATACGAGACGCTAAACCCTGAACCCAAAATCACAAATCTTAAACCCAAAATATGTACAGTGTACAGTGAACAGGGGACAGGGGACAGGGGACAGGGGACAGGGGACAGGGGACAGGGGACAGGGGGCAGGGGACAGGGGACAGGGGACAGGGGACAGGGGACAGGGGACAGGGGACAGGGGACAGGGGACAGGGGACAGGGGACAGGGGAGAGGGGACAGGGGACAGGGGACAGGGGACAGGGGACAGGGGACAGGGGACAGGGGACAGGGGACAGGGGACAGGGGACAGGGGACAGGGGACAGGGGACAGGGGACAGGGGACAGGGGACAGGGGACAGGGGACAGGGGACAGGGGACAGGGGGCAGGGGACAGGGGACAGCAGCGACCAGCGACCAGCGACCAGCGACCAGCGACCAGCGACCAGCGACCAGCGACCAGCGACCAGCGACCAGCGACCAGCGACCAGCGACCAGCGACCAGCGACCAGCGACCAGCGACCAGCGACCAGCGACCAGCGACCATGCAGTGACCAGCGACCAGCGACCATGCAGTGACCAGCGACCAGCGACCAGCGACCATGCAGTGACCAGCGACCAGCGACCAGCGACCAGCGACCAGCGACCAGCGACCAGCGACCAGCGACCAGCGACCAGCGACCAGCGACCAGCGACCAGCGACCAGCGACCAGCGACCAGCGACCAGCGACCAGCGACCAGCGACCAGCGACCAGCGACCAGCGACCAGCGACCAGCGACCAGCGACCAGCGACCAGTGACCAGCGACCAGCGACCAGCGACCAGCGACCAGCGACCAGCGACCAGCGACCAGCGACCAGCGACCATGCAGTGACCAGCGACCAGCGACCATGCAGTGACCAGCGACCAGCGACCAGCGACCAGCGACCATGCAGTGACCAGCGACCAGCGACCAGCGACCAGCGACCAGCGACCAGCGACCAGCGACCAGCGACCAGCGACCAGCGACCAGCGACCAGCGACCAGCGACCAGCGACCAGCGACCAGCGACCAGCGACCAGCGACCAGCGACCAGCGACCAGCGACCAGCGACCAGCGACCAGCGACCAGCGACCAGCGACCAGCGACCAGCGACCAGCGACCAGCGACCATGCAGTGACCAGCGACCAGCGACCATGCAGTGACCAGCGACCAGCGACCAGCGACCATGCAGTGACCAGCGACCAGCGACCAGCGACCAGCGACCAGCGACCAGCGACCAGCGACCAGCGACCAGCGACCAGCGACCAGCGACCAGCGACCAGCGACCAAGCGACCAGCGACCAGCGACCAGCGACCATGCAGTGACCAGCGACCAGCGACCAGCGACCAGCGACCAGCGACCAGCGACCAGCGACCAGCGACCAGCGACCAGCGACCAGCGACCAGCGACCAGCGACCAGCGACCAGCGACCAGCGACCAGCGACCAGCGACCAGCGACCAGCGACCAGCGACCAGCGACCAGCGACCAGCGACCAGCGACCAGCGACCAGCGACCAGCGACCAGCGACCAGCGACCAGTGATGAACAGGGAACACACACAAACGGCACGCGGCACGCGGCATGTGAATACATGGTACCACAACTGGGCAAAGCCCTTCTGCCCGACCGCACTCCTCATGGCCGACTTTAGTCGTTATGGCCAAGACATGACCGGTCGGTCGTTGCCCATCTGCTTCCGATGGCGTCAATGTCGGCATCCGGGAGCCAGGCTTTGCAAGCAACCGACACATGCAACCTAACGGGCCAACCGTTTCTAGACACACATGCGTGCTCTGCACGTGGTACTCCGAGAACCTACAGCAAATATGCAGGCAAACATCACGTCCCATCACGGCGAGCTGGCAAACCACGAAACCCTCGCCCATAAACCCGAACAGTGGACAGCGAACCGTGGGTACATGCGAGCACGAAACCCTCGCTGACAACAGGAACATGGGTGAAGGGCACGCGTGATGTGGATCGCGTACTAGGACCACAGGCGCTGTTAGTGACCCCACAGACGACTCACGCAACAACGGGAGAGACGGACCGACCCACGGTCTCTCTGTGGGTGGGAGAGACGGATGCCAGCATTTGGATCCCTACAGCCTGCGTGCTCCCCGTATTCCCCTCCGTAAATGTGCAGGAGACAACCATGCCGGGCCTGAAAGGTCACTATAGGACCACCCAGACTGTGTGCCTCGTGTCGGGCCTGAAAGGTCACTATAGGACCACCCAGACTGTGTGCCTCGTGTCGGGCCTGCAAGGTCACTATAGGACCACCCAGACTGTGCGCCCCGTGTCGGGCCTGCATAGTCACCATAGAGCCGGCCTTCAAGGTCACTATAGCACGTACCATGTCGGGTTTCTCGGGCAGCATCAGATTGTCCTCCGCAACTGGCACCCGACACGAGGGTGCCACGACGCAAATCGAGGCGGGGCGACGTGGAGGAGGCAAGGCGAGGTGAGGCGAAGAAGGCGAGGTGAGGCGATGGGGAACGAGGCCAGGCAAGGCGAGGGCAGGAGCACCACCCGGTGTCCAATGGACAGTGGCGCAGGGTTATGTGCATGCACGTCCAAGGGGGGGCGCAAAGGCAGTGTTGCGCACACGTCATGATGCAAACGACAGCATTAGGTACGACCCCACGACCAAGCAGCACAAGCCGGGTGGAATCAGGCATGCAGGCATGCAATGCATGCAGCCATGCAGACACGGATCTGTGCAGCGGCTTATTGAAGGAGAGAAATAGAGGGACAGAGAACAGAGGGAAGGAGAGAGAAAGAGAGGGAAAGAGAAAAGAGGGAAAGAGAGGAATTAAAAGGAGGTCGTAACCGTGTCATAGCGACATGTTAACTGAGTGGTGGTGGTGGGGTGGGGTGGGGTGGGGTGGGGTGGGGGGGGGGGGAACCTAACGCGTCCAACCCCACAACCTCCCTCGAATGGTTCTACACCCAATGCGAAACCCCATGCCAAGTGGCCCACGAACTGCGCGGTCACGACCAGCACCCCGGCTACCACCTTCACCATGCCCCATGCCACACAACCAGATGCGCCAGATTTGCCCAATTGCTGCTCACCACGCACACCGCCGCGCAGCGAGGCATCTCAATGACCAGTCCCTACACAGCATGCACACAATACTGTACTGGTGTATGCCACGCACACGGTTGCCCGCGCAGCCAGGCATCTCTGTTACCAGTCCCTACACAGCATTTGATGCACTAACAAGTGACTTGTAGTCTCTGTGACCAGTCACTAACTGCCATGCTGGCGACGCAGGGACACCGTCACACTGCCAAATGCGGTGTGGGCACATGGTAGGAGCCCCCCTGCCATGCGTCCACGTGGCAGCAAGCTGCTATTCGGCCGCACACCACACGGCCAAACGGTGTGGGTCCATTCAGCCGGAACAAAGTGCCTGCCACGCGGCCAAACCAAGGCACACTAGGCCACGTGCGCCGCTGCTCCTTGAAGCTCCCACAAGGCCACGCAGCAAGGACACAACACTAGGCGCTAGTGTAGGACTCTACAACGCGCACACACTAGGCCAGTGGCAACTACTGTCGCTGCGACATCCCTCTGGCCACATGCCGTGGATCCCAACACGCACACGAGGCCAGGCAACCAAAAAGGCATGCACGTCGCATCGCGCGCGCCAGGCCAGGCACGTAGGCATGCATGACGCAAGAGTGCTACGCACCGTAGGCCACCTGGAACTCCTTGCGCTGTGACTCGCTGTCGATGACTGTCTCAAAGATGACCTGCGGTATGGAGAGAAAAGACATATCGCAGATGTATAGAATATAGTTTATATTAGTGGATATACATTAGATAGGTACATTAGTAGATATACAAAGTAGATAATAAGTAGATATAGATATTAAGTAGATCGATAGTGACCCGCACAAGAGAACGTCAGCCGTTGACGACCGTCTCAAATACGATTCGGTGTATTGGAAAAAAAGTAGATGCGCAGTCGAAACTATATCCACACAATCAAAACAGTAGATGTACTGTAGGTGTAGTGACCCCTGGGCACCATATCATGGCATGGGGTATTGCAGGTATAGTAACTACAGTGACCCCTGGGCACCATATCATGGCATGGGGTATTGCAGGTCTAGTAACTACAGTGACCCCTGGGCACCGTATCATGGCATGGGGTATTGCAGGTATAGTAACTACAGTGACCCCTGGGCACCGTATCATGGCATGGGGTATTGCAGGTCTAGTAACTACAGTGACCCCTGGGCACCATATCATGCCACCGCAGCACAAAGGGAACGTCCGACGTCGATGACCGTGGTAATGATGACGTGGGGTATTGCAGGTATAGTAACTGTAGTGACCAGGTCTAGTAACTACAGTGACCCATGGGCACCATAGAGCAGCCCCGCAACATGCTACAACCCCCCCCTATAGACAGGCAGTTCCCCCCTGGCCTTCGCTTTCTTTTCTTTCGCTCTTCTGTTCCCCACCCGCCGGAAAAGGTGCTTGCGGCACCCCTGAAAACGTTGCCGCCTGAAAACGTTGCGGCGTGTCGCCTAACAGCTTGTACCCTCTTTTCTGTGCCACCCCCCCTCAAGGAGTCCTCCCTTCTCTTCCTCCCCCCCTCATCATACACAACAGGTCGCGTGCCCCCTCTCCTGGTAGATGGGTCGCTCCACCCCCCTCACTTGATAGATGGGTCACTCCAACCCGCTTGCTTCTTGGCCACCCTGATAAAGAACCCTGCCCTTTCTTGAGTTCCTTCGCCCCCCCCTCACCTGGTAGAAGGGCTGCGCCGTGCCGCGCGGCAGCTCGTTCACTTTGTTCTCCGCCACCCAACCCTCCGATTCGAGGCACGACGAGTGGAAGCCACACACCACGCCGCGGTAGGCTGGTGGCACGCACAATGGGAGCACGCAGATGAGGGGGAGGGGGGGCAGGAGAGAGGAAAGGGAGGAGGGGGAGCCACATCGAAAGAAGCGGGTGTCAAGTGACGAGCAGATGAAGGAAAGACGGGAGGAAGGGAGCAGTCAAGAGGAGGGGCAGGGGAAGGGGGGGGGCGGGAGGCAGAGAGGGAAGGAAAAGGAAAGGGCAGAGAGGGGAAAGGGGGGGAAGGAGGCAGATAGGGAATGGGAAGGAAAAGGCAGAGAGGGGAAAGGGGGGAAGGAGGCAGATAGGGAATGGGAAGGAAAAGGCAGAGTGGGGAAAGGGGTGGGAAGGAGGCAGATAGGGAATGGGAAGGAAAAGGCAGAGTGGGGAAAGGGGTGGGAAGGAGGCAGATAGGGAATGGGAAGGAAAAGGCAGAGAGGGGAAAGGGGGGGAAGGAGGCAGATAGGGAATGGGAAGGAAAAGGCAGAGAGGGGAAAGGGGGGGAAGGAGGCAGATAGGGAATGGGAAGGAAAAGGCACAGAGGGGAAAGGGGGGGAGGCCATGCATGGGAATGTGGGGGTGAAGGTAGGGCAAAGGGAACGGAGCGCAAGTTGTCCGACCTTATCAAGTACCTGCCTGTCTCTTGCCAGGCCCGGGCCAAAGGGTTTGATGAAAGGGTCAGAAAGGCAGCGGAGCCACACATCCCTTTAGAAGCACCACACCATGTGGGGTCCTTTTGCCCACGCCCGTGCGAGCACATGCTAAGAACGGGCTTTGCTTCATTCTCAACTGCCATCTGTTTTTCAAGCAAGCAATACCTGCCCGCCCGCCCGCCCGCACGCCCGCCTGCCCGCGTGCCCGCCCGCCCGCCCGCCCGCCCGCCTGTCCCCGGCCGGCCGGCCGGCCTGCCTGCCTGCCTGCCTGCCTGCCTGCCTGCCTGCCTGCCTGCCTGCCTGCCCGCCCGCCGCCCGCCCGCCGCCCGCCCGCCCGCCCGCCCGCCCGCCCGCCCGCCCGCCCGCCCGCCCGCCCGCCCGCCTGCCTGCCTGTCCGCCCGCCTGCCTGCCTGCCTGCCTGCCTAAGGATATGGCGATCGATTGATGAAAGTTGTGCAGAGATCTTCGCCCTTCCTCTACACAGCCTAGTCCGCACACCATCAGAACCTTGCGCTGTGCTGGTACTTTCTGAGGCATATCTGCGCATGCACACACCATACTCCATGCGGCCATTCACTCAAGAAAACCACACAAGCATTTCGGGTGCAGTGTAGACCACCGCACCCTTGACATAATATAGACTAGCGCACCCCTAGGCATCATATAATCTACACATACCATATACTTCACATAGTAACATACTACACATTATATGTACTACGTGACATTGTATGTACTACTTGACATTATATGTACTACTTGACATTATATGTACTACTTGACATTATATGCACTATGTGACATTATATGTACTACGTGACATTATATGTACTACTTGACATTATATGTACTACGTGACATTATGTATACTTAAACGAACACGCCATACCGTGAACGCTATACGCGCCTTTTGTGTTCCGCGCGCTGTATGACTTTGAATTACACACTGAACATGGGACGGCCTACAAACCACGCACCGAACATGAGACACCTACACCCCACGCACCGTATTTCTTGTGGATGACCTTCTGGCCCAGACGGAACGCAAACAGGCGGCTGCGGTTGGACAGCATCTGCATGCGCGCGACCAGGTTGTTGCTCTGCACACAGCACAAGAGACAAGCGGAAGGGTTTGTTGGGACAGGGTGAGACAGCGCATGCACGTGACCAGGTTGTTGCTCTGCGGGCGCACACCATGGGTTGTTCCAACGCGAGAGGGTTCTGGAAAACAAGGGGGGGCAAGGGCAGCATGTGCACCATGCGCGCCACCAGGTCCTTGCTCTGCAAACAGCAAGAGGGACAAGCGGAAGGGTTTGTTTGAAGAAAACAAACGCGGAAGGGACATTCATGCTGAAGCGAAGGGACAGCGAAGATGGCCCTACGTGGCACTGTTTTAGGGCCATGGGATGGCCTCATGCCATCCCATGCGATCACGGGCCAACAACGGGAGGACGGTGCGCCCCCCCACCTGCAACTGACGTGGCTCATCGGGCGGGCGACACACGGCCCCATAGTCCCACGGATGGCTCCTGTACTCCTATGCATACCACGCGCTACACGCTACATGGCCCGCCTGGCGCCCCACCTCCAGCCGGCGCAGCTCATCGCGGAGGCGTGATGCGGCCGCATAGTCCTCCTCGTCGATGGCCTTTTGGAGCGCGGCGCTGTGGGGCGCGAGAATGGGGGGAGGGAAGGGGAGACGAGGGCAGCTCCAAGTATGCGGTGAGACCATAGATAATATGCAGCGTATGAAGGTATGCAGTGAGACAATATACGGTCCTTAAGGTATGCAGTGAGACAATATACGGTCCTTAAGGTATGCAGTGAGACAATATGCGGTCCTTAAGGTATGCAGCGAGACAATATACGGTCCTTAAGGTATGCAGTGAGACAATATACGGCCCTTAAGGTATGCAGTGAGACAATATACGGCCCTTAAGGTATGCAGTGAGACAATATACGGTCCTTAAGGTATGCAGTGAGACAATATACGGTCCTTAAGGTATGCAGTGAGACAAGTGTGACGCAGAGGCAAGCTTTGAGTACGGGAACCAAGGTTTTCGACAATGAAGAGACACGCCCACCACACGAGAGACCCCTCATTGGATGAGCCGTGGGTTGGCGGCGTCAGGGGTCGACTGCATCCTCGGTCGGTTGCAAGAAGGGGGGAGGCGCCACACCGACACAGGACGGACACAGAGGAGGATATCGGTAACCAGGGAAGGCATATGCATCGCTCACCGCAACACCGGCTCCCGCCGTTGGACAAAAAGGGGGCTGCCTTGCGAGGCCGTAGAGCACCGCTCACCGCGCCAACAGCCCTAGCTACCGAACATCGCTCACCGCACCAACAGCCCCCGCTCTGACGAGTCGTTCATTTGCTCGGGCGGCGCGCTCCCCGCCGACTTTTGCTTCACCTTCTCGGTCTTCTGCACGTGCTGGTCCACCTGCAGGAGAGCAGAGACATAAGGAAGCGAGTAAATGAGGAAGCGAGTAGGCACATGAATAGGAATGTTTTCCGTCCCCCTCTCCGTCTTCTGCACGTGCTGGTCCACCTGCAGGCAAGTGAGTGAGTAAAGTTAGGCACGTAAGCAGGTTAAGTACCTAACCGTGTCGCACGCGTAGACATTCTGCACTCTAGACCCATCCACTCCACTCCTCGTCTACACCCATCTGGCACCGCTCACCTCCGCCACCCTGTCCCCACGATCCCACCACGCACGCCACCTGTCCTCATATCTACTAGCAGTAGGCGGTGTCCTGTCCAGCCACCCACCTCCGCCATCTTCCTGCGCCCGTGCTTCTCCGATCGGTGTCACACTACTTGACATGCTCCTCTACACCCATCCCCCGCCACCCACCTCGGCCATCTTCTTGCGCACGTGCTTCTCCATGACGGTGTCGCCATTGTTAATCGTCCGCTGCGCACCGGGGCCGCGGGGGTGGGGGACGCAGGCGGGGACCGTAACACAGGTGAAAGGCACAGGAGCACAGTAGAGGGCATGTAAACACACGGGTCAAGGCGGGAGACACCAAATTGAACATGCGTGATGATGGGCCACGGCTTGGCAAGGGCGGGGACCCCTATGGTCCGCTGCGGGGGGGCGGGGGGGGTTGGATGGAGCGCATTGCCACCAGGAAGGGGAAAGAAGCGCGCATGCATAGGTTAGGAGGGTGTGCACCCAGCAGACGACGCAAGACAGCATCATCGCAAACCTGGCAACGCCGTAGAACAGCGTAGAAGAAAAACAGCGCAGAAGCAAAACAGCAAGGCCATGAGGGGTGAGAAACCAGGTGGGAAGCAAGCACGTGATAGATAGTGATACACAGTGATACATAGTATATAGCGCATGATATATAGTGATATATACTGTGTACAGCACATGAAATATATGGTGCCCATGCACATGTGAGGGTGCGTGGACACAGGGGACGGCGTGGGGTGATATATTATATACACTACAGTATATATATCCAATAAAATATGTATGTATTTTATAATAATATATTATAAAGGGTGGAAGCATGGTAAGGGGGCTAGTGCTTCTCGAGGCAACCGCCCAATCCTTGCAGTGACCAGTAGAGTGACCAACGGGTCTGGTTCAGTATACCAGTGCTTGGCAAGGCGTGCCCTGTTCCAAGGGGGTGGTTTCCAATCGTCTTGATCCTAGTGCTTGGCAAGGCATGCCCCTGTTCCAAGGGGCTGGCTTCCAATCTTTTGGGGGGAGCAAGCAAAAGAAAAGAAAGACCTGAAGAGGGTTCTAGGAATGTCCTTTGTGGCATGAAGTTAGACCTCGCTAATCTGCACAAAAAAATCTGGGTGCGTGCGAGAGGCACACAAGGGGTCAGCCCAAGGGATCAGGTCCAAGCGCGGCGACCGAGCCAACCCTCCGCCCACCAGCAACCATAACCTGCCCTGCGCTCGTTGGGCGCTGAAAAGCCAAAATATGCGTCGAATTTACACAAGCCTTGCAAATAGGGAGTGAACAAGAGCTAGCGATATCGCATCCCTGAAATCTCGACCTATGACAGTCTCCTTCAGGGATACAGCCCGACCCGTTACTCCTGGTCATTCAACCTCTGTATCGCTTCCCCAGGTAGTAGATTAACCGCGAGGAAACCTGGCAGAGGGAGTTGTACCTGAAGCCTGGACGCCAGGTCGAGCCGTACAAAGAAAATTAGGAGCTCCTGGTTGGCCATTTCGCTCCGATCCATTGACCCCCCTCCGGATAGAGCGGCCGTCGTGGTGATTCTCTTCGGGAAAAATTCCCGGAATGCACCTGCCCGACAGCCCTTTTTCAAGGGGGACGGCAGCAAGAAGTTGCATCCCGACCAAAATTGACTACGCATTCTAGGTTGCTGAAATTTGGCCGGGGATGGGTTGTTAAACCCATCGCATAATTTAGACGCCACAGAAAGTCCGACGACCTGGCCAGGGACCGCAGCCGGCATCTCACAACGAATCGCCGTTTGCATGGTTGCCCCGTCGAATTGCTCCTCCCAATTGCGGCGGTTAGTTGATGCCGAACAGCCCCCTTATCCCTACCGCGACTGTATGATGCGCAATCGCCCTTATTCTTGACAGGACCACAATCCTACTACAGGACTGGGGATGGAAAGTGGACATGGATGCCACAAGCGGAGGATAATTAGTTTGCTGGGCGACAACTATACTGGGCTCGAAAGGTCGGTGACGTGCCCATCGGGCATCGTTCTGCCAACACGCGTGATTTTGGATCTGGACAAAATCCGTCGCGGTTGCGCAGCTTGAAGTAGCGGAAGTCTACGGATAGCGCGTACAGAATATGAGGCAAGCTAAAGAACTAAAGGAAATTTTGGCCAGGGACAGCCCGGACCACAAACTGCTCGGCTGTTACCAACCGTTGCCGATCTCTGCTTCCAGCTGGGCCTGGGCTACTGACGGCTTGTAACAGCGCCTGACGTTCGTTGCATCATGGGCTTATTCTGCTGTGCGCAACAGTAGGGCGGAAGTACAGTACAGTGTAGAACAATGTCCAGGCTCCGCCATGGCAGCGCGCGTGGTTTTGCCACGTGGAAAATAAGACGAAATTACTCATGGCGGACCTGTGGACAACGTCGTGAAAAATTGCAAGTTACGCATGGCTTAGCAGCTCGTGCTCACTGCAAACAACAAAGAAGAGGACTTCTTCATAGTTGGATGTAGAAATTGTCCTTCTGGTTTCATGGGGTAATCTCAACGCGAGGAGAGAAGCGTTGATATACCAGCGTGGTTACGGAGGTAGCACCCTCCAGTTACATGCGACACTGCCCCGAAACACCTGTTTTGATGAGAATGTGACTTGCAAACGTGACACACTGATGCCGCTTAACCGGGCACGCATAAGTGGCAGCGGAACGAAATGGCTTCCGTTGCTTCTGCTTGCCATGGTGGTAAGTGCGCGTGTTTCCGTCGGGGAAATTGTGTAGTTGCCATCTGTGTATTTAATGGCGTCGTCACACCTGCGTGAGGTAAGGCATTTTCTTTCTAAAAGTAGGTAGTGTAGCAATAAAAAAGTCTTCGGCTCATGTCAAATTCTGATATGGAACATTATGCATCTCGCAGGGAGCGCAAGTCTTCATATACTCCGCGCGCACGCAAATTCACATCGAACGACACGAAGTGCACTCGGCGTCATGGGCGGCCTCCCGCGGAGCCGACCGGGCTGCTGCCAGCGCATCATCCGCTCAAACGGCCATTCATCTTCCCGAGAATCTCGATCAATCCGCCAAGGAGTTGAACACCGTAGCCGAGCCAGACAATGACCCGGGCGGCCGCACCATCACGCCCCGAGCGAGCATCGCGCCTCGGCTCCGCGTTCGTGACGGCCACCGGGCGTCCTCCTCCTCCTGGGACGGCGGCGGCCGCGCGTTCAAAGGCCAAGGCCAATCGCGACACGGGGGCCGACCAATGGGCAGCTCCCGTGGCCATTCGGGCCGGTCCTCCCAGAGAACCCCCTGGCACCACTCCTCGGACCGCGAGCCCTCTTCTACTGGCAGACCTTGGTCCTCTTCCTCCAACGGCCATGGCGCGTCCTCGCTGCATTCGAGCATGGTCCACAGCGACCGACGAGAGGGCACAGGCAGTAGCGGGCGGGCACGTGCCGGCGGCAGCAGCGCCACTTTTCTGCAGGATCCGAGGGACGAGGAGCTAACGTTTGACCAAGGGCAGGAGATCGAGAGCGCTCTGGACGCGATCGAGTGGCAGTCGGCGCAGGGGGGTGGGTCGCAGGATGCCAGCAGCGGGTACCATCGGTACGGCCGCCACCGGCGTAAAGGGGGGGGGGGGGAAGGGACCAATCCCTCACCCGGAGCGGGGGAGGGGCCGGGGCATCGTCCAGGGTGTGGGCAGGTGTGCCCTCGGTGGTGGCGCTCGGATCAGCCCAGGCGTGGGCTGACTTTGTGCGCAAGAAGCTGGAGGAGGAGGCGGGGGGGAAGGGCGGGGGTGAAGGGGGTTTACATGGGGGGACCCAAATGGTGTCGCGCGGGGCCATGGCGAGGGCGGGGGCGGGCTTGGTACAGGGGATAGCGGGGGGGGTGGGGATAAGAATCGTGAGGAGGACGAGACGTGGGACAATGGGGGGGTTGGCGGGGCAGGAACAGGCATGGGCGGTGGATTGCGGCAAGGGGGCCGGTTTGCGAATGCCAGCGCTGATGAGGAAGGGGAGGGGGGTGACGGGGAGGGTGAGGACGAGGGCGAGGGGGAAGGTGAGGGGGATGCTGAAGCCGACGACCTCGACGACTTGTTCGGGTATCTGTTGCGGCAGGAGCGGGGCCAAGCGCAAGAGGAGGGCGGCGAGGGGGAGGCGGCGGGAAGGGGGGGGTATGGGGACGCGGTGGATGCGGGCGCACGAGCGTGGAGGGGGGATGATGCGGGCGCACAGCCAGGGAGTAGGCGGGGGGGGGATGGGGGGGGGGGGGGGGGAAGGAGATGGGGGGAGAGGGAAGATAAAGGAGAGAGCGAGGATGCAACTACCGGTTCTGGTTTGGATATGACAGCGGAGTCAGCAGGGTCATCCCCTGGGGGCCAGGGCGGGCGACCCTGGGACCTTCCAGGGGGTGGGGATGGCGATTCGTCGGAAGATGGGGGGGACCCAATGTTTACAAAGGGGGATGGTGGCATGGGTGGGGGCGGTCATGGCCCGGGGGGGGACAACTGGCCGTCTGCCCGGCCAGGCTCTGGTAGTGGCTCTGGTAGTGGCTCTAGTAGTGGCTACGGGGGTGGCAGGGAGGATGCGGCGGGTAATGCTGGCGTTGGTGCTGGTGTTTTTCCTGGAAATGATCGAGAGGGAGGTGGGGGGACTGAAGAAGGGGTGGGTGGTTCAGGGGGGACCGGAGAGGGGCGGGGGGTGGGTCGGCCAGGGTCCCCCCAGCGGGCGCGTGGGTGGGGCAGCGCGCTTTGGAGTTGGAGTTTTGGGCGCCTCTGGGGCAGTAGGGAGGATGCGGATGTCAGAGATAAGGGTTCTGGTGCTGCATCGTCGCTAGCAGGGACCTCCGGCGGCGCGGTGCCTTGGGCGGGTGAGGACGGCGAAACAGATGGGGTATCGGCACGGCTGGATGGGCATGGGGGGTTGTCGGTGGGGGGGGGGAAGCTCTGCGCGGTCCGCGTGGGGATGAGTATGGATGGAGGCCGGAGGATATTGCTGTCGACGGCGCGGGGCGCCGCGGAGTGGGCGGCAGGACAGATGGCGTGCCGGGGCGCGACGCGGACGAATTGGATGCGGAGAGGATGCAGCAATGGGTGGAGCAGGAGGAGGAGGGTGAGACGGAGGGGGGGGATGGTGATGGGGGAATTGGGGCGGAGGATGGCAGTAGGAGGGGCGCGGGGCCGCGGGGGGCTGACTTGACTCGCGGGGGTGACGTTGTAGCATCAGGGGGGGAGGCGGGGGCGAACTTGGATGGGTTTGCTGACAAGGGTGGTGGATTTGATGAGGCTGGAGACGGTGATG
>RPFO01000027.1:12500-17500 GCA_009746045.1 Mesostigma viride | reverse complement strand
TGAAATACGTATTTAGTGTATTTTAGGCACATTTGGGGGTTGTTTGAGGGGTGATGTGGATTAATAGTAATAATAAGGCTAATAGTAATAATAGTTTTAATAATAGTGGATTTCGCTTCTTTCTAGTGGCGGGATGATTCCACCCCTGGTGGCCATCTGAGGCATGTTTGCGTGGGGAAGAGAACGGCAGGCTCAGTGTTTTTGAGTTTGTTTCTCTCTATTTGTACGGTTTTGTTTCTGTTCCGTGGCTACTGGCCCTTATTGTTGGGTCGTGTGCATTGTTTGTGTCTCTGTTTGTACGGTTTTGTTTCTGTTCCCTGGCTACTGGCCCTTATTGTTGGGTCGTGTGCATTGTTTGTGTCTCTATTTGTACGGTTTTGTGTCTGTTCCCTGGCTACTGGCCCTTATTGTTGGGTCGTGTGCATTGTTTGTGTCTCTGTTTGTACGGTTTTGTTTCTGTTCCACGGCTACTGGCCCTTATTGTTGGGTCGTGTGCATTGTTTGTGCCTCTATTTGTACAGTACGGTTTTGTTTCTGTTCCGTGGCTACTGGCCCTTATTGTTGGGTCGTGTGCATTGTTTGTGTCTCTGTTTGTACGGTTTTGTTTCTGTTCCACGGCTACTGGCCCTTATTGTTGGGTCGTGTGCATTGTTTGTGTCTCTATTTGTACGGTTTTGTTTCTGTTCCACGGCTACTGGCCCTTATTGTTGGGTCGTGTGCATTGTTTGTGTCTCTGTTTGTACGGTTTTGTTTCTGTTCCACGGCTACTGGCCCTTATTGTTGGGTCGTGTGCATTGTTTGTGTCTCTATTTGTACGGTTTTGTTTCTGTTCCGTGGCTACTGGCCCTTATTGTTGGGTCGTGTGCATTGTTTGTGTCTCTGTTTGTACGGTTTTGTTTCTGTTCCGTGGCTACTGGCCCTTATTGTTGGGTCGTGTGCATTGTTTGTGCCTCTATTTGTACAGTACGGTTTTATTTCTGTTCCGTGGCTACTGGCCCTTATTGTTGGGTCGTGTGCATTGTTTGTGTCTCTGTTTGTACGGTTTTGTTTCTGTTCCACGGCTACTGGCCCTTATTGTTGGGTCGTGTGCATTGTTTGTGTCTCTATTTGTACGGTTTTGTTTCTGTTCCACGGCTACTGGCCCTTATTGTTGGGTCGTGTGCATTGTTTGTGTCTCTATTTGTACGGTTTTGTGTCTGTTCCCTGGCTACTGGCCCTTATTGTTGGGTCGTGTGCATTGTTTGTGTCTCTGTTTGTACGGTTTTGTTTCTGTTCCACGGCTACTGGCCCTTATTGTTGGGTCGTGTGCATTGTTTGTGTCTCTATTTGTACGGTTTTGTTTCTGTTCCCTGGCTACTGGCCCTTATTGTTGGGTCGTGTGCATTGTTTGTGTCTCTATTTGTACGGTTTTGTTTCTGTTCCGTGGCTACTGGCCCTTATTGTTGGGTCGTGTGCATTGTTTGTGTCTCTATTTGTACAGTACCGTTTTGTTTCTGTTCCGTGGCTACTGGCCCTTATTGTTGGGTCGTGTGCATTGTTTGTGTCTCTATTTGTACGGTTTTGTTTCTGTTCCACGGCTACTGGCCCTTATTGTTGGGTCGTGTGCATTGTTTGTGTCTCTATTTGTACGGTTTTGTTTCTGTTCCCTGGCTACTGGCCCTTATTGTTGGGTCGTGTGCATTGTTTGTGTCTCTATTTGTACGGTTTTGTGTCTGTTCCCTGGCTACTGGCCCTTATTGTTGGGTCGTGTGCATTGTTTGTGTCTTTTGATATGCTGGCACGTAAATTTTGCATGTAAGGCTGATGAAGAACAGAACCCTTTGTCTTTTTCGTTAAGCAATCAGGAGACATGCCAGTTCACATCGGACGCCAGTTTCATTTCATGACCATCTGTTTGTTTGCGTTTATTTGCGTTTCTGCTGTGGGCAGGCGTACTTACTTATGATTCACCATATGTTCTATGCTTTGCCATGTGCCCCTCACAACAACGCTGCATACTTAAGTTACGTGGGCTTCCTTTACTATATGCGCTATTCAGGGATGCCACGATCTGTCGCGATCGTGTCCCGGTGCTGCCAGCTATGATGTCCTAGCGGTGCCAGCTATAATGTCCGGTGGTGCCAGCTATATTGTCCCGGTGCTGCCAGCTATAGTGTCCCAGTGGTGCCAGCTATAGCGTCCTGGTGCCATGTATCTCCCTGTGGTTGTGATGCCACTTGCTTCCGCAGGTTACATGCTCACATGCCCCATTATAATACCCTTGCTTTGGTCTTGTACCAGGCAGCTTCTTGCACCAGGTAGCGCAGACGCAGGTTGTGGTCTTATAGTGCAACCTATCATCGTTGCTGGGGTGGTCCTTTCATTTATTGGCACAATGATCCAAGCCACGCCCAAGCCATGCCTCGCAAAGTGCTATTTAACACGTCCTATCATTCTTGTTGGGGTGGTCTTTTGAACACGTCCTATCATTCCTGTTGTGATGGCCTGCTAACATGCGACTGTGTGAGTGCGACCCAACATTCGCCCACAGGTGACGAGCCCTTTTGCGCGGCAGCACCTCTACCTCCCACTGCTAAAGAAATTCAACGAGAAGCATAAAGCAGGGCCCGTCATCGTGCTCTCCTCAGGCAAGGGCCCTCTAAATTATAGTAACCGCATGCATGTTGCGCTGTTAAGTAGTTGTTGCCCACTTGAAGCATATAGCAGGCCTTATCATAAGGCAAGGGCCTTCCAAGTTATAGTGACAGCAAGCATGTTGCTCTATATAGTAGGTGTTGCACACGTGAAGCATAAAGCAGGCCTCCTCATCATGCTGTCATCAGACAAGGGAGGGCATGCTTTACGCAGTGAGATAGTCGTCGCCGCCCTATCACCATGTTGCAGAGGCTTTTTTCTTTTTGTCCAATTTTGTCGGGCCTTGCCTGAGTTGCCTCGCCTAGACGCAATCCACTTTTCTTACCTCCCCTCTTTGTTGTCTGCTTGTGGATTTTTTGGCCGTGCCATTGAATCTTGTGCAGATTTTGTGGTGGAGGCGCATCGTGCGTGGAGCCTCGTCAAAAGGCTGGTGGAGGCGGCTGCCTATTCCCACCACTCCTACCTGCAGAAGCCCATGAGCGGTTTCTTCGCGGTCTATTTCGCGCTGCAGATCTGTGAGGAGGTTCACCTGTATGGGTTCAGCCCCTACCGCAAGGGCGAGCGTGTGCACTACCATTACTTTGACTCAGTCGCGGCGGTCACCGCGTCCCATTCTTTTGATCTGGCGTACGTCATCTTCCGGCAGCTAAGCCAGTGGCCTGGGCTGGATGCGGTGCTTCGCATCCACCCAGAGGATTGAGAATAGGTGATGATGTTGAGACTACTAATTAACATTTTGAATTCTAATAAACTTTTCTACGCCCAAGCACCCGACAGCTGACCCGACAGTACAGAGGAGTCGCCCGCGTGATCAAACGTAGTTTTTCACCACCGTGCATGACCTGCGATCTGCACCACATGGCATGTGTGGTCAGTGCCCTGCATGTGCCAGCATGGTATTCATTCATTCATCAGTCATTCATTCATTCATTCATTCATTCATTCATTCATTCATTCATTCATTCATTCATTCATTCATTCATTCATTCATTCATTCATTCATTCATTCATTCATTCATTCTCGCGCCATTGGGAGCGTCATGGGGTACCAACTTTTTAGTAGGTACCTTTCATTCCTTTTGATGCATAGCAAGAAGTCAGAAGGGGGAGATAGGTTAAATAGTGCCGGAACCTTTTGCCACCTGTGGCAAACAGGTCCGGTACACTATTTTGCCCGGAATAACCACTTCCGAGCACCCAAGTTAAGTCGGCCGAATTAACTTGGGTGCTCGGAAGTGGTTGGGGGATGATGCAGACGATATTTGTCTAAACTTTTGTGTAATTATTTTTCTAATGAGATTAGCATAGTACTCCGTGGCATGCCTTTGCGCATGACACGCAAGTACTTACTTACTTACTTCGGAAGTGGTTATTTCGGGCAAAATAGTGTACCGGACCTGCAGCAAAAGGCTCCGGCACTATTTAACCTAACTAAAACCTGGACTCATGGGGGGGAGTGAAGGGCCGACAGTGAGCCACCCGCTTGGGGCCTGCTGAGCACGCACTTAATTGGGCGCCGGCGTGGCTCAAGGTGAATTCGAACCCCTGACCTCCAAGGTGCACAGGTTTTAGTTAGGTTACGTAGTGGCGGAACCTTTTGCCACCTGCGACAAACAGGTCCGGTACACTATTTTGCCCGGAATAACCACTTCCGATCCATTCCATGTTAATTCCCCTCCCACTGAGGACTTATGCTCACGTGAGACAGTCACGTGTCTATTAATTAATTAATTAATTAATTAATTTGATAAAAGCCAAGTAGGACATTGGGGGGTCCAATCTCAAGTTGGAGTAGCGCAATCGACAGATCTCGATGAGGGCACTCTGAATCTAATCTGCCAACTATGCCAAGCATTGTCAATATTTGGACGGCAGGGGTCAAAGTCCGATACACCCAAAAAAAAATTAATTAATTCGCAAAAATGTGCTTTTTTTATAGGGTAGACCGGTCTATCGCCAACCCTTTCAATCAATTAATTGGTTAAACTCGTGCTCCCGTTGGGGAGTCACGGAGCACCGAAGTGCTTTTAATCCCTATATGTGCACAACAAGAAGTGGTGGCAGAAGATTGTCCAGGCTCACACGCCAGCCCCTGTGGGCAAGCCCCCCCCCCCCCAAGAGGAAGG
This sequence comes from Mesostigma viride, assembly GCA_009746045.1. NCBI lineage: Eukaryota > Viridiplantae > Streptophyta > Mesostigmatophyceae > Mesostigmatales > Mesostigmataceae > Mesostigma > Mesostigma viride. The sequence goes on along the minus strand of RPFO01000027.1, from coordinate 12,740 downwards.
GGCGTTTTGCTGAGTAGTGTAGTTAGGATTTTCTAGACTAGATGGCTTAGAGTTAGGTTAGTTCGATTACGCGGCTTCCTCCACTCCACCCACCCAATGATCAAGGAATATGTGCTACATGATCTCCCAACGGAGGCATGTTATAATTTAATTTAATTTAATTTAATTTAATTTAATTTAATTTAATTTAATTTAATTTAATTTAATTTAATTTAATTTAATTTAATTTAATTTAATTTA
>RPFO01000027.1:7500-10000 GCA_009746045.1 Mesostigma viride | reverse complement strand
TTAGTATCTTTCGTAAGTTAGGGGACGTGTAAAGTGCTCATATAGAGAGAGAACCTTACCGGTTCATCTGTGTTCTGATTGGCTGAGACGCCCTGTAGGATTGCGTTGGACTCCTCAGTGTTGGCGGGGACATAAGCTTTGCCTGTTTGTCACCATAGCCATCAGGCGGATACCCCCAATACTGATGTGAAGTTATTTCTAATAACCAAACATGCTCACTTCAGGCCCTGTTATTGGACAGTCATATCCGATAAACAGGAAGTGTGTCTGTATGAACAAGCAGAGAGACGGCCGACCAAAAAGGGGACCACCGCTCTCTACCGCGTAAGTACCGTCTTGTAGGAAAGGCCTCTAGATCGACGGGAAACGACCACCCTCTACGATTCCTGGATAGTGCTAGGAATCTCCCCTGTCTCTCATGGGGTTTGATAACTCCGTTCTGTCTTTGATGACAGGAGGTAGATTTGTGCATTTAGTGGAGCAGAGGCCACCTTTTTATTCTGTTACAGGAGGCAGATGACGTGTAAAGATAGGTGGCAGACAGTAATGAAGGCTACCACCACCCAGTCGGTGGGGCCTCCGCATGTGACTAAGTTTGGCATGCAACCGATTCGGGCCGTGGCGGTGCCCGCACTCCCTGTAACTAGGATCGAACTAGCCATAGCTACATATCCATCCACCCCTGGCATCCCATTACCATTTCCCTGATGATCCACTTATGCTCACGTGACGCAGCTACGTGTATGATTTAATGAGCCCGTGGCTATCAGCCTACGTGATAGTGGCCTGTCGCCCGTCGCCCGTTGCCCGTGACTCGCCGCTGAAATTGCCCGTCGCCCGTCGCCCGTCGCCCGTTGCCCATCGCTCGAAATTCCTTCCGTCCCTTGCTGAAATCGCCCGTGGCTAGCGTCCCTCGTCGCCCGTCGCCTGTCGCCTGAAATTCCTTCCGTCCCTTTCTCGTAGTACAGTAACGTGTTCCTTCGCTGCGCTCCGGAGAGGCAAGGGTGTATGGCGCAGTCAACATCGGGTCATCAGTATGTCGACATATGCATCAACAAGATCTAGCGGTCGCGCGCCTGGCGCTTCGCACGTAGTTTATCTGGGATTCATCACTCGATCTCCGGAGATTTCCGGAGTACCCCCAAATGGCTGATTTTTGTACCACGATTCACTACCTGTGTAATTATCGGCACTACCCTAATTAGGCGGCAAACGGTCACGAAGCTGGATTTCTTCAAGGTGTTAGGAGCATTAATCGCGCCTGTCATTATTTTGTTTCTATTTCCTCAGGTTGAGTGGTGGTGGCCAAGGCCTGCACTATGTGATTTTGTTAGATGATGCCTCCAGTGCTGCAAACTGGCATGGCGCCCCACTGAGGGCTGGGCTGGCCGCCAGGTGTAAATAAGTACAGACATGGTGTATGCGCCTTGCATGCAGTTGTCTCAGTTGTCAGGAACGCGCAGAGTCACTAACATATTCCACAGGCACTGCAGGGGCACCATGGCGAAAATTTCTCAACGTACTCCGAAATGCTGCTTGCATAGAACATGCTCAACAGACACAAACACACTCTCGAGTGCTTTTATTCCTCCCCGGCCCATGGGAACAGAGCTTAAACTTTTAATTATACGAAAACTTTTTAAGTTTTCGTCTCTCACGGAGCAGCCTGCCATTCAGCGGCTGCTGGGTTTAAGGTACCCAACTTTTGGAACCTAGCTTTAGGGGCCCACCATGACCTCTGTTTCCTTTAGGGGCCCACCATGATCTCGTTAACACTCTCTCATCTCTGCATGCTCCATGACCTCCCCACGGGGGCAATGCATTATCAAGGAGACAAACCTTATATTTATAGGACAGGAGTGTGATCAATGCCGGGGACAGCCATGCAGCCACTGCTACTAGGTGATACTAATGGCTTGCGTAGCAATAATTTGCCTATAACATAGCAAAAAAACGGAAACTAGTTGCGCTTGATCGGGTACAGCGGCTCGCTGCCGTTGATTTGCCAGATGGTCGTCACCAGGATGGTGGCCACCGTGAGCCACACGCACGAAGGCGCGAGCACCATGCCTGCCTTGGGCGACACGCTCCAGAACAAGTAGGTGGTGTAGTATACAGACATGAGCACGCCAAAGACAAGGGGGACGGCGGCACCGCGGCGCTGGTCACCAAACGCCGTATTCCAGAGATCACCTGCAGCGATTATTAGATGTTGTGTAGCAAGGGGCACCTGCGTGGTTAGTGAGATAAGCCGTATTCTAGAGGTCAGCTGCACCGATACACAGATGAAGGGAGGATGCATGCAAAGTTTGCAGCTGGCTTCCTGAGACAAGCTGTGTTTCGTAAATGGTCGGTGTAAGCACAAGTTTACGAAACCCTGCAGGTGGGCATTGAACGTTATCATGTGTTGTCCCCTAACGCTGGCACGCATGAAAAAACTCAGAAAAACAGGATTGAAGGAGGCAGGGAGGCATATGACCAAGATGGCGAGCCCTGGAAC
>RPFO01000027.1:0-2500 GCA_009746045.1 Mesostigma viride | reverse complement strand
GGAAAGGTATGGGCAGCATTAGCATCAGATCGGGTACATCTCGGTTGCGGGTGCACGTCAGTTTCAGGCGCACCATCCTGGCATCGCCGGCATTAGCCCGAGATACGTTTGCGGCAAGCCAATGGGTCTGTATCTGCGGTCATTATTTGCCATAAACCAATACGTTTTATCATTACACATGCCACACTGGCATACGGTGCAAGGCAGGCATTTCGGGCCTGTCTGTCTGCAAAGTGTGCCAGCAGTACTTCAGGGTGGATGAATGGTATCAAGGCATCCACGCATGCATGATCGGCAGAGCTGCAGTGTAAATTGGAGGTAAGATTTACGATGCAAATAGAACCGCACAGTGCAGCCGGTTGGACAAGAGGGTGCCAGGGTGCCAGGGTGACTCGACATTCCAGCGCAGCGGCGTGTTCCAGGGTGGTGATGTGCCTTGGCTCTGCTCGTCTCCCCTGGTTTGTCGCAAATCTCAGGAGCCGCCCTCGCTTGCTGCAAATGTTGGGAGCCATCCATTCTCGTTTGCGCCACTTGCAAAGGGAGCAAAGGGAGCCGACCCCCTGTTCATGCGGAGAGATGCATGCAGGTGACATGCAGGTGTCGGTGGGTCGGTGGGTCAGTCGGTGGGTCGGTGGGTTTTAACCCATGTTCAGGCGGAGAGGCACATGCAGGTGCCATTTGCTCATCCACCCAATGAACCAGCCGACCGACCGACCGACCGACCGACCAACCGACCGACCGACCAACTGACCGACCGACCGACCGACCGACCGACCGACCGACCGACCGACCGACCGACCGACCGACCGACCGACCGACCGACCGACCGACCGACCGACCGACCGACCGACCGACCGACCGACCGACCGACCGACCGACCGACCGACCGACCGACCGACCGACCGACCGACCGACCGACCGACCGACCGACCCACCGACCCACCGACCGGCCGGCCGACTGGCCGACCGACCAACCGACTGACCGACCGACCGACCAACTGACCGACCGACCGACCGACCGACCGACCGACCAAGCGACCGACCGACCGACCGACCGACCCGACCGACCGAGACCACAGACCCACCGACCGGCCGGCCGACTGGCCGACCGACCGACCAACCGACTGACCGACCGACCCACCAACCGACCGACCGACGATGGACCGACCCACCAACCAACACGCATGCACCACCCGCTTACCCACTCCCACACTCGTGCGCCACCCACTCCCCCACTCCCCCACTCCCCCACTCCCCAACTCCCCCACTCATGCGCCACCCACTCCCCCACTCGTGCGCCACCCACTCCCCCGCTCGTGCGCCACCCACTCCCCCACTCCCCCACTCATGCGCCACCCACTCCCCCACTCGTGCGCCACCCACTCCCCCACTCGTACGCCACCCCTCCCACTCACCCCACTCGTGCGCCACCCACTCCCACTCCCCCACTACCCACTACCCCACTCGTGCGCCCGTCCCCCACTCGTGCGCCACTCCCACCATCATGCGCCACCCACTCCCCACTCATGCGCCACCCACTCCCCCACTCATGCGCCACCACTCCCCCACCATGCGCCCCACTCCCCTCCCCCACTCATGCGCCACCCACTCCCCCACTCGTGCGCCACCCACTCCCCCCACTCGTACGCCACCTACTCCCCCACTCCCCCACTCGTTGCGCCACCCACTCCCCCACTCGTGCGCCACCCACTCCCCACTCATGCGCCACCCACTCCCCCTCCATGCGCCACCCACTCCCCCACTCATGCGCCACCCATCCCCACTCCCCACTCCCCACTCATGCGCCACCATCCACCACACACTTCCCCCACTCCCCCACGCGTGCGCCACCCCACTCCCCCACTCGTGCGCCCCCCCCTCATGCGCCACCCACTCCCCCTCATGCGCCACCCACTCCCCCATCCCCCACTCCCCAAACTCCCCACTATGCGCCACCCACTCCCCACTCATGCGCCACCCACTCCCCACTCCCCCACTCCCCACTCCCCATCTACGCCACCCACTCCCCACTCGTGCGCCCCATCCCCCACTCGTGCGCCACCCACTCCCCACTCATGCGCCACCCACTCCCCACTCATGCGCCACCCACTCACTCCCCCACTCCCCCATCCCCCACTCATGCGCCACCCACTCCCCACTCATGCGCCACCCACTCCCCACTCATGCACCACCCACTCCCACTCATGCGCCCCACTCCCCACTCCCCCACTCCCCCACCGTGCGCCACCCACTCCCCCTCATGCGCCACCCACTCCCCCACTCATGCGCACCCACTCCCCACTCATGCGCCACCACTCCCCACTCCCACTCGGCGCCCCCACCCCCACTCATACGCCACCCATCCCACTCCCCACTCCCCACCTGCGCCACCCACTCCACCCCATGCGCCACCCACTCCCCCACTCATGCGCCACCACTCCCCACTCATGCGCCACCCCCCCCACTCATGCGCCACCCACTCCCCCACTCGTGCCCACCC
>RPFO01001557.1:0-33628 GCA_009746045.1 Mesostigma viride | reverse complement strand
GGTGTGTCGATACTTCTGACACCGCCCTTACTCGGCACACAGGCCGGAAAACAAAACTCAAGCAAGCCAGAAACAAATGTCCCCTCTAGTGTTACGTCGCGTAACAAATTCGTTGTAGTTACGGACGTAAATTAGGTCCTTGGCCTCGGTGTGTTCTAGGTTACGTGCAAGTTCTAGTTTGGACATGATTTGTCCCCGTAACACAGACTGTGGTATAATTGGGTGCCTTTGGGCGCCGCGCCGCGTACATATTAGTGGTCCTTATCCTTTGTGTAGAATGTAGTGGAACCGGCGTGCATCTGTGCACCTGCCTGTGTTTCTGTGTTTCTGCAGGCGGAGGCCAGGTCGGCCCGAGCCTGTTGGACCGTTGGTGCCATTTATGCACGTTCCACTCCTTGTGTGGTCACTCGGGTGTGTTAAATGAATTACAAACACTATAAGGCTTGGGTCACGGCAGTTTAGTTGTGTTTCCTTCCTCTTTTGCCTGGAGTAACGGTGGTTAACGTCGCGTAACAATTCGTTGTAGTTACGGACGTAAATTAGGTCCTTTGCCTCGGTTGTCCCTAGGTTTACGTTTAGGCTCCTACCGGGACATTATTGTCCTCGTAACAGTACTGTGGTACATTGGGTGCCGTTGGGCGCCGCGCCGCGTACTTTACTAGTGGTCCTGATCCTGTGGTAGAATGTAGTGGACCAGCGTGCATCAGTAGATTTAGTGGACCAGCGTGCACCTGTAGGCGAGGGCCATGTCGGCCCGAGCGTGTTGGACCGTTGGTGACCATTTATGCGCGTTCTACCCCTTGTGTGTGCACTCGGCGTGTGTTAAGTGAATTGACACATTTAGGCTTGGGTCACGGCAGTGTAGTTGTGTTTCCTTCCTCTATTCCTGGAGTAAACGGGTTTTGTAAATGGTTGTATGGCGTATTATAGCAACACTTACGTTAATGCATTGAGATCAGCTCCGTCACGTTCGTCTTTCGCCAGAGGGTTAAGTAGAGGAGGCCTGACCAGTTTAGGTAGTATCAGGCCCATTAGAGGTAGAGGTGGAGGTAGATATCCGCGGCGTAACAATGGTTCCGGAGGAACTTCAGTAGGTAGTGAACGAGACGACTATCCCTTGCCACATACACCTTTTCAAGACCCCTTCCGCGTCCAGGAACAAGAAGTCGACACTTCCTTGATAGGTAATGGGCGGGTCGCCTTCAAGCTAGGAGCGTCGTGCTGCCCGTTTCGGGACACGCTTTACCTAGAAGCTAGACCTGCTCACAGCGGATAAATCCTTTCGTAGTTAGCCTGTCCTTCGCCTTGTTTTCCTGCTTACGGTTGTTTCCTGCCTTAGATCGGGGAGTATTACTGTTCGGAGACGATTAGCGTCGCCGTACCTACACCTTTTTCCTTGTGCTGCTGCTTTATTAGACGGCCGCACCCGCAGAGTTACGGGGCGCTGTGTTAGGACGAGCGCTGGGATATCCGGCCGCTGACTTAGGACGAGAGCTGGAAACTCCCGCCCTCCTTCTTCTTTCGGTGATCCAGATCGTCAAGCTAAGTCGCCTACCCCTACCTCGTCTAGCTTGACATCACAAGACACGCCAGGTGAGTTATCATGAGTCAACGTCGTGTTTTTACTGCGCCTTCCCATTCATCTAGTGATAATAGTTTAGCTAAGTATTACGTAGTTATTACCCCTCAATGGTCAGCCATTTTCCTCTCTTGGTCAGATGCTAGGAAGATAGTGCAAAACCGTACATATAATGTAATTAGGTATAAGAAATTTGTTACCTTCGAGGAAGCTCAACAATTCCTTATAGACCATAGCGTATCAGATCTAGGCCTACACGTACGTTCTACTCCTCATGGTCGCCCTCCTGTAGAAGCTCTAGATTTTGCTACCCCTCCTTCGTCTCCCCCTAAGAGGGCTGCATCCTCATCTAGCTTAGATACTCCTCTCACCTTGGAATTCGGTTCCCTATCCATTACTGTTGTTAAAAAGGACTGATTTAAATTGTTCCTTTCTTTTAAACCATTAAAATCTTTTCCTTTTCTTTCCTTGCCTTATATTAGGCCTTGTCCTTTATCCTTGCTGCTTTCAGTTAGATTTTTGATCATTTACTTAAACAAAAATGGATCCAGTGGGTGGTAACCTGTCGCCTATACCTACCAATACTCCTACTATGAATAATAATAATAATAATAATAACAACCATAACAACAATCGGGTAACCGACGGGACTCACTTGAAACGGTACACCATCTCACTCCTCAAGGTAATCTTCGTGCCTCACCTCCTTCTCCTCTTGCTGATGGTCGCCGTCGTCCCTCACTTACCCCTCCTACCTATGAACAACGTCAACGTATGCAAGTCAGATTTAGTGATGACCCTTCCCTTACCCTGAACCAGGCCCCTGCCCCTCCTGCAACCTTGGCTCAACCCTCCAGCAGGTCCTCACTAACTAACAATGTTTTTAGGCCTCCTTCCCACCCTGTGCCTTCCATGCCTGCTCTTAACACGGGTCGTGCCTCTGCCCCTGTCGGTCCTTCTGGGCGCCCTAGTGCAGTTCCCTTTTACCCACCTGCTTCCTGGTCCTACCCTGAGACGGCCTATGAGGCAGCCCAGGTCCTACCCGTGTGGCTGATTTAGAAGTTAATAGTGATTTCAGTACCATGCCCTTAGATGACAGAAATTATGATCATTTTGCCTATTCCTCTCTTCGTGAGCAATATACTGTCCCCTTCTCTTATGGGCACCAGCCTGAAACGGTGGCCCCTCTAGACCCCTACCCAAGACTTTTCCTCTTCCTTCCTTCTATCCCGCTTATGTAGCAGTGGAAGATAGTGGCCCTATGGGAAAAACTGACTCTTCTAATCCCCCTAAGCCCCTGCTCTTCCCCTCTTTGCTAACCTTCCCAAGCTGGATGTCAAGTCTACCCCTCAACAGTTTTTCACCTTTATTATGTTGCTTACCAGAACACGGAGTCGTGGCAGAATCATAATAGATGGCGTCTTTCTGATGCTGTATTAGTTCCTCACTATCTCACAACCTGTATTACTCCTGAGCTTGCTAACCTCATTCAGTGTGAGTCTTTGGCCTCTCATGCCTACCCTAACTCTGTAGCAGAATTGTTTAAGCGTTTAGAGAACCATTTAGTCCCTCCTGATTCAGATTGGCAGGATAGATTAGCCTTTGGTACCTTGCAGCAGGGTACCAAATCCTTTAAAGAATATATGAAAGAGTTTGATGCTCAGATGGTACGAATTAGGGATTTGTCGGGTGCAGAAGTACGTGCTCGCTTCCTTCAGGCCTCAGTAGACCCTTATTGCGTGAAGTCAAGCGCCAGTTCTCTGCCTACCGTTTTACTGACCTGCCCCTCAAGCATGTGCGCCAGCATCTTTGCGTGTAGCAGATTTCTTCTCCACCCTTCTCTTCCTACCCGTTCCCGTATTAATAATATTATCCTTACCCCTGAGGAGGAGAACTCCTATGTAGAAGAATTAGATATCTGTGTGACTGACCTTTCAGCTCTGGATGTCTCTCATATTACCTGCTATCATTGTAAGGAAGTAGGTCATCTTAAACGTGAGTGCCCCAAGTTCCTTTCGGGTGCTCCCCCTCATCCCGACGCTCGCCCTCCTCGTACCCCTCAGCGTGCTCCTATTCGTCCCACTTCAGGACGCATTCCTTCAGCTACCCCTAGTAGGCTGAATGCTGTGCAGACAGGATCCCCAGGGTTCCCCTATGATAATCAGGCTCCCGCACCCTCTTCAATCCCTCGTGACCCTCCAGCAGTGGCTTTTCCGCCAGGGTCTTCTTCGGGGTTCGTTCCTATGGATTTGGGGGGGGAGGGGGAACAGTAGGCCTGTCAGCCGGGGGTAACCTGGACAGGTCCTTAGATAGTACCCCAGATAAAATTTTTGCCTGCCTGTTTTTATAACCTCTGTAGGAGCTGAATCTTCCCTACCACTACGTGTGCGTCCTCTTATGTTCTTGAATGGTGGTTTAACCGTCCCTCACACTGTTGTAGACCCCTTCTTGCATGCTGATGAACTCTTGAATGTCTCTGTGTTGGTAGATAGCGGTGCGGCTAGCTCCTTTGTGAGCGAGGCCCTAGTTAGACGTTTAGGACTAGTCCCTACCCCTCACACCAAACCCGTTACTGTTCATTATGCTGATGGTCGCACCAGTCATTCCCCGGGTACGGTGTCCCTTCCCATGGTTATACAAGGACGTACTGTCAACCTGACGGCCACTATAGGCCCTATCACTACCGCTGATGTATTACTAGGATTAGATTGGCACCAGGATAATAAGATTACTATTAATTATGATACCATGGTCATTTGGTTTCCAGATAGCTCTTACTGGGTACCTGAACGTCATTATAGATTGGAAAATTTATCCTTGGTAGATATTACTCCTCCTACACCTGTTGATCCTCCTGTAAGACCTATACCTGAAGTATAATGTCAAATGACGAATTACGTTCTGAATTAAAGCAAAATGGATACCTATTATGTATGTTCCTTCAGTTAGAAGTACAACAGATACCTATCACTAACAATAGTGTGGATATAGATGTAAATACAGTGGATACAATAGGAGTAGGATTTACTGAAAATGAAATAGTAAGATACATGGCTGTGATAGATTCCTCAAAAGTATTTGAAGAAAAGACTCCTTCTTATCCTCCTCCTCGTTCTGTTTTACACCGTGTAGTTATCAAGGACGGTGCAGTTCCTACGCACTCTCCGATGTATAGAATGGGCCCTACCGAGTTAAAGGAACTAAAACAGATTTTAGTGTCATTATTAGAAGCAGGATTGATAGAGCCTAGTAACTCCCCCTACTCAGCTGGTGTCCTGTTAGTTCCTAAGCCAAATGGCAAGTTTCGCCTAGTTACTGATTATAGGAAGTTGAATGATATTACTGTGAAATCTAAATACCCTCTACCTCGTATTGACGATATATTTAATAAGGTTAAAGGTTCCACTTGTTTCACAGTACTGGATTGTGCGGATGGTTTTTGGCAGTTGCGGATAGCTCCTGAGGATTGCCATAAAACCGCCTTTGCTACCCCTTTTGGTCATTACCAGTTTAGAGTAGCGGCTATGGGACTCTGTAACTCGCCTGCCTCTTTTCAAATGTTAATGAATGAAGTGCTTAGACCTGTTATGGGAAATTCTCATCTTCCTCAGGTGTCCTCTGATCTAAAGGATCCCTCCTTCTCCTCTGTTTCTTTATCTGAGCATGACCGTTCTTGTGCTCAAGCTTACTTAGATGATATTCTTATTTACTCTCCTGATTTTGAAACGCACCTACGTGATTTAAAGAAAGTATTAGAAATAATGGCTGAAAATTCTTTGTGGGCGCGCCGTGCTAAAGTGCGTTCGGGTAGGAGTGTCCCATTTTTAGGGCACGTTCTGTCAGATGCCGGGGTCGCTACCGACCCGGATAAAACTAAGTCAATTCAGGAATGGCCTACTCCTACCGACGTTAAAGGTGTACGTAGTTTCCTAGGAATTGCTTCTTACTATAGGCGTTTTATCCCGCGTTTCGCCACTATAGCAGCCCCTATTAATCATTTATTAAAGAAGGATATCCCCTTTGTTTGGAGTAGTGAGTGTCAGTCTGCTTTTCAGTGCCTAAAATCCCTACTCCTTTCCCCTCCTGTACTCATCCTACCGGATACTACTAAACCCTTTGTTGTGGCTACAGATGCTAGTAAAGTAGCTATAGGTGGTGTCCTTCTCCAGGATCAGGGTCAGGGCTTACAGCCAATTGAATATATCTCTAGGACAATGCTCCCTGCGGAGCGTAACTATCCCGTCCACCAGCAGGAACTCTTAGCTGTGGTGTATTGTTGCCACGCGTGGCAGCACTTCCTTAAAGGTGCTCAATTTGATGTCTGCCTGAATGAACCCTGTGAGCTAGATCCTTATAGGTTAGTTATCCAAACGGATCATCGTCCCCTTACCCATCTTCTCTCCCAACCCAACCTTACCCCTCGGCAAGCGCGCTGGATGGAATTTTTAGCACAGTTTTCCCCTTTTAAACTTCAGTATGTCAAGGGTGTAGATAACATAGTACCAGATGCACTCTCTCGTCGTGCAGACTATTCCTTCTTCGAGGACCTTGATGTTCTCAATATTACTCTAGTTCCTACTACTATGGGTGTAACCCCTTATGGTGAACTACCTGATGATGATTCCTATGCCTACCTCTTTCATACAGCTGTTCGCATGCCTGATCTCCTTTCTCACGTAGGACTCTCTCTCCCGTGTGAGGCCCTTCCTGTGGCCTCGGTGGGGGGGGAGGGGAAAAATAAAATTTCTATACCGCTTAGCCATATAGCGACTAGGTCAGGAAAGTCTTATGAAAACGTAGTCCCCCTAGGACCTCCCCTTCTCTTCGGCAAGGCGGTAGGAGATCTCTTTAAACCTGTTCTGGATACTTCTGTAGCGATGCCTACCTCTGATCTTGAACGCCTTATTAGTAGATTTACGGCCACTGAGCCGGAAGCATTAGCTGCCATTGCTGCACATCCCCAACAATTAGGCAAGCACCCTTGTAAATTTGTAGGTGGGTTTTTATATGTGCAGATAGCAGATTCTCCCCCTCAATGGCGCCTGTATGTCCCTCCTATCTGTCGCTCCTCCTTGCTCTTTGAGTTGCATGACTTAGCTGCTCACCAGGGTGGTAAACGGGTACGGGACCTAGTAGCCCGCTCTTATTACTGGCCTTCCCTTTATAAGGATGTGGATGAGTATGTTAGAACTTGTCAATCTTGCCAGGAAATGAAACCCAATAATGTAGGACAGATAGCAGAACCTAGGACCTTGCCTGACCCTATCATGCCTTGGGATTCTATCATGATGGATTTTGTAGGACCTTTTAGAAAGAATGATAGGGGCAATGCCCAAATCCTTGTGTTCATAGATCGTTTTACTCGTATGTGCCATCTTGTGCCGTGTCCTTTAGAACTCACCGCACGTGATTGCGCACGCCTATACCTCAATAATGTATATAGATATCATGGATTGAGTAGGCAGTTTATTAGTGATAAGGATAAATTATTTACCTCAGATTTTTGGCAGCAGTTTTTCGCTGCCATCGGTACCAAGGTTACCTACGGTACTGCCTACCACTCCTCCTCCTCTCATTTAGTAGAGCGTCTTAATAGAGTAGTAGAAGAAGCGCTTAGGCACTATGTTAATGGCTCGGGTAGTGATTGGGAGGATTATTTATGTTTGGTAGAGTTCTCCCTCAACAATTGTCCCCAAGCTGCGCATGGATATACGCCCTTCTTCTTAGATACTGGGAGACAGCCCCTTACCCCTACCTCTCTCTTAGCTAGTCCTCTACGGGACAAGGATGATGTGTCCCGAGATACTGTAGAAGGTGTACAGTCCTTACTAGATAGAATGAAAACTGCTCATGACCACGCGATCTCAGGGTATCAAAAAGCTCAGGCTAAGTACCTTGCTAGGTTGCGTGCCTCCTTAGATAGACGAGCACCTGAGATAGAAGTAGGAGATCTAGTATTAGTAGAAGGCCCCCGTGTTGGCCGTTTTGCTCATAAGTTTGAAGCAGAACTGAAGGTCAAACTTAGGCCTGCCTTCTTAGGACCCTTCCATGTGTTGTCTAGGGTAGGAAATTTCTTGTATAAAGTCGATATCCCTACCTCTTGGCAAACGCATTCAAACACCTTCCATAGGAGCCAGCTTAAACTGTACCACCCTAGTACGTTCGCTGGCAGGGAGTTAGCGCCTGCCCCTTTAGAGCATAATCCTGACACTGGGGAAGTAGAAGACGAAGTAGAAAGCATCGTGGCCCATCGAGATATCAAAAAGGGCCGCGGTACCCAGCGTCAGTATAAAGTGAAGTGGATGTATGCTCGTAGTGAAGTAGATAAGGTTTGGTATACGGAGAGTGAGCTAGATGGGTGTAGTCGCCTGCTGCAGGAATATAAAACCCTGCACAAGCTCTAGTCGTAGGCCTTCTCCTCTCTTATGTTATGTCTGCTGTCGACGGGTGGTTGGTTGTCCCCTCCCCTCCGCAGCCGTCATGACAGAGCCTACCCCTCCGGCTGAGAGCCCGCTGCCGTCCCTGCCCCTACCGGACCCTGAGCTGTATTTCGAGGCCCTTCCGGGCCTGGGTGTCGCGATCATGTTACCGGGGTGGCGTTGTGCAGCCGGCCCTTCAGGCCCAACATGCGAGCTTAGTCAGGGCGGCCCTCTTCGGGGTCACGTGGTATGGTCCTTCCCCTAATGAGCCGCACCAGCTTGTCCTGCACGGGTTCGACGATGCCGGACACTGTTTGTTGGGGTGTGGTTCCGCTGTCCCGCCTTGGGCAGATAGATGCGGTTCTCCGGTGTTGCCGTGTGTTCTCCTACCTCTCTACCCCTGTGGGCCGTACCTGCCTACGGGAGGTGTTTCCTTGGCTTCCGGCTGAGGGTGATGCTGAGGTAGATGAGAACCCCTGCGACCTTTTACGGGCCGTAGAATTCATGGAGATAGCTGATCAGTCGGCGGGACTAGCGGTTGATGGTCCTGCCCCTTCGGGCGCCCCAGCCGAGGTACATTATACTCCAGATTATTCTGCCTCGAGCGCTGCGTCCGCCTCCTCGGCGTCTGTTCCTCCCTCTCCGGTCCCGTCGTCCCCTCGGTCGACCCGGGGTGTTGCAGTGGAGCCTACCCCTTCGGGTTTGCCTGATCCTCTTTCGGCGACGGTCTCGGCTATGCAGGCTCAGATCCAGTCCCTGACCACGGCGTTTGGGGCCTTCCTGGCGGCCCAGGCGCAGGTCCCGGCTACGCCAGCTGGATCCGCGCCTCCTACCCCTTCTGTTGCCCCGGCGACTACGGCTTCGCCCGCGCCCCCGCTGCGCCCGCGGTCGCTGTGGTTCCGGCGGCTGCTGCGACTCCTGCTGCCTCTGCGCCTGTGACCGCTGTACCTGCGCCTACGCGCGAGTCCCCTGCCCCTGTGACCCGCCCGCTGTCGCTGCTTCCGAGCCTCCACCAGCTCAGTCGCAGCCGTCGCGGGGCTTCTTTGGCGACACTAGCGGACTGCCCAGGCTTTGGGAGGGTGGTCCCCGCAGAGGATTCCGGTTCCTGACTGGAGCCTGGATGGTAGTCAATCTTATGCAGGACTGCCTGTCCCTACGGGCCCCATTTTTAACATGTGGCCTGAGGGTGCACCGGCAACCGAGACCGGCGCGCCAGCTTCGGTGGCGGGTCCGTCACGGCCCCTCTGGCTTCGGGTCCGGCGCGACCGTCTGCTGTACCAGTGTCACCTGCGTCGGTGTCGGCTCCTGCCCCTGCTTCGGCCCCTGCCCCTTCGGCCTCTCTGTCCTTGGCTGCGGTTGTTCGGTCCACCGGCCAGGATCCTCGCGCTACCCGCGCTTCCGACTCCCTCCGGGAGTTGTCCCAGGGTGATCGGGACAGGGCTCCTTCTGTGGTGCATGCGACGCCGGAGTCGCGCGACACGCCCGTGCCTGGATGTGGTATGTCCGCACTCGCCTGCCGCCAGTGTGACCTGCCGCGCGCCTCCGCCGAGCTTGCCATCTCGCCCATGTCCTACGGGTTTTCCCAGGTGTGTCGGGCGCCTCGGGATCGTGGCCTACCCATTGAGACTGATCGGCCTCCTTTCGACATGGTTATTTTAGCTGATCCTGTGTTCCAGGGTGAGATCCTGGTTCGGCGCGTTCTGTATCGCTGGGCTAGGCGCCACAACGACTTGGACACCTACGGTGGGTTCCAGTGGGCTTACCCTCCGCCTCTGGGCATTATGGCTTCGGATGCCCTTACGGTAGAGTTTCCTGCGGTGCCGGGTGTTACGTACACCACGGTCCTCCAGCCCATCCTCGAGTGGGATGCCCGGCGTCCGGCGCCCCTCCCGGGCCAGGGTCTAGACTCCCGCGGTCACCCTCCTCCTCGGGCCAGCGACTACCTAGAGACATTCGGGTCGCGCCAGTGTACGCGTCGGTGGCGTTCCCGTGAGATTCGGCACATCCGGTTGTGGCCGTCCAACGTGGAGCCCCTGGTAGATCTGTTTTTCCCGACGGGTATGCGCCCTCGGATCCGGTATCATCGCCTGCTCCTTCGGGCTCTCTGCCTGATCGCGGTAGAGCCTTTCCTACGCCTCTTTGCCTGCGGTTTCCTGGACTGGGCCCGGGGCCAGGTCGTTCTTACTCAGCATAGGTATTACTGGGCCTTTCTGGGCCTTTTTCCTGACGGCGTGTGGGCCGATGTTTTCCTCACCGTAGATAGGCATGACAATGTTGAGGATGTGGCCCATTACCAGGCCTACCTGGATGTCCTGCTGGCCTCCCGTGGTACCTACCAGACGGATGGCCATTAGATAGAGGGCCTTAGGCCCGACCTGAGGGTGTTGTCCCTCCGGTATGTAGAGTCGCCCTCATGTTCTGGCCAGTTGACTGGTCGTTCTTGGTCCTTGGTGCTGATTGGTTTACTCTGTGTGTCCTGCCCAGTGCCGTTCCCCCCGGCAAGGACTTTGTTCCAGGCAGTTAGGGGAACCTACCACCAGGCTTGGTGCTGGCTAACCCTACACCTCCCGGCGTGGTGGTGGAGACCGTGTGAACTATTGGTGCCTTGTATCTTGGATGGCTGCTGACTGTGTTAGTGTGTGCTGGGTGCATTAGGTTTCCTACCCCTTGTTTTCCTCCCTGTACGTAGGGAGAGGGCTCCCTACCTTTGTGGGGGGGGAGGTGTTACGTCGCGTAACAATTCGTTGTAGTTACGGACGTAAATTAGGTCCTTTGCCTCGGTTGTCCCTAGGTTTACGTTTAGGCTCCTACCGGGACATTATTGTCCTCGTAACAGTACTGTGGTACATTGGGTGCCGTTGGGCGCCGCGCCGCGTACTTTACTAGTGGTCCTTATCCTGTGGTAGAATGTAGTGGACCAGCGTGCATCAGTAGATGTAGTGGACCAGCGTGCATCTGTAGGCGAGGGCCATGTCGGCCCGAGCGTGTTGGACCGTTGGTGACCATTTATGCGCGTCCTACCTTTTGTGTGTGCACTCGGCGTGTGTTAAATGAGTTAACACATATAGGCTTGGGTCACGGCAGTGTAGTTGTGTTTCCTTCCTCTATTCCTGGAGTAAACGGGTTTTGATAAATGGTGGTATGGCGTATTATAGTAACACTTACGTTAATGCATTGAGATCAGCTCCGTCACGTTCGTCTTTCGCCAGAGGGTTGAGTAGAGGAGGCCTGACCAGTTTAGGTAGTATCAGGCCCATTAGAGGTAGAGGCGGAGGTAGATATCCGCGGCGTAACAAACGGGTTTGATTAAATGGCCTATGGCATATTACAGTAGTACATATGTAAATGCATTGAGATCTGGTTCGTCTCGGTCGTCTTTCGCTAGGGGTGTAAATAGAAGCGGCCTCACTAGTTTAGGTAGTATCAGGACAGGTAGAGGTAGAGGTGGCGGCCGAGGCTTGCGGCGTAACAATGGACTCGGAGGTAGTTTAGATAGAGAGCGAGACGACGATCCTTTGCAACATACGTCATTGAATCAACCCTTCCGCGGCTGGGAAAATGAAGACGACACCTACTTGACAGGTAATGGGCGGGTCGCCTGCGAGCTGGGGGGGTAGTGCTGCCTGATTCAGGACACGCCCTGCCTAGAAGATAGACCTGCTCGAAGCGGAAAATCCTTTTCTAGATAGTTCCTTTTCCTCGTCTTGTTTTCCTTAGAAAAGTGGTTCACTGTCGTAGATAGGTGATGTTTTCGGTTCGGTGTTAGTGAGACGATTAGCGTCTGGGTAGGTTCCACCTTTTCCTTCGTGCTGCTGTACATTAGACGGCCGCACTCGCAGAAAGTCACTGGGTCGCTGACTTTAGGACTACGAGCGCTGGACCATTGCCGCCCTCGTCATTTCGGTGATCCAGATAACCCAGCTAAGTCGACTCCTACCCCTTCCACTCCTATCGTGACTACTCAAGAACAACAAGGTGCGTTACCATGAGCCAACGGCGATCTTTTACTGCTCCTTCCCATTCTTCTAGCGATAATAGTCTAGCTAAATATTACGTAGTGATTACGCCTCAATGGTCCTCCATTTTCCTTTCTTGGTCCGACGCTAGGAAGATCGTTCAGAATCGTGTATACAACGTAATTAGGTACAAGAAATTTATGTCCTTCGAAGAAGCTCAGCAGTTCCTTATAGATCATAGCCAAACAGATTTAGGCCTTCATGTACGCCCTATTCCTCATGGTCGTCCTCCAGTAGAAGCTCTAGTCTTTGCTACCCCTCCTTCTTCTCCCCCTAAACGGGCTGCATCTGCATCTGCTTCAGATACTCCTCTCACTTTGGAGTTTGGTTCCCTATCCATTACTGTTGTTAAAAAGGATTGATTTTAATTTTGTTCCTGCTGCATACCTTCAAGGTTTTTCCTTTTTCCTTTGTTGCTTTCTTCTAGATTCCTATTCCTTTACGTAATTAAAGATGGATCCAGTGGGTGGAGATATGTCGCCTATACCTACCAATAATAATAATAATAATAATACTAATAACACTAACAATAACAATACTCGTGGTAACCGACGGGACTCCTTGGAAACGGTACACCATCTCACCCCTCAAGGTATTCTGCGTACCTCACCTCCTTCTCCTGTTGCTGGTGGTCGCCGTCGTCCCTCAATTACCCCACCTACCTATGAACAACGTATTTCCCAAGTCAGATTTAGTGATGAACCTTCTTTTGTTGTGAACCAGGCCCCTGCCCCTTCTGCAACCTTGGCTCACCCCTCCAGCAGGTCCTCACACACTAACAATGCTTCTAGGCCTCCTTCCCACCCTGTGCCTTCAATGCCTGCTATTAACACGGGTCGTACCTCGGCCCCTGTCGGCCCTTCTGGGCGCCCTAGTGCAGTTCCCTTTTACCCACCTGCTTCCTGGTCCTACCCTGAGACGGCCTATGAGGCTGCCCAGGTCCCTACCCGTGTGGCTGATTTAGAAGTTAATAATGATTTCAGTACCATGCCCCTAGATGATAGGAATTATTATCATTTTGCCTATTCATCTCTTCGTGAGCAATATACTGTTCCCTTCTCCTATGGGCACCATCCTGAAACGGTGGCTCCCTCTAGACCCCTACCCAAGACTTTTCCTATCCCTTCCTTCTATCCCGCTTATGTAGCAGTGGAAGATAGTGGCCCTATGGGAAAAACTGACTCTTCTAATCCCCCTAAGCCTCCTGCTCTTCCCCTCTTTGCCAACCTTCCTAAGCTGGATGTCAAGTCTACCCCTCAACAGTTTTTCACCTTCATTATGTTGCTCACCCAGAACACAGAGTCCTGGCAGAACCACAATAGGTGGCGCCTCTCTGATGCTGTACTAGTCCCTCATTATCTTACTACCTGCATAACTCCTGAACTTGCTAACCTCATCCAGTGTGAGTCTCTTGCCTCTCATGCCTACCCAAACTCGGTAGCAGAATTGTTCAAGCGTTTAGAGAACCATTTAGTCTCTCCCGATGCAGATTGGCAGGATAGATTATCCTTTGGCACCTTGCAGCAGGGTACCAAGTCCTTCAAAGAATATATGAAAGAGTTTGATGCCCAGATGGTACGAATTAGGGATTTGTCGGGCGCAGAAGTACGTGCCCGCTTCCTTCAGGGCCTCAGTAGACCCTTATTGCGTGAAGTCAAGCGCCAGTTCTCTGCCTACCGTTTTACTGACCTGCCCCTCAAGCATGTGCGCCAGCATCTTTTACGAGTAGCAGATTTCTTCTCCACGCCTTCTCTTCCTACCCGTTCCCGTATTAATAATATTAGCCTTACCCCGAGGAGGAGAACTCCTATGTAGAAGAATTAGATATCTGTGTGACTGACCTTTCAGCTCTGGATGTCTCTCATATCACCTGCTATCATTGTAAGGAAGTAGGTCATCTTAAACGTGAGTGCCCCAAGTTCCTTTCGGGTGCTCCCCCTCATCCCGACGCTCGCCCTCCTCGTACCCCTCAGCGTGCTCCTATTCGTCCCACTTCAGGACGCATTCCTTCAGCTACCCCTAGTAGGCTGAATGCTGTGCAGACAGGATCCCCAGGGTTCCCCTATGATAATCAGGCTCCCGCACCCTCTTCAATCCCTCGTGACCCTCCAGCAGTGGCTTTTCCGCCAGGGTCTTCTTCGGGGTTAGTTCCTAAACTTCCTATGGATTTGGGGGGGGAGGGGGAACAGTAGGCCTGTCAGCCGGGGGTAACCTGGACAGGTCCTTAGATAGTAACCCAGATAATAATTTTTGTTTGCCTGTTTTTATAACCTCTGTAGGAGCTGAATCATCCCTACCACTACGTGTGCGTCCTCTTATGTTCTTGAATGGTGGCTTAACCGTCCCTCATACTGTTGTAGACCCCTTCCTGCATGCTGATGAACTCTTGAATGTCTCTGTGTTAGTGGATAGCGGTGCGGCTAGCTCCTTTGTGAGCGAGGCCCTAGTTAGGCGTTTAGGACTAGTCCCTACCCCTCACACAAAAACTGTCACTGTCCATTATGCTGACGGTCGCACCAGTCATTCCCCGGGTACGGTGTCCCTTCCCCTGGTCATACAAGGACGTACGGTCAACCTGACGGCCACTATAGGCCCTATCACTACAGCTGATGTATTACTAGGATTAGATTGGCACCAGGATAATAAAATCACTATTAATTATGATACTATGGTCATTTGGTTTCCAGATAGCTCTTACTGGGTACCAGAACGTCATTATAGATTAGAAAATTTATCCTTGGTAGATATTACTCCTCCTACACCTGTTGATCCTCCTGTGAGACCTATACCTGAAGTATTAATGTCCAATGACGAATTGCGATCTGAACTAAAGGAATATGGATACCTATTATGTATGTTCCTTCAGTTAGAAGTACAGGAGATACCTATCACTAATAATAGTGTGGATATAGATGTAAATACAGTGGATACAATAGGAGTGGGATTTACTGAAAATGAAATAGTCAGATACATGGCTGTGATAGATTCCTCAAAAGTATTTGAAGAAAAGACTCCTTCTTATCCTCCTCCTCGTTCTGTTTTACACCGTGTAGTTATCAAGGACGGTGCAGTTCCTACGCACTCTCCGATGTATAGAATGGGCCCTACAGAATTAAAGGAACTAAAACAGATTTTAGTATCACTATTAGAAGCAGGATTGATAGAGCCTAGTAACTCCCCCTATTCCGCTGGTGTCCTGTTAGTTCCTAAGCCAAATGGCAAGTTTCGCCTAGTTACTGATTATAGGAAGTTAAACGATATTACTGTGAAGTCTAAATACCCTCTACCTCGTATTGATGATATATTTAATAAAGTTAAAGGTTCTACCTGTTTCACAGTACTAGATTGTGCGGATGGTTTTTGGCAACTACGTATAGCTCCTGAGGATTGCCACAAAACCGCCTTTGCTACCCCTTTTGGGCACTATCAGTTTAGAGTAGCGGCTATGGGACTCTGTAACTCTCCTGCCTCTTTCCAAATGTTAATGAATGAAGTGCTTAGACCTGTTATGGGAAATTCCCACCTTCCTCAAGTGTCCTCTGATTTAAGGGGACTCGGCGCGGCGAATTTTTTCCGCGCCAAAAAAATTCCGCGGTACCCTCCGTACCGTGAAAAGTGGGTGCACGGTGCGCGCACCCCTTGCGGAAGTGGCCATGGCGACTGCTTTTAGACGAAACGTGACAAATCTGGCTCGCGGAAAGCAGAAAAAATGCTCGATTGTTGGAGAAAATTAGTTACTGATTCTACTTTATGGTGGGATGGTTGCGATCTATAATGTCGTGGGCTTTTTTTCTTTACCATCGGCAGGGGGGGTCCGGCCTGAATTTCTGTCGGGATGAATAAAGTATAATGGATGCCTGCAGGTGTGATTGTCGATTGTTGCCAGTTTTGATGGTCCTAATGGAAGCTAGTTTAATGATGTTTCTAAAGCCGTAAAAATTCCCGCTGCTATCCTTACCTTTCCCGTCATTTTGCGGTAAGATAACATTAGGCCTGCGCGATGCGCGCCCGACCTCTCCATGAAAGGGTGGCCTTTCTTGTGCGCCTGGGCACGAATAAATGCCCGTTATGGTACGTTCTTGTATTAAACGTCCTAAGATAGCGCTTTCCTGCTTTCTTAGCTCGTTGAGCGTAAGCTTTTTGCCTTCTTTCCGGCCAGATGCAGCCATGAACTTGCGGGTCCTGGCGCTGCATCGCTAGATTCCTGGATGTTTTTTAGCAAGTTCGTCTGTGACGTGGCTGGCTTGCTGCAGCGCGTGGCCCACAACCTGTCGGGAAGGTGTAATGCTTTTATTTACATGCTTCTCTGAAATTTCTTTTGCTTTATAGACAGTTGTGTTCGAGGAAATTCACGCGGTCTTCCTAAGCAGCGGCATCATTTTCCCCAGACACTGACGAGCTGGCACCTGTCTCCTAAAGAAAGTGGCTCGTCCTTGTTAGAAAGGAGGCAGTGTGCATTTTGCGGGACACAATGCTTTGGTGGCACATGCGTCAGGTAGGTTGTTCCAATGGTCTCTTCACCTTTCCCACTGAGTAAATGATAGCCTTTGTCATGCTAACCAGAGCAGCTAGCCACAGGTTGGCTGGATAAAAAGTCAGCTTATTTTCTCTTTATATACTGCATGTGTGGTCCTCCACATGTCCGGCTTGTTGGGCATTTTGGAACAGGGTTTTTAATGTGTTGTTGGGTGGAACAACTTGGTTGTTGGCACAAAATCGCACATTATTAGCCTGAGATAGGCATGACATATGCTGCTCAGGCGTGTCGTCCTACCAGCCTTGTTGATAAGGGTAGACTCACAAGGCTGGCTGTGCCGATGGAGGGGTGGGGCGTATGACGCTCCGGACATCCTCCTCACACTCCGTGATCAAAGTGGGCATGTTTTTGGGTGTCTAGGGTAGCAAAACAGATGTCATTTTGGCTCAGCACTAGCTCAATTCTCTTTTAGCGTCTACCCAGGTGGCATCACAGGAAAATCAATAACTTGAGCTACGCTTGTCAGAATGAGCTCAAATTTTGGCAGTGTGTTTCCCCCCACTCAGTGGAATTTAAAATGTATGGATGACCCAATCTGATGTGTTAATGATTTGATTTATTTTTTTTTGCTAAAAAAAGTACCCATTTTGCGGGAAAATTAATAACTCAAACAAATGTGACCATTTTGGCCATGTAAATAGCCCAGCTTTTAAAAAAGTGGGGGAACTTTGCAGAAATGTATGGGCAGGTCATTTAGACAAGTGGTTTGTCTTGGGCAAAATATCTCATAAATAGCGTCTTTTTCTATTTTTAGCTCGCCACCGGTGCGTGGTTGGGGGTAGTACCCCCAACAAGTGGTGGTATGAATGTCCAAACATCATATTTATGGTACCCAATCATCACTAGATGGTTCCCATGTGCATTGGAACTGATACTCACTAAAGTCTGTTTTTCAGGCTTTTGGACGTGCGAGTCCCCTTAAAGGATCCTTCCTTCTCCTCTGTTTCCTTATCTGAGCATGACCGTTCTTGTGCTCAAGCTTACTTAGATGATATCCTTATTTATTCTCCTGATTTTGAAACGCACCTACGTGATTTAAAGAAAGTACTAGAAATCATGGCTGAAAATTCTTTATGGGCGCGCCGTGCTAAAGTTCGCTCTGGTAGAAGTGTCCCCTTCTTAGGGCACGTTCTGTCAGATGCCGGGGTTGCTACCGACCCAGACAAGACTAAGTCAATTCAGGAATGGCCTACCCCTACCGACGTTAAAGGTGTACGTAGTTTCCTAGGAATTGCTTCTTACTATAGGCGTTTTATCCCGCGTTTCGCAACTATAGCAGCCCCTATTAATCATCTATTAAAGAAGGATATCCCCTTTGTTTGGAGTAGTGAATGTCAGTCGGCTTTTCAGTGTCTAAAATCCCTACTCCTCTCCCCTCCCGTACTCATCCTACCGGATACTACTAAACCTGTCAGAAACCGGGGCTCGGAGGAAAGATCTTTTGCCTGTTATGACCCAGATATTGCACAAGTGTATGGAAAAGACTTCTTGTATTAAAATACGTTTACTGAAAGTGGAAAACACGGTGCGGCCAACACTGGGCGCAGTCTACCATAGCCAACACTGGGCCAGGGCAAATGACAATGCCAACACTGGGCAGGGTCACACGACCAACACTGGGTCGGGGCCACACACGGCTAGCAAGCAAAACAACTCTAGGCACACAAAGTAGTGGCGGCTAATGCATTATGCACCGTTGATTTACATCTGACGGCACTGCAGCTTAGCGTCTCTACAACCACGGAAAGAACACTAGATAATAACGACTTTGCAGCCTGTAATCTATTGTCCACATCATGGTACATTGTGTGTGTGGTCTGATAGGCTCAAAGTCCTATCGCCTCCAGGGCGGCACCACAAACTGCGGACCTGATCTGATCCGGAGAGAGCCGATGTAAATTACGGCACCTGTAACGGTGCTGACAGGTAACGCTTGCTGTATTCCGAGCAACATCATTCGGATTTTAGTACACTCAAACATTGTATATGATATTAAGTTAGTCAACGACCTGTGGGTGCAATTAATAGGGATGCAAACCCAACAACAAGTCGTGTAAATAAACACCTAGCTGACGGCGTCAATTTTCCCCGCATATAATGCGTGATACCATAATGCGTGACAAAAGTAGAGAAACATCGCTAGATATTTGACACACCCCCATACTGCATGTCACGTATTCCGGCTACTCAATGAAAAAACCAGCAGGAACATCTGCCACGTCGTCAGCCAGTGGCTCGCCGTCCATGGTGAAGTGCGCCTCAGGTTTCTTGGACTTGTTCTCCGCCTTCTTGGACCAGCAGCGATCCTCAGTGTGGCCGGTACGGTGGCAGTGCTTGCAGGTCAGCACTTTCCCACCCTTGGTGAGGAAGACTGATTCGTCGATAGTACCCGCACAGTGGGGGCAGGCAGCAGTATGATACACTGGTGCACTGGAATCTGAGCTGCCAGCTTGGGCCGCGCGGTGCACACGCAGATGGTCGTCCACTTTCAGGACGGCGGTCTTGTAGTCTTTCCACGTCAAGTCGGGGGGAAGGTTGTACGCCGCCAGGACGGGGCCATACTGGGCAGGAAGTCTGCGGCGGTGTGATGTCACCAGGATAGAATCATGGAGTTTATTGTTGCTTAGTTTATTATATTCCAGGTACTTTCGTTCGGTGAGATTGATATTTGCAGGAACAGAATCCATGGGAATCTGCTCAGCCGACAGCAGTTCCTCAAGTGTCGCGGCCTGATGGGTGGATGTCGTTTCGTCATGTCCATAGACGTCAACCAGGACGGTCCACGCCTCGTGCATATACTTGTTGGGGGCCGTAGCGGCATGCAGTAGCGCGTTGCCGTCGAGGCCAGCAATCAGGGCAGCGTAGCCAATTTTTTGCTGCTTTACCACGATCGGATCCTTTCCAGCTAGTACATCTGAATATCCGAGGGCGTCGAATTGCCCTTCCGCCTTGATTCGGAATCCGGTGAATTTCTTGGGGTCGCTCCCATCGAAGTTGAGATTCTTGAGAGCACTAAGAACGCTGCTCTCCTTGACTTCTCGTGCCACAGCTGGCGCACCTCCCGACATGTTCTTGATTGCGTTGGAGATTTGTAATGTGAAGTAAAGTGTGATTTAATCTCTCCAGAGATACTGCGTTGTTGTCGAGCAGATCCTGTAGATTTCTGATTGAAAAGTCTGGAAGTTCGCTGAAACACACACAGTTGAAAAATTCTTGTCGAATGCCACGCAGGAGCCAGCGGCAGTAGGCAGATTCAGGAAACACGCCCGGGAAGATGTCTTCAACTTGGGCAAAAAGCAGATTTGCTCTTGCGAGGTAGTCTGGGCAAGATTCTTCGGGAAATTGAAAAAGCTCAATTCCAGATCTCAGGTTGCGGTCGTTGGGAATTGGAAAATATGGGTTCATAGGCATCACTCGCTACTCGATACCATGTCAGAAACCGGGGCTCGGAGGAAAGATCTTTTGCCTGTTATGACCCAGATATTGCACAAGTGTATGGAAAAGACTTCTTGTATTAAAATACGTTTACTGAGAGTGGAAAACACGGTGCGGCCAACACTGGGCGCAGTCTACCATAGCCAACACTGGGCCAGGGCAAATGACAATGCCAACACTGGGCAGGGTCACACGACCAACACTGGGTCGGGGCCACACACGGCTAGCAAGCAAAACAACTCTAGGCACACAAAGTAGTGGCGGCTAATGCATTATGCACCGTTGATTTACATCTGACGGCACTGCAGCTTAGCGTCTCTACAACCACGGAAAGAACACTAGATAATAACGACTTTGCAGCCTGTAATCTATTGTCCACATCATGGTACATTGTGTGTGTGGTCTGATAGGCTCAAAGTCCTATCGCCTCCAGGGCGGCACCACAAACTGCGGACCTGATCTGATCCGGAGAGAGCCGATGTAAATTACGGCACCTGTAACGGTGCTGACAGGTAACGCTTGCTGTATTCCGAGCAACATCATTCGGATTTTAGTACACTCAAACATTGTATATGATATTAAGTTAGTCAACGACCTGTGGGTGCAATTAATAGGGATGCAAACCCAACAACAAGTCGTGTAAATAAACACCTAGCTGACGGCGTCAATTTTCCCCGCATATAATGCGTGATACCATAATGCGTGACAAAAGTAGAGAAACATCGCTAGATATTTGACAAAACCCTTTGTTGTAGCTACAGATGCTAGCAAGGTAGCTATAGGGGGCGTCCTTCTCCAGGATCAGGGTCAGGGCTTACAGCCAATTGAGTATATCTCTAGGACAATGCTTCCTGCGGAGCGTAACTATCCCGTACACCAGCAAGAACTATTAGCTGTGGTGTATTGTTGCCACGCGTGGCAGCACTTCCTTAAAGGTGCTCAATTTGATGTTTGTCTGAATGAACCCTGTGAGCTTGATCCTTATAGATTAGTTATCCAGACAGATCACCGCCCTCTTACCCATCTTCTCTCACAACCCAACCTTACCCCTCGGCAAGCGCGCTGGATGGAGTTTTTAGCACAGTTCTCCCCTTTTAAACTTCAGTATGTTAAGGGTGTAGATAACATAGTACCAGATGCACTCTCCCGTCGTGCAGATTACTCCTTTTTCGAGGACCTTGATGTTCTCAATACTACTCTAGTTCCTACTACTATGGGTGTAACCCCGTATGGTGAACTACCTGATGATGAATCCTATGCCTACCTCTTTCATACAGCTGTTCGCATGCCTGATCTCCTTTCTCACGTAGGACTCTCTCTCCCGTGTGAGGCCCTTCCTGTGGTCTCGGTGGGGGGGATCGAGGGGAAAAATAAAATTTCTATACCGCTTAGCCATTTAGCGACTAGGTCAGGAAAGTCTTATGAACACATAGTCCCTCTAGGACCTCCCCTTCTCTTTGGCAAGGCGGTAGGAGATCTCTTTAAACCTGTTCTGGATACCTCTGTAGCGATGCCTACCTCTGATCTCGAACGTCTTATTAGTAGATTTACGGCCACTGAGCCGGAAGCATTAGCTGCCATTGCTGCCCATCCCCAACAATTAGGCAAGCACCCTTGTAAATTTGTAGGTGGATTTTTATATGTGCAGATAGCAGATTCTCCCCCTCAATGGCGCCTGTATGTCCCTCCTATCTGTCGCTCCTCCTTGCTCTTTGAGTTGCATGACTTAGCTGCTCACCAGGGTGGTAAACGGGTACGGGACCTAGTAGCCCGCTCTTACTACTGGCCTTCCCTTTTAAAGGATGTAGATGGGTGTAGTCGCCTGCTGCAGGAGTATAAAACCCTGCATAAGCTCTAGTTGTAGACCTTCTCCTCTCTTATGTTATGTCTGCTGTCGACGGGTGGTTGGTTGTCCCCTCCCCTCCGCAGCCGTAATGTCAGAACCTACCCCTCCGGCTGAGAGCTCGCTGCCGTCCCCGCCCCCACCGGACCCTGAGCTGTATTTCGAGGCCCTTCCGGGCCGCTGGGTGTCGCGATCAAGTTACCCGGGTGGCGTTGTGCAGCCGGCCCTTCAGGCCCAACATGCGGGCTTAGTCAGGGCGGCCCTCTTCGGGGTCACGTGGTATGGTCCTTCCCCTGATGAGCCGCACCAGCTTGTCCTGCACGGGTTCGACGATGCCGGACACTGTTTGTTGGGGTGTGGTTCCAGCTGTCCCGCCTTGGGACAGATAGATGCGGTTCTCCGGTGCTGCCGTGTGTTCTCCTACCTCTCTACCCCTGTGGGCCGTACCTGCCTACGGGAGGTGTTCCCTTGGCTTCCGGCTGAGGGTGATGCTGAGGTAGATGAGAACCCCTGTGACCTTTTACGGGCCGTAGAATTCATGGAGATAGCTGATCAGTCGGCGGGACTAGCGGTTAGTGGTCCTGCCCCTTCGGGCGCCCCAGCCGAGGTACATTATACTCCAGATTATTCTGCCTCGAGCGCTGCGTCCGCCTCCTCGGCGTCTGTTCCTCCCTCTCCGGTCCCGTCGTCCCCTCGGTCGACCCGGGGTGTTGCAGTAGAGCCTACCCCTTCGGGTTTGCCTGATCCTCTTTCGGCGACGGTCTCGGCTATGCAGGCTCAGATCCAGTCCCTGACCACGGCGTTCGGGGCCTTCCTGGCGGCCCAAGCGCAGACTCCGGCCACGCCAGGTGGGGTGTCTGTGGTGTCCGCGCCCCCTACCCCTTTGGTTGCTTCGGCACCTGTGGTTTCGCCGGCGCCCCCTACCCCTTCGGTTGCTGCGGCTCCGACACCTCCGGTTGCCTCCGTGCCTGCGGCCGACGTTCCCGCGCCTCGGCGCGAGTCTTCAGCCCCTTCGGCTGTGCCCGCCGTCGCCCCCTCTGGGCCGTCCGCTGCGCCCTCACAGCCAGTTCGTGGTTTCTTCAGCGACACGGGCGATCATCCCAGGCTTTGGGAGGGTGGTCCCCCGCAGAGGATCCCGGTTCCCGACTGGAGCTTGGATGGTAACCAATCTTATGCCGGGCTGCCTGTCCCTACGGGCCCTATCTTCAATATGTGGCCTGAGGGTGCACCGGCAACGGAGACCGGCGCGCCTGCGTCGATGGCGGGTCCGTCACGGCCCTCTCTGGCTTCGGGTCCGGCGCGACCTCCTGTTTTACCAGTGCCCCCTGCGTCGGTGTCGGCTCCTGCCCCTGCGTCGGCCCCTGCTTCGGTCCCTGCTCCTTCGGCCTCGCGGTCATTGGCCGCGGTTGTTCGGTCCACCGGTCAGGATCCTCGCGTCACCCGCGCTGCCGATTCCCTCCGGGAGTTGTCCCAGGGTGATCGGGACAGGGCCCCTTCTGTGGTGCATGCGACGCCGGAGTCGCGCGACACGCCCATTCCTGGGTATGGTATGTCCGCACTCGCCTGCCGACAGTGTGACCTGCCGCGCGCCTCTGCTGAGCTTGCCATCTCCCCCATGTCCTACGGGTTCTCCCAGGTGTGTCGGGCGCCCCGGGATCGTGGCCTACCCATTGAGACTGATCGGCCTCCCTTCGACATGGTTATTTTAGCTGATCCGGTGTTCGAGGGTGAGATCCTGGTCCGGCGCGTTCTGTATCGCTGGGCTAGGCGCCACAACGACTTGGACACCTACGGTGGGTTCCAGTGGGCTTACCCTCCACCTCTGGGCATTATGGCTTCGGATGCCCTTACAGTAGAGTTTCCTGCGGTGCCGGGTGCGGCGTACACTACGGTCCTCCAGCCCATCCTTGAGTGGGATGCCCGTCGCCCGGCGCCTATCCCGGGCCAGGGTCTAGACTCCCGCGGTCACCCTCCTCCTCGGGCCAGCGACTACCTAGAGACATTCGGGTCGCGACAGTGTGTTCGTCGGTGGCGCTCCCGCGAGGTTCGGCACATCCGGTTGTGGCCGTCCAACGTGGAGCCCCTGGTGGACCTGTTCTTCCCGACGGGTATGCGCCCTCGGATCCGGTACCATCGCCTCCTCCTGCGGGCCCTTTGCCTGATCGCGGTAGAGCCTTTCCTTCGCCTCTTTGCCTGTGGCTTTCTGGACTGGGCCCGTGGCCAGGTCGTCCTCACGCAGCATAGGTATTACTGGGCCTTCCTGGGCCTCTTTCCTGACGGCGTGTGGGCCGATGTTTTCCTCACTGTAGATAGGCATGACAATGTCGAGGATGTGGCCCACTACCAGGCCTACCTGGAGGTCCTGCTGGCCTCTCGTGGCACTTATCAGACGGATGGCCACTAGATAGAGGGCCTTAGGCCCGACCTGAGGGTGTTGTCCCTCCGGTATATAGAGTCGCCCTCATATTCTGGCCAGTTGGTTGGCTGTTCTTGGTCCTTAGCGCTGATGTGTTTACTCTGTGTGTCCTGCCCAGTGCCGTCCCCCCCGGCCAGGACTCCGTTCCAGGCAGTTAGGGGAACCTCCCACCAGGCTTGGTGCTGGCTAACCCTACACCACCCGGCGTGGTGGTGGAGACCGTGTGAACTATTGGTGCTTTGTATCTGGGATGGTCTATCGATTGTGTTGGTATGTGCTGGGTGCATTAGGTTTTTCCTACCCCTTTGGTTCCCTCCTCTCTGCGTAGGGAGAGGGCTCCCTACCTTTTGTGGGGGGGAGGTGTTACGTCGCGTAACAATTCGTTGTAGTTACGGACGTAAATTAGGTCCTTGGCCTCGGTTGTTCCTAGGTTACGTGCAGTTCTAGTTTGGACATGATTGTCCCCGTAACAGTACTGTGGTATATTGGGTGCCTTTGGGCGCCGCGCCGCGTACTATATTAGTGGTCCTTATCCTTTTGTAGAATGTAGTGGACCGGCGTGCATCTGTGCACCTGCCTGTGTTTCTGTGTTTCTGCAGGCGAGGGCCAGGTCGGCCCGAGCCTGTTGGACCGTTGGTGACCATTTATGCACGTTCCACTCCTTGTGTGGTCACTCGGCGTGTGTTAAATGAATTAACACATATAGGCTTGGGTCACGGCAGTTTAGTTGTGTTTCCTTCCTCTTTTCCTGGAGTAAACGGGTTTGATTAAATGGCCTATGGCATATTACAGTAGTACATATGTAAATGCATTGAGATCTGGTTCGTCTCGGTCGTCTTTCGCTAGGGGTGTAAATAGAAGCGGCCTCACTAGTTTAGGTAGTATCAGGACAGGTAGAGGTAGAGGTGGCGGCCGAGGCTTGCGGCGTAACACTCTAGTGACTACGATTAACCCCAACGAAAAGTTTGGGCAAACCGTGAGGCCCGAAAAGTGGCCCGTACGAAAACCGCGAGCGCAGGGCGGCCGATAGTCAGGGCGATCCGGAGATCCGCGGTGGCGCCCAATCGGAGCAGTTGCCCGAAAAGTGGCAAACTAGGGAGATCGACTGTCACAAAGTCTGAACGGGGTCTGAAATGCCTGATCTGTGCAGGTCTGTTCAACGCCTTTGCGGGCAGGGGGTGATCCGGTTCAGCACTTTTTTCAGCAGGGGGGGCGGTCCGCCAATGGGAGGATAAAGAAAACACAGGCAAGTTGACGGACCTGAAACGCGATGTCGGGTTGTTGCGGGCCGTCAAACTCTGTGTCGCGAATCAAACAACCTCTCGCAACGGCGGATCTACTGCAGCTAGAGGGCCCATCTCTTGGCCGAGAGCGCGCCGTCCTAAAAATTCGTAGCGTTCAGTGCGTCAGTTCGACGGAGCGTTCAGAAATTGTTTCGAAACCGTGCAAAAAATGTTTAGTAACCGTGAAATTTTGGGCGTTACGGCCGTTTTGTTGTCGGCATTTCGTTCAGAAACCGTTTCACTGAGTTTTTCCATAGCAATTTTCGATTCAGAATGTCTGAACGGGATCTGACTGAATTTTATGTTAAAAGTGCGAGCAAAATTTGACTAGGAGGAGTGGAGCGTAGTAAGATGCTTGCTGGACGAACTTTGCGAGATTCTGAGCCGATTCTGGACTCAGCGCAGAGAGAATCTTAGCTTTGCTGAAATCAAAAGTGGTACGAAATTTTGCCCTGAACGCATGCAAAATTCGGCCTGAAATCGTTTTTTGTTGAGCGGTCACTAGTTTCGAGCAATAAAAACGAATTTAGGGCGAGTTCAGGCCGAATTTTCGTAGTTCCGAGGAATAAAAATTGATTTGGAAGATTTCCCCGTGAGGGACGGAGCGTGGGATCGACGGTGCGGCGGGCAGGCGCGAGCGCGCGCGAGGGGAAGCCCCCAAAGGAAGGCCGCCGAGCGTTCGCCCCCCGGCGTAGTGACCGGCCCGGTAGGCGGGCGCTCCGCCCGGCGGGTCGAAGCTTTCGACGGAGGCCTCAGGGCCCCTGGTGGCGTAGTGCGTCCGAATTCGTGGGGGGCCTTGGCCCCCCCACCTTGTCCCCCTCTAGTGACTACGATTTAGCCCATCGCAAAAGTTTGGCGAACCGTGAGGCCCGAAAAGTGGCCCGTACGAAAACCGCGAGCGCAGGGCGGCCAATAGTCAGGGCGATCCGGGGATCCGCAGTGGCGCCCAATCGGAGCAGTTGCCCGAAAAGTGGCAAACTAGGCAGATCGAGTGTCCACCTTTCCTGAACGGGCCTGAAATGGCAGTTATGTCCAGATCCTGTTCAGCTCGTTTGCGCACAGGTGGGGAGGCCCGCCAATGGCCGCGGCCAGATAAAAATACAGAACCCGGCACGATGTCGGCTTCTTCGCGGCCGTCAAACTCTGTGTCGCGAATCAAACTTTCGGCGGCTAGTAGACGGATGTGGGACGCGGAAGTACGCCTACTGGGCCCATCGCTAGGCCGAGAACGCGCCGTATTTACGGTTCGTAGCGTTCAGTACGAGCGTTGGGCGTTACGGCCGTTTTGTTGTCCGCATTTCGTTCAGAAACCGTTTTACTGAGCGTTTCCGTTGCAATTTTTTATTCAGACCGAAATTTAAGTCTGTACGTGATCTGACTGAATTTTATTTGAAAAGTCACGCAAAATTTGACTTGGAGGAGCGGAGCGTAGTAAGATGCTTGCTGGACGAACTTTGCGAGATTCTGAGCCGATTCTGGACTCGGCGCTGATAGAATCTAAATTTTGCTGAAATCAAATGTGCTACGAAATTTTGCCCTGAACGCATGCTAAACCCGGCCTGAAATCGTTTTTGGTTGAGCGGTCACTAGTTTCGAGCAATAAAACGAATTTAGGCCGAGTTCAGGCCGAATTTTCGCAGTTCCGAGGAATAAAAATTGATTTGGAAGATTTCCCCGTGAGGGACGGAGCGTGGGATCGACGGTGCGGCGGGCCGGCGCGAGCGCGCGCGATGGGAAGCCCCCAAAGGAAGTGTCAGAAGTATCGACACACCTGCCTGAAACTAGTACTTATAGTTTAGTGCTAGCTCTGGACTACATGGACGGGCATGTGCCGCATGTTTAAGTTCTGTTCCATAAGTGACCCAGTCATTCTGTGACTGACCTTGAACTTTGGTTGTGAATGGTTGGCTTGAGATCACGTTATGATTGTAACTGCCACACAGTCAGAAAAGACCCAGTTTGGCGTGGCCACGTTGTAGGTAGATCATAACTGCTACCCAGTAGCTGAGCGTGGAATTGTTTAAAAGGCGAAGCTACGCACCTTGTTTGCTCTCTCAGTACCTCACACCTCACACACTCCTGTGGTGGAACTAGCAGCCGGCCAGCTGCCGACTGAGACTTATTTTTATCTGAGTGAAATAAAGTAAAACTTTGTGGCAAACATTGTTTTCTCACTCCTAACATGGCATCGGAGTGCGGTTCGCACGCCTTTCGACCTGCTTACCGCTGGTAAAAGTCGTTTCCCGAGGCTCTGCTCGCGGTTGACTTTAGATTTGTGTATTTCGGCGAGATCTGCATGACGACAGCGTAGGCGGAGGTTTGATTCCCGTCTGGCGCGTAATACGAAAGGTGCTTGGTTCGATTCCTGGCCGGAATCTATTGGCCAACGTTACCTTTTTTCGGAGTTTTTTGCTGTTTTTTGCTGAAATGGCTTCCGGCACTCGTAGCCAGGTCGCTTCCGCGGGTCGCGCTGCTGCCAGTAACGATTTTGATGCCGACGACGCTGCCGGTCTGGCCGCTTTGACTGCATCGTCCGTAACTCTTACCGATTCGGGTCTCCCAGGCGAAGTATTTTTTGACGCAGCAGCTGGGCTGGCTGCCCTGGCTTTGCACCCGCCAGGTGGTGATGAGGACGCCGCCCTCGGTGCTCCCGCTGGTGAGAATCCGGCGGTTGACGGTGGTGGTTTGAGCCGCGGTACGGCGGGGGGGGGCCCCGCCCGAGCCTCCTTTGTGGCTTGCAAGGAGCTTTTGAAGGATGTTCGTGGGGTCAAGGTTTTTACCGGCTCAGATTGGACGCTGTGGATCCCTTTTAAGGACCATTTTTTGGGCCTTGTTTCCCTTTATGCTGGCCTCCTTGGAGTGCTGGCAGGTGTTGTCCAGAACGTGCAACTGGATCGGCTCCTTTACGTTGCCTTGTTGGCCGTCGTCGATGGGCCTGCGCGTGCCTTGATGCAGACGCTCCCCCTGGATCGTCGCCTGGGCAGTCTGGCCATCACCAAGCTCATCCAGGTCTATGAGCATGGCAAGCTCACCAAGTCCATGCGTCTGGACTTGTGGAAACAAATGGCCCAACTTCGTCAAACTGCTCGCGAGACTGTGGAGCCGTATGTGAACCGCTCGGAACTGCTGTACGCCAAGCTACAGGCTGCAGGCATTACGTTCCCAGTCGCTGCCTTCATTGCCAGCGTCCTCAGCGGTCTGCGCGCCGAGTACCGGCCCGCGCTAATCTCCCTCCGTCTTGACGAGGTCGAGACTGTTCCGGTCCTGCGGCAGCGCCTGATGGAAGTTGAAGATCTGCTGACGGGTGGCCTCCCGTCCCCTGCAGATTCTGGCTCTGCCTCCAACCACGCGTACCATACCCCTGGCCGGGGGCGTGGCCCACGGAATGGCGGTGCCCGCGGCAACGGCAACGGCAACAGCAACGGCACCGGAAGCGGCAACGGCAACGGCAACGGCAACGGCAACGGCAACGGCCACGGCAACGGCCGCGCCCACGGCAATGGCCACGGCAACGGCCACGGCCATGGCGGCAGCAGCGGGGGGCGCGGCGGGCGCGGTGGTGGTCGCGGTGGTGGCGCAGGGGTCGGGCGTGGTCGCGGGCCGCCCTGCTCCGTCTGCGCCAAGCCTGGACATGACGCCGCCACCTGCTGGACTGCCCATCCCGCCCAGCGCCCTGCTCACCTCCGCGGTGACGGCGCCGGGCACGCCCATCACACCGACGCAGGCCTGCCTCCCTTGGAGACGACGTACGCGTTCCACGTGGGTCGAGGCCCTTTGTGTGCTTCCCTGCGCGCCAACCCTTTAGGTGCTTCCCTGCGCGACGGTGTGCAGCCTCACGGGCAGGCCTCGCTTCGTCCAGTGCACGGCCTTGCGCCTTCCCCGTCCCGCTCGGGCAGTCGTCTCTCGGCACCCCGCCCCAGCACCTCCTCGGACTCGACGGCTGGTTCCTCAACCACCGCTCCTTCTGTGCTTCACACGGCCGCAACGGCCTCGGCTAGGTGTGCCCCGGAGTGGGTGGTTGACACGGGTGCCACGTACCACATGACGCCTCACCGGGCGGACTTTGGCGATGGATTTGATCCCGCCTTCCGGCTGCGCATCACCGGCTCGGGCGGCAATCTGCATGCGGGCGGCAGGGGCCCTCTGCTTCTCCGGCTCGGCACCCCGGACGTGCACCTCGGCCCAGCTTTGTATGTCCCAGGCCTTCAGGCCCGCCTACTCTCGGTGAGCCAGCTCTTTAAAGCCGGCCATGATGTGGACTTTAAGCACCTGCGCCTCACTTTGGGGACCCGCACGTTCCCCCTCGTGGAGTGTGACGGCATTTACTTGCTCCGCGGGGTGGCGCCCCATGCCCTCGCCACATCAGCCGCCCCCGTGGACCTGATGCAGTGGCACCTGCGCCTCGGACACGCTGGCGCGGATCGTATTGCTCGGCTAGCCGCCGACCCCGCCTCAAACATGGTGACCCACGGTCCCAAGGCTCCCACGTGTCCTTCCTGCCCTGCCGGTCACTTGCGGCGGAGCAGCTTTCCCCCCAGCACGACGCCACGCTGCGCGACCCCTCGCCATCGCCTGCACTGCGACCTGCTAGGTCCCATGCGGACCCCTGCCGTGTTGGGGGACTGGCGGTATGTCCTGGGCATCACGGATGAAGCCACTCGTTTTCACTGGGTTTACTTCTTGAAGACGAAGGACGCTGCCGTTGGGAGCCTGCGTCACTTCCTGGCCACGGAGATCAAGCCGTTCCGGGCGTCCGCGGCCACGGCGCCTGTGGAGCTTCGCTCCGACCAAGACGCGGTTTTCACTGGCCAGGACTGGCGCGCCGTCTGCGCCGAGTATGGCGTGCGGCAAGAGTTCTCGTCCCCCTATACGCCGGAGCAGAACGGCGTGGCGGAGCGATTCTGGGGCGTCGCAGTTAGCATGACCAGGAGCATGCTGGCGCATGCTGGCCTCGGCAAGGAGTTCTGGGCTCTAGCCTTTGCATGCGCCATCTACATCATCAACAGGCTGCCCTGCCGCAGCAACCCGGAGCACGCAACGCCCTACTTCCTCATGTATGGGCGCCCTGCGGATTTATCCGGCATGCGTGTGTTTGGCTGCCCCTCCCACGTCTTGGTTGAGGGGGCAGCCCGTGAGAAGTTTGATTCTCGCGCTGAGGATGGCCTCTTCGTGGGATACAAGCTTGACTCCCCGGCCTACCTCGTATGGGTGCCCGACAAGGCGACGGGCGGCGGGCGTGTCATCGAGCGCAAGCACGTGCAGTTCGACGAGACGTGGCGCAACCGGGCCCCGCAGGCTGCGCAGTGGCTCCCGGCGGCCCCCTTTGCGGAGGCCGACCTCTTTCCCGCCGACATGCTGACTCCTGCCCCTTTGCAGTTACCCTCTGCCTCTGCCGAGGACTCTGGGGGGCCGGCAACGCCCTCCACTGCCTTGCCCGCAGGCCGTGAGGACAGCTATGTCAGCATCGGGGGGACTCCTGAGCGTTTCGTTCTCCCCCCGGCCGCCGCTGCGGCCATCCAGGCACTTGTGCGGAACGGCCCTGCTCCGACGGCTCCGGCTCCTGCCTCGGCGCCGACATCTTACCTCACCGTGTCAGATGCTCGACAGCATGCCCCTCTGTTGCGCGGACAGGCCTCTGGCCACTCGCGTTCTGCGGCGTCATATGAACACGCCGGGGCGGGGATGCCTCCGCCGCATTTGAGTACCTCGGTTGACCTGGAGAGCACGGCTGACAGCACCGGCTATTCTCCTCCGGCGTCCCCTGGTGCCTCTGCAGGTCTCCTCCCCGTGTGGGGTTCCCGTGGTGCTGCCTTGTGTGGCGACCTTTCTCATGGCAGTAACACCCCCGCTCCCCCTGGTTTCGGGGGCGATGATGTATTGGATGACGCGCTTTCTTCCTGGCCGGATCAACCTGTCACCAAGGCTGCACGGATCCACGCGCATCACTCACTTGTCGCTGACCTGTGCTTCGCTGCTGCTTTTCATAGCCAGCCTGCGTCCGTGCCCTCCTCTCCCGCTGCCGCCCTTGCCTTGCCGGAATGGCGCACGGCCATGGAGAGTGAGCTGGCCAGCCTCCAGGAGCACCAGGTTTACGAGCTTCTGCATATGCGTGATCTTCCGCGCGGTGCCAAGCTCCTACCCACCAAGTGGGTCTTCGCCCAGAAAGCTGATGGGCGGTGCAAGGCCCGGTTTGTGTGCAAGGGGTTTGCACAGCGCGAGGGCATTGATTTCGGTGAGACTTTTGCTCCCACCGTCCGTGCTGCCACCGTGCGCCTGGGCTTGGCTCGTGCTGGCACTGCTGGCCACCCCATCCGGCAGCTGGATGTCCGCACCGCGTTCCTCTATGCTGAGTTGGAGGAGGACGTGTATGTCCTTCCCCCCAAGGGCTTTGAGGAGCGCGACCCCACTGGCCAAACGTACCTCTGGCGCCTCCGGCGGAGCCTCTATGGGCTCAAACAGGCGCCCCGGAACTGGCACCACACGCTCCGGGACTACCTCATCCATGAGACTGGCGCTGTCCAGAGCACCACGGACACGTGTCTGTTCCTGTATGTTGGTGGTTTTGCCTTCGTCCATGTCGACGATCTCCTGGTCTCCCACTCCTCGGCGGAGTGGCTATCGCAGTGGACCCAACGGGTGTCCCAGCGCTTCCAGATCACCGAGACGGATGCCCCCTCCCTCTTTCTGGGGGTCTCCCTGGTCCTCGACCCGCCGGCGCGCACAGTTTTTCTGCACCAAGGCCCGTATCTGGAGGCCCTCGCTGAGCGCTTTGGGGTCTCCCCACGGGCGGTGAAGACGCCCATCGTCCCCAACACCCCCCGTGGTGAGGGGGGGCTTCTCAACGCGGACGACACTCGCGTCTACCAAGCGATCACCGGGGCACTCCTGTATGCGATGGGATGCACTCGGCCTGACCTGGCATTCGCAGTCAACCTGCTGACTCAGAATATGAAAAACCCTACTGTAAGCGACCTTGGGCTGGCACGCCGGGTGCTTCAGTACGCGGTACACACCAAGGACCTGGGTCTGTCCTACTCGGGGCAGGGGGGGCTGGTGGCCTACTCGGATGCCGACTGGGCAAACGATCCTGTGGACCGCAAGTCAATCACTGGCAACGTGGTCATGTACCGCGGTGCTGCGGTGGAGTGGACCAGTCGCAAGCAGCCCACTCCAGCCCTGTCCACCTGTGAGGCCGAGTACATGGCCCTGTGCGGTGTCACGCAGCAGGTGGTTCCCCTTCTCACCATCACCAAGGAGTTGGGTGACCCGGCCTCAGGGCCAATTCAGGTGTTTTGCGACAACACTGGTGCTGTGGCTCTGTCACGAGACCCTGTTCACCCTCGGCGTACCAAGCACATCGACGTCAAGTACCACTACATTCGCGCGAAGGTCGCGGATGGCACCGTTCAGGTGTCTCACCTTCCTGGGGCAGCGATGATCGCCGACATGCTCACCAAGGCACTACCCGAGCCACGTTTTGTGGAGCTCAGACACAAGTTGTTGGGTATTTGAGTTACTGGCAATTAGTGATGAGACAACATAAGGACACACTTGCTAGCCTGTGACAGTGGTCCC
Organism: Mesostigma viride; assembly: GCA_009746045.1. Lineage (NCBI taxonomy): Eukaryota > Viridiplantae > Streptophyta > Mesostigmatophyceae > Mesostigmatales > Mesostigmataceae > Mesostigma > Mesostigma viride. Next base: position 525 of record RPFO01001557.1, on the reverse strand, counting down.
ATACTACAGTTCTTTTAGTGAACATTTGTTCTGGCTTGCTTGAGTTTGTTTTCCGGCCTGTGTGCCGAGTAAGGGGGGTGTCAGAAGTATCGACACACCTGCCTGAAACTAGTACTTATAGTTTAGTGCTAGCTCTGGACTACATGAACGGGCATGTGCCGCATGTTTAAGTTCTGTTCCATAAGTGACCCAGTCATTCTGTGACTGACCTTGAACTTTGGTTGTGAATGGTTGGCTTGAGATCACGTTATGATTGTAACTGCCACACAGTCAGAAAAGAACCGGTTTGGTGTGGCCACGTTGTAGGTAGATCATAACTGCTACCCAGTAGCTGAGCCTGGAATTGTTTAAAAGGCGAAGCTACGCACCTTGTTTGCTCTCTCAGTACCTCACACCTCACACACTCCTGTGGTGGAACTAGCAGCCGGCCAGCTGCCGACTGAGACTTATTTTTATCTGAGTGAAATAAAGTAAAACTTTGTGGCAAACATTGTTCTCACTCCCTAACAAGAAATACCCCCCGAA
>RPFO01001580.1:0-33663 GCA_009746045.1 Mesostigma viride | reverse complement strand
TTTCCGTTGAATGTTCGCAGGGCCGGCAATAGGGATGTGGGTGCAAGAGAAGCCCGCTCATGGCGGAAGCACCAGGTACATGAGTGCGTCAGATTCCTCTCGGTTTACTTGTAATGAAATGGTTTGCGTGCGTATATTTGTTTATTTTTGTAGTCATTTTTTTCTTGTTATCGACAATCGCGTTTGCTTTTTTTACAGGGAAGTCCGTTCGCAGCAAGAGGGCGGTGAAGAGGGGAAGTGGATCTTACGTGGTTCCACTGCAGAGGGGGGAAGGTCGTTACCGTTGACTTAGTAATCGAAAGTTTCAGGTTCGTCTCATTGACAGAGTTCGACGGCCGGCGTTTCTCTACACTTTTCTTACATTAAAAATTTCCGTTGATAATGTTTCTTGCAGGAAGCGGTCGTCAGGTGGGGCAAATCTCCAGGAGAGGGGCTATCGCTGTCGGTGGCCTGTGTCAGAGGGCGCGGTGGAAGCGACGGGATACTCGAAAATGACACGCTTTAAGGAGCAAGCGGATGCTTTAAACTGAGGACGTTAGCAAAGCGGGTTGTGGCCGAGGTGAGAACGGAAACAGCCCCCTGAGGTACGGAACAGATGATGACTCTCCATCAGTCGCTGAGTTGATCGTGAAGAATGCGTGCGCGCCCGATGGAGCCACACAGCTGAGGAGATCCCGAGCGCCAAGGCCTTGATAAAGTGGATGCAGGAGAACCTGTTCGAGGGCAATCGAAGGAGAGGAAGTGTAAACTGAAGACGGTGACGATGGCGGACGCCAAGACTCTGATCAAGATGTTGAAGGATCACGATGCCCGCGGGACAAGTCTCCGAAGATCGCGAAGGGGTCGAAGAAAGCGGCTGAAGCAGCAGCGGTTGAGGGGATAGGTAAGTCTACTCTGTTTGAGGGGGGCTTTGTTCTTGAGGTTTAGGTTATCTAGGTTGCGACGGCCGGCGTTTCTCAAGTGTGACTTTACTTTATTCCTTTTGGTTATGCTTTCCTTTTTTCCTATCATTGTTAAGGGGAATGAGGTAAGTGTACCTCTGTTGTGAGGGGCTTCTTGAGATCCAGGTTTCATGTAGGTTGCGACGGCCGGCGTTTTCAAGTGTGACACTTACTTCCTTTTGACTATGTTTTCCTGATTTTTTCGCATCACGGTTGAGGGAAATGAGCCGAGTGTACCTCTGTTGTGAGGGGGGCTTTGATGTTGAGGTTCAGGTTTCATGTAGGTTGCGACGGCCGGCGTTTCTCAATCGACATTTACTTTATTCCTTTTGGTTATGCTTTCCTGATTTTTTCGCATCACTGCAGTACGTGCAGGCCGAGAGGGCGACCCACGCGGCCATCATGTTCTCAATCAGGCTCGACCAGCACCCGCGCCGCGAGAACATGAAAATAGATAGTACGTGGACTGCTGCCGTCGACGAACACCAGAAGGGACTCTCCGAAGCACTTGCGACCTACAAGGGGAAGGCGCTGAAGGGAAAGGGGAAAGGAAAGGAGGTGGAGGTTGCGGATGCTCCCGTGTCTCTGCTTGAGAAATGGGAGAAGTCCCGGTGTCGCAGGATGATGATGACATCCTGGATGTGAACGATGAGATCGCGAAGGGCAAACGGTTGCGGCAGGAGCTTGCCGTTCAGCCTCGGGACCTCGATGAGATGTCCAAAGCCTTGGTGCATCGAAATCGGGTGTGGACAAGGAACCTGTTTGTTGGGCCTCAGAAGCTCCTCGCACGAGACTTGCATCTGTCGAGAGCCGAGCAGAACGCCACCATTTTTGCAAACTCGGAGTCCGACTACGGCCACGACAAGCTGGTGATTCCTGTGTGGCGGTACTCGTTCCAGTTTTTGGCTGACCGGTGCCCCAACACTTTTCATGACTGGATGAAAAAGGAAGGCACCGAGCGTAAGGTCGCGCAACTCTTCGGGGAGATGGGGGGGGCACGGACAATGAAGGCTGGCTACGCTCGCGCAATGACTGACAAAGAGATTGATATCTACCTGCGAACGAGCTCGGCCAAGGGAATGGCCGAAGCTGCTTCCACCAAGGTTCTGACAGGACCGGCCGATATGCTGGACGATCTTAAGCCCGTGGACGTGAGAAAGGCCGCGCTTTTGGACAGTTTGTGCAAGTCCGCCTGGGAGATGGTTCCAATCCAGCCGAAGCCACAGTCGCCGCCAGCCATTTGCGGCTTTCTCGTGCTGGACGGGAACCACTTTACCACACTCATCAAATCGGTGAATTTCGAACTGGTCGCCCCAAATATGACGGTGGACCAAAGATCTGTGTGGTACCAGGCAATGCTGAACGGTTTCATGAAGGCGGAAAAGCTAAGGGTCGTTGCGCGGGAGGGAAGGAGCAGGAAGTCACGAAGACCGTGGCCGCGGAGAAGCTGGAGGAGTGGGCAATGGATTGGAAGAAATTCGGGGGGTGGACGTGCAGATGCTCAAGGGTGACACCATCCTGCCGACCTGGTGGCAGATCCGTGAAGAGAAGGTAAGCCAAGTTGCGACCGCCGGCGTTTCTATAAGTGGTTTTCTCGTGTTATTTTCAGTATGCCATTAGTTTGGTAAAGATGCGACCGCCGGCGTTTCTATAAGGGGTTTTCATGTTCCACCTTAGTATGCCATATTTTTGTCAAGATGCGACCGCCGGCGTTTCTGTCAGTCGTATTCTTGTTCTCAGTTGAGTTGTGCTTATTTGGGAGGACTATCGATGTGTCTCTGCGCGTTGTTGCCCTACGGCGATGCAGGTTTCCGAACAAGTCGGCAAGATGATCGAAGTTGTCAGGCAGCTCGGGAACGCCATGAACGCCGAGGACACAGCCCAAGCCAAGGCAACGTGGGGCTCAGCGCTGGGGGATGTGCACCGGGCCTACCAGGCATATGGACCCCTCAAGAGAGGGAAGGGCGTGTCTATCCCAACTCCTCTGTACGGCAAGATCTGGGCGATTGTGAAGCCCTTTTGGCAGAAAGGAGAGCAAGCCAAGGCCGAAGGGGACGGCGCAGGCGACAAGGCAGGAGGGGCTGAAGAGACGGACAAGTGGGGGCCGGACCAGAAGAACTTCATGCAGCGCTGGCTGTTCTGGTGTGAGGACCCTTTGAAGCCCGCTGTCGACGGCAAGCCGGCGATCGCACAGGATATCGCGGCTCGGCAAGACTTCCTTGACACGCGCCCTAAAGACAAGGCGCACGAACTGTCCATTTTCACCGCGCATCGGGAACTTGCGAGTTTCCAGTACTTCGACAGCCTGATCCAAGCGCCGATCATGTCCTGTGAGGCCCCTCCCAGCAACCTGATAAAAATAATGGAAGTCGCCAAGAATTTGATAGAGGGGGCGAAGCAATTCGCCCACATCAAGTTCCTGGAGAACCCCGACCTGATTGGCTCCGTCAGACAACTAGACGGGACTTTCGACCCCGTAATGGTGAGGGAGCACGTGTTTGGCGTGAAGCTGAAGGGCACCTTCGCCACGGACCTCGACAAGTTCATCGCCGAGTGCCGCCTGACCAGAGACTTTTGGCGGGTGGTCGTCACGGCCACGAGGGCGATCATTCTCACGCTGAGGGACCTTCCGCCGGCTAAAAGGAAAGTGGTCGACCAGAAGGACTGGAAGTTCCCGAGAGGGGTGCTCGCTTCCCACCCCCGTCATTTGTATGACGATTTGGGTGTGAAGACCAAACATCTGCTGGGTGTGCCAGTGGAGGCGGCGGCGGAGGAGGAGGTTGAGGAGGAGGAGGAGGGCAAGGGGACTACCAAGGCCAAGAAGGGGTGGCGGGACAGGTTGGAAGCCTACAGCGATTGGAAGGGGGTGAGGATGGGATCCGACTGGATCGCATACAGGACAATGACATGGATGGAAAACGAAAAAAGAAAGGATCTGGTGGTGACGAAGGTGGTGGACGAGTTGTGCACGGGGTCTGACAAAATTCCTCGGTCGCTGAAGGACCAGGCGTTTGCTGTGCTGGACCTGGCAGCTGACAGCAACGAGAAGTGGAGGAACCTGCGCGAGTGGGACCCAGAATGCATTCCGGAGGAGCGCCACATTCCCAAACCCTCCTCGCATTTGAGCCCGGTCGTGTGGGATGTGGTTGACAAGATGACCAACGCCCTTTTTAGGGCACCCTGCAGAGTTCTGCTGGTGTTCGGGGAGCCCGCCCATATCCGCCGGTGGAAGCGCCTGGTCCGCCTTATCAAATATTGGCTTGATTTAGATGGGTGGGAAGGCCTCGCCTACTTTTCCGACGACGATTCTTCGTCTGATGAGGATGATGATTCGGAGAAGGAGGAAGAGGGGGAGGCGGATGAGGATGAGGATGAGAGGGAGGAGGAGGAGAAGGAGGAAGAGGGAGGAGGAGGACGGGGAGGAGGATATTGCTGAGGGGCACCCGCCCGGGATGGGTGGGGGCAGGCGGGGGGAGAAAGGGGATGGGGAGGAGGGAGGAGGGGGAGGGGGAGAGGGACGGGGGAGGAGATGGAAGGGGAGGGAAAAAGCGCCGTCGGGGTGATGGAGGCTCGCGTGAGGAGACAATGGGGGGGATGAAGACAACAGGGGGGAGGTAAGCGCCAGCGTGCTGGTGAAGGAGACTCGAGGCCTGTCGTTGGAAACGCCGGCGGGCGTATCTGTGACGAGGAGGGGGATCGCCAGCGGGAGGGAGGCTCGCGGCCTGTTACTGGAAACGCCGGCGGGCGTATCTGTGATGAGGAGGGGGATCGCCAGCAGGAAGGAGGCTCGCGGCCTGTTACTGGAAACGCCGGCGGGCGTATCTGTGATGAGGAGGGGGATCGCCAGCAGGAAGGAGGCTCGCAGCCTGTTACTGGTAACGCCGGCGGGCGTATCTGTGATGAGGATGGGGATCGCCAGCAGGAAGCAGGCTCGCGGCCTGTTACTGGTAGCGCCGGCGGGCGTTCCCGATTTACGGGAGGCGGTCGTGTCCGACAGATGGGAATGAGGCCTCGTCAGGATTCATGGGGACCCCCGGTTGAGGGGACCCCCGCCCTCGCCTCGGTTTCTTTGGGTCTGGGTGACGATCCCGTACCGTCGTCAGGAAGGACGGTTGTGATGACTTTGCCCCCCGCTCGACGGGGATGGAGCAATGCCCGAACACGATACTGCTGAATGAGGATGACGATCCGGAGCCGTCGGCTGACACGGATTTTGTTGCGAGCACCCCACTGCAGAAGAGGGTATTGGAGGCTCGTAACGTGGAGGGTCCGCCGAAAGTCTCAGGTGGAGGGCCGGCGTTTGCCGGATTGATGCGCCCGACTGAGGTGGTCGATGTTGAGGCGCCGCCAGGGACATCGACCGCACCGTTGACCGCATTGACGGATATCTTCGATCGACCAAGGATGCCCTTCCACGCTCCAACGGTACATTCGGCCGGTAAATTTCATTTTCAATAAACGAGTTTTATAAGTACCTTAATATATTTCTACATAAGTTTTTTTGCATCAGTCCATGGCTTCATTGATTTCTCACACGACCCTTCCGTATTCATGTTAATTGGCATGTGCTTACGTGCAGGGAAAGGCGAAGAAGAAACTCCAGTTCGGTTTCCCCGTGGATCCGCGTCTGGGACTGTGTCCAGAGAGGCCGGCCGTGTTGTTGGCCAGGCCGCGGTCGGCGAACCAGTTGCACAACCGGGGGCGGGAGGGGACGAGCTCCCACCCAACGCACCAACTCACGCACCAGCCTTACCGTGCGGTCAGCCAGAAAAAACGTACGAAGAGTTGATGGCAGAGGCGGCGGCTGCGCAGGGGCAGAAGGCAAAACGTCGGGGAGGGGGCAGGCGAGGGGCGGGGCAGGAGACGGAGGGTGCCGACGAACCTGCACAGCCGCAGAAGGGTGGTGGTCAGGGCAGAGATGCGACGGCCGAAAACCGAATCAGGGACGTTCGGCCGGACGTCCGGATGCGCTTTATGGATGGCGCGAAACTGAGTCGCGGAGGTTGGAGTTCGAAATGGGTAGACGAGGTGTGCATAAACTGGGAGCACAAGTACCCCAAGAAGGAAGATTTTCCGCTCTTTGGCACCCTCCTGGGCAAAGAGAGGGAGAAGGTGGTGTTCAGATGGTTTGATGAAGGGCACGACCTCGGTTGGAGTAATGAGTGCGAGCAAAAGTTTCGTTTCCCTCTGAAGTTCGCTAGAGAACATGTTACTCTCCTGAAGGAAGGCGCCAGCTGGGACAACATTCCTTCATATCGACCTGGCAAGCGATGATGGGCGAGGACTTTGCACGAAATCGCGTTTTGCACGTAATTTCCCACCGCAACGTGGAGAAATGCAGATGTACATAGTAGTTGGATCAGTTACCGTGACTTTGGGCAGTTTAGTACTTAGTTGGGGTGACGTGTCCAATGTATATATTAAAAATATAATTACTTACAGCAGAGTGAAATCACTCAAACCAAAGCAAACGCCCAGCTATAAACCTATATACAGAGCCATGTCAAAGCTCTATACTACGATAAGACCAATGGAAACGCCTAACGGGAGGAACCTAATAGCCCTGCTGCACCGCAAAATCAGCCCGCGTACGGCGGAGCATGATGTCCGCCATGGCCCGAGTCAGCGCCACCGACAAGCGCTGACGCCAATATGACGTCCAGGTCCGCGCCGACCATGGGGCCCGCTGGCCCTCCAGGTCCAGCCGGTCCTCCCGGAGCCGGCAACACTCCTTGAAGAAGGCGGAGGTCAGGGGCCCCATGGCCCCAAACTCCTCCAGGACAAAGGGCACCACACGATGGTGCCCGACGTCGCCGTAGGCCAGGAGCTTGGCCCGCTCCGCCCGGTCCGCCGTGTAACCTGCCGTGAGGGAGGCCCCAGCCACGTGGCTAAGAGCCAAGGGCCGCGCCACCGAAACGTCAATAAGCAGATGCCGGCCACCCCCCTCAAAGTCCAGCACCACGATGTCAGGCCGGTGGTTGGGGGAATAGAAGGCAGCGCCATCCGCATCCTCGGACCGGATGTTCGCGTGGGGGAAAACCGACCGGATCATGGCGAGCACCACCGTCAGGAGGACAGTGTGCAAATACAAATACCAATTCTGATTCTGTTGGCCCCCCATGCAGGCAAGGTAGTGAGTCCCCGTGGGATCCAGCGGCTGCCCACAGCTACCACAAGGCCGCCCGGCCGGAACAAGAGGCTGCGGGGCAAATAGCTGGTGCCGGAGCGCCACCGAGTAGTGGCTGGGAGCCAAGGCGAATGGGGGGGCCATGGGAAGAGCACGAAGGTACGCCGAGCCCACACTCCGCAAGGAAAGCGAGAACAGCCACGCACGTCCCTGGGCGTTGAGGTCCGCGAAAAGAGCAATCCAATCAGCCGTGTGCAGAATACCCGCGTAGGTTTTCTGGTGTTTATCGATGACGCGAGCAGGGAATGCGGCGGGAGATTGAACGGAGGCGACCGAGGGAGTGCCGCGAGGGAGGTGGCGCTGTACCGCCTGAGCGGCACGGACGGGAGAACAGGCCTGCTGGATCTCAGCATAGGCCTCCTGGATGGCGGTGACGAAGGGCAAAGGGCTGCTGGGGTCCAGGAGGTCAGGCGCTGCTGTTGCCAAAAGGGGCAGGAGCCGGCAGCTTTCCGCCCACGACTGAGCGACGGAGCCCAAAAATGCTGCTGGGGCCAGCCGGGCGGCACGAGTCAGACCGCAGCCACCCATCCGTGCAGGCAGGGAGGCAATGCGAATAGCATGTGGCGGGAGGTCGGGGCCCGGGACCAGCTGCGCCAAGGCCGACTGGATGCGTTCGTCGTGGCCCTCGGCGGCCAGCCGGACCTGAGCCGGAAGAGCGCCCCGGAGCCAGTGAACGACGCGAGGGTGAGCGCAAAACCACAGAAGCAGACCCTTGGTCTGCGAATCATGAAGGCGCGCAATCAAGGGCAGTACCTCAGTGCGTGCCTCGAGGGCGGCCCGCAGAGCATCGATGACAAACGCGGGGTCGCCAACCGGAACGCCGAGGACATCCAACCCATGGAGGCGCTCGTCCCGGCCCAAGAGCTGGGGCGGAAAGCCGGAGCAATCACCTTGGGGCGAGTACACCGCGCACTTGGCCAGGGTCAACTGGAGGTTGATGTCGGCCACCGCGGTCTGCAGTGCCAGCAGAGCCGCGGTGGTGTCCGGCACAGGGCCCAGAAGGTAGATATCATCCAAGTAGGCCTGAATAGCGACCGCCGGGTGGGCAGCATGGACCGCTTGGAGGCAACCCTGGAGGGGGGCGGCAAAGTACAGGGGTCCCAGGGGGTCCCCTTGCTGGGTGCCCGACCGCGACAGCAGGCCGCCGCGAGTGCCGTCCTCCATGATGTGAACCAGTTGGCCGGGCTGGCCGTAGCACACGGCTGTCCAAGCGTACAAGTCCTCGAAGGACTCCATGACGGCCGCAAACATGCTGGCGCGGGACAGACTGTTGAACGCGTTGTGGCAGTCGACCTTGACGACAGTGTGGGTGGGGTGGGCCTCGAGGTAGGCCTGCACCGAATGGATGAGGATATCCGCCCCGCCTGGAGTCGTCACCCCCAGCTGGGCCGCCACCGAGGTCTCACCCGCTGCGAGGGGCGGGCAGAAAAAGGCACGGAGCTCGGGCGCCTTTTGGCGGCAGATCACTTTGCCCACGAGCTTGCGGAGCACCTCACCGCAGGCGATCGGGCGCACCTTGCCCTCGGGGGGGGCAAGACACCCTTGAGCAGAGCGAGGAGGCGAGCGCCCGCTAACCACTCGCGCGCAGCGGGAGGAACGCGACCAGCCGCCAGGTCAATGAGGGTGTCAAAGAGAATGTCCTCGCCCCCATGCCCCACCAGGACCTCCAAGTGCTCGTAGCGCCAGCCCGACGGCCCGGTAGAGGAAGCCCGCGGGACCGCACGCATCACCTCCAGGAAGCAGTCGCGGTCCAGCCGGAGGGGGGCCGGCAGGGGGTCCGGCACGGGCAGCTGGAATCCGGGCTCCGCAGGGTGAAGAGCCTCCAAGGCCGCCAGGGTAGCCGCATTGGCGGGGGCCAGCTTGGCCATTTCCAAGCGGGTCATGGCCCGGCTGAGCTGCCCCTCGCGGACGAGGCGGATGACATCGGCGGCCACCCGCTCGAAGTTGACCTCCCCCGACAGTCCAATGTATATATGGTGGGGCGCGTCCAAGGGGGTCCACGCTGATTGAGCACTTGCATGTGTTCTTTCAACATATTCGGACATGTATGAAATGAATAAATTGTTTGGACGATTGCAAATTGATTGATTGAAGAATGAGATACCATTATTAATTGAAAAATGTAAAACCTCATTGTGAATTTGTACTTCAAACTTTCACATGCATGCCCCAAATTGTGCATTTGTGCAGGTTTTAATTATGAGAAGTAGCATTTCTCTACAAATATTGAGAAATTTAGGGGCACTTGGAGTTGTTGGCCATGTTCATTCATGATAAAATGGACTTTTTATGCTGTAACATCATCTTCCACTAGTCCAAAACGCTGCTTTCATGACGTCAAAAGTACCAGCAATGGCCCTAGGTTGGAGCAGTAGATGTTGGGGACGCCCTGATGTGAATTTATTTATGGCCGGCCGGGGCTACCTGTTTTCGATGTCAAGTAAAGCCTAGCTACTTCAAAAGGGCAATAACGCAGTCCAAAACCAATTAATGATAGACCAACAACAATGTGGGCTAGCCTGACAATCGACAAACCCACCCGAATGCCTGTGTCACTCAGGGCTTGCGACCCTAGCTCAATGCCTAGATGATGGGCATCCCCCCATTCGGGGGAGACCCAAGTCACCAAAGGCGTCAGGCACGTCAATCACTGGAAACTAGGACCCTGCACGGACTGGCACAACCCATTGTCTGGCGTCAACATCTAGATCCAAAGTGAATCCTGGCAGCCCACACACCTTCCCCGCAACCTGGAGAGGTTGCTCCCAAGCGTGGCCGCTTGGTAGAGCTATTCAGGAACAGCAAAACGAGAATAAATAAGCCTTTCAAGAAACGGTCACCCCGTCCCAGCCGGGCCATCTATAGCTACATGCCAGCAGTGCCAGGATCAGGTTGCATCCACGTCATACATCCAGAGTCTCCTGGGGCCTCACCTGATAGCGATGTCACCTAACCTGATGCCACACAACTCTGGAACCATGTAATGTTTCCCAAAGTGGCCGGCACGAGCAGCGCATGCCCCCGAATGCCCACTGGCCTTTAGCCGCCCAACCCCATGCGGTCACCAGCGCAGACCAGCAGCGCTCTCCAGAAAGTTGGTGCTGGGTTGGGCACACCATCAGGAGCTGAGGTGACAAACGCCAGGCACATCAATGGCCGTGGGTTGGCCCAACCCACAGGAACCAAGCCCCTCACCTCTCTCACATATGGCGGGTTCCTCTTACTTTCCATTCACTTTGCTCGCATGCACGAACCAATAATAGGAATTCTTATGTACCCAAGGCAACGCCCTGCGGTCCACCTGGCCAGTGCCAGAAGAAGCGCCTGAGCACAACACCTCGACCCAGTGCTGCAGGTCGGTGGTAATGGTACCTGCGGTCATTGCCGTTCGCCCTATGGCGCCTCCATCACACCTCGTCATGTTATTATTGAGTAACATCAAAGAGAGGACTCATGCATCATATCCATGAGCCCGTGTTCTATCGTCTGTGTTTTCATCCCATCTCCCCGTATCTCTTTATTCTTTCTCTTATCACACCCATCTCTCGTTGTTGTAACCGACCAAAAAAGCGTGACGGAAAAAGACGCGTGGTCCGGGCCATCATCCTTCTCTCTTGCCATCACCTTCACATCCGCTTTCGTTGTTGCCATCACCCATCAGCATCGCAACGTGTGCCACGGATTCCAAACAGGGGGTGGCTCCCGTTCTTGTCCTGCCCCCCCGACCGCTCACGCCTTCGCGGCGACGCATGCGGACAGCGCGGCGTCAATGTCGGCAAACACGTCAGCCATGGCACGGTTGCCGTCCACGTGGGTGACCAGGTCGCCGTACACCTTGAGCACGTCCGTCACGTTGGCGTTGTGCGTGCGCACGCGCGTGGCGATCGCCGACTCGTTGTCGTCGCTGCGCTGGGTCAGGCGGGGGAGAATCTCCTGCCAGGGACAAGAACGGGGTGGGGGGTGGGGGGTGGAAGGAGGTGCACAACAGGGGACAGGGGACAGGGGACAGGGGACAGGGGACAGGGGACAGGGACAGGGGACAGGGGACAGGGGACAGGGGACAGGGGACAGGGGACAGGGGACAGGGGACAGGGGACAGGGGACAGGGGACAGGGGACAGGGGACAGGGGACAGGGGACAGGGGACAGGGGACAGGGGACAGGGGACAGGGGACAGGGGACAGGGGACAGGGGACAGGGGACAGGGGACAGGGGACAGGGGACAGGGACAGGGGATGAGCGAGCTGGGTCAAGTGGGTGAGACGTCTGCCAAAGGCACTGCTTCTCTGTCTCCCACAGGAATGAGAGACATTTTGTGTGAAGAGCGTATGAAACCTAGTTAGTAATCACAGGTGCCAGGAACAGAGGCCGCGAACATCTATTATCAACTCATGGGCGGAGGTGGTTGGAGCCGCGGACAGACCCTATCAAACCACCGGTGACAGAACCGTGCGCACAGAAAATGCTGGCACTCACTGGTGCTGGCGGTGGCTACATACACCCACTAATAACCCATCGGTGTCTAGACCCGAGGCAAGGGAAAGCCAGTGCCCACGAGTGGCGGCGGCGGCTGCTACCCACCCAGCCACCAACCAACCCATCAGTGTCTAGACCCGAGGCAAAGAAAAGATAGTGCCCACGAGTGGCGGCGGCGGCTGCTACCCACCCAGCCACCAACCAACCCATTGGTGTCTAGACCCGAGGCAAGGGAAAGCCAGTGCCCACGAGTGGCGGCGGCGGCTGCTACCCACCCAGCCACCAACCAACCCATCGGTGTCTAGACCCGAGGCAAGGAAAAGCCAGTGCCCACGGTAGGCTGCGGCTGCTGCTGCTAATAACCCCGTTCAAAGCACCAGTGACAAAAACTAGCTGCAGCATCCCCTAGAAACTCGACGGGAGCGGCAGCTGCAGCTAAGAAAGTAACAAGTGGCAGCTGCATCATACGGCCCCCTATCAAATCATCGGCAATAAGATCTGAGGCACCGAGAAACCACCGCCCTATCAAATCATCGGCAATAAGATCTGAGGCACCGAGAAACCACCGCCCTATCGACTCATCGGTAATAAGATCTGAGGCACCGCGAAAACCCTACCCACCGCTGGTGGCGGCACATCACCCATCGAATCACCCGATCCAACCCGATTGGAGGCACAAATTGCGCTGGCATGTGCTCACCGGCGGTGGCGGCTGCTGCTAACACAATTTGAGCTGGCATGTGCTCACCGGCGGTGGCAGCTGCTGCTAACACAATTTGAGCTGGCATGTGCTCACCGGTGGCGGCTGCTGCTAACACAACTTGAGCTGGCATGTGCTCACCGGTGGTGGCGGCGAGAACTTGAGGTGGTAGATGGTGCCCGTCACCGGGTCCAGCCTGCGGCCGGCGACGCGCTCGACCAGGATCTCGTCCGGCACGCGCAGGTTGAGGAAGATGCGGGGGCGGATGTGCGCCTGCTCGAGCGCAGCTGCCTGGCTGGCGCTGCGCGGGTAGCCGTCAAGCAGCCAGCCCTTCTTCCTGCAGTCCTCCTGCGCCAGGCGTGACTTGACCATGGTCACCACGACCTGCCCGAAAATGTGTGTGTGTGTGTGTGTGTGTGTGTGTGTGTGTGTGTGTGTGTGTGTGTTCAATAATAATTAGTTACTCCCTCATCAACTTAACACCACCTGGCGTCATCAGTCAGGCACCACGTTCCCAGCAGCCCACCTCATCAGGCATCATCCTCTTAAAAAATGCTATCGCATCAACACGGCAGCCGCCACATCGGTTAATGGCCTCAACACAGGATTGTGGCATATCGTGAAGCCACCTCGCCCGGCACCAGTTTGCCAGCTAGGCCCACCCCCCCAGGTGGCATGCTAACAGCATGTGATCAACTCACCTCATCAGGCGACATGCTGATATCTTACAACTCATCTCGTCAGGCGTCACGCTATTATTAGTTTATGCTCAACCCACCTCCGCCGGCCCCAGGTTGCCTGCGTCCATGTACTTGTTCCGGCGTCATGCTACTACCAACAACTCAACCTAACGGGGCATGCTACGCAACATAGTATACAAGATAGCAGGTAGATATGTACATCCCACCTCGTCAGGCACCAGGTTGCCCGCGTCCATGTACTTTTTGGCGGTTTTACCGGCCTCGGTGCCCAGGGCGACCTCGGCCCTGCGCGCGCGTGCCACCAGAATAAATTCATGGTAATAACGACATATTATACGAATATGGCAGAAATGGGACGATAGCAATATGGCAAGGGGGTCAGCGAGCGTGGGACAATAATGTTTCTTGATGATACTCTTTGCATGGATCTATTGGAGGACATGGGAAGTGTCTCTCATCATGGTATAGGTAGAATGAACCAGAGCGCCACTAATTTGAAACAATTTCGAAAGCCATGTCTGTCCCTTGGGAAAGCATGGGGCATGCTTGCTCCTCATTGCCACACGAGGGTAACAATGAGGATGGTGGTAGACGGAGGGAAAGAAAGGGATGACGATAGAAGGGAATGAAAGGAAGAGATGCCAATAGCAGGGGGGATGAAATTGGGCGATGGTACTCAGCTGGAAATGGGCACGGGTCACTGGGAAAGGGCTAATGATGAGATAATACACAGGAAAGGGGCGAGGTTGGGTAAGCATGGTGGCGGTGGGCATTTACAGAAGCAGAGCAGACACATCCACTACCTAGTGACAATATCACACCTGACTGAATCTATCCTATGCCCGCTTGTGCCACTCCAATCACGTAAGAAGGAATCAGGAACATGCAGACGGAAATACACCCTGCCACGAGAAGCAATGTGGTTATTGAAAAAGTTTTGAACGTATATTGGTACATGTCGAATGGCAGTATGCTGACGAGATGCACGGAGTTGAACGCTAAGTTGCCGAGTACAGAGAAGTAGGCGGAGGTTAGCTAGTCCTCGGGCGCATGAGGACGCTGTGATTCCACTTCTCATTGCACACGGCCAGTTTTTCTTTGCTATGACAAACGCCGATCAGCCCCGTCACTGCACACGTGGGGGGTTGTCATAGTGCCTAGCGATGTGTTGTTCAGCGGCAGCAAAGGACGAGCAGGCAGTCTGTTACACGGCAGTAAATATTCTCTTATTGCGGCATACTGAGCTCAATCCCATCGGCTTGCTAGGGAAAAATTTACCTGAGAAGGTCACCAGCGGAGATATGGACCAGTCCATACTTCTGCACGATGCTTGCGCATTGTGTGCCTTTCCCCGAAGCCGGAGCACCCGAAATAATGACAGTCAAAGGTGCCGCCGCTGACGCGGAGACAACCACGTGGCCAGGCTGCCGCGCCACGCGAGGCTGAGCAGGCCGGGTTCTGCGCTTGCCGTTTGCCAACAGCCGAGTCTCGGGCTTGCCAGATGGAATTATTACGCCGTGTTGATGGGCGGCATTTGTGGAGCTCTTTGCAGAAAAAGCGATGGCATTGCGACGAACGTCAGAAGAACGAGGGATCAAGGCCTTACGCTCCTGCACATTGGTTGAAATTTGGCACTGAGTAGCGTGAAGAGCGGCCATGGCTGACGAATGTTAAATGGCAACAGGACAGCCGCTCCCGTGAAAAAGGAGCTGTACGCTAATGCCGCAGCTACTTTAATCTGTTTCTGCTGGTCATCGTGTCGCCATTCGCCGCTCGCGAAACTCCGAGGTGGCACCGTGGCAGGCCGCTCGAGGCGGATCTGCTGCCATGCCCGCGCAGTTGCACAAAACCGTACACAGCCTCTGCTTCTTCTCCTCCTCTCAAGACGGTGCCACCAGACGGAATCGACCGGCATGCAAGAAAATTGAGGTCGAAATTTCAGCAATCCAACAGTAAAGTTTAGTATCCTCCAATACATGTGAAGTACGTATCGTATATGAAGTTATAGATGCAAGAATTAACTAAGTCCTTGTTACAAAATTCCGCGCGCCGACTCGGTTACGAGACTCGGTTACGTCCCTCACGTCCTGGCTACCTTCAGAACAAGACGTAACAACTGCGTTTGCTTCAGAAAGGCCAGGAATTAGGACACGCTCGCGACTAGGCAACATCTGCTTACTGCAATCCCGCACTGACTACTTGAAATGGAGAACCGTTTTCTTACTTGTAATGGCAACAGCTGCGAAAGCAGTCGTCAATGCCGTGCGATTTGGTAGTATAGTATGTGGGACACAGTTACGCAGGCTCCTGCAGCAACAATAGCATTTCCGGGGAAATGGGTGTTGTTTATTTCCATGTAACCAGCTACACTAGCATTTCATCAAATTTCGCACCGACGGAAGGGTGTGGATGTGTAAATTGATTAGTATTTGTCCAATAGTTTATAAGGAGCCGGAAAGTGGGACCGTGAGACTATAATTACTTTGCAAAACCACAGACGCACGGTGCCTTAGCAGAGCACGACCGCACGTAGCACACGCCGCCGGCAAGACGGCACACTGAGCTCCAATGATTTCTCCATGTGGCGACTGCGATTTATTCGATTAACAATTAGGACGGGATCTCAGCTGAGGCGTGCCTAACGTTGCGACTCGTTAAGCTATCGAAGGAAGAGGGGAGAGCGACCGGTGTTGAGCGGGTTGAGATAGGAAACTGGCCGCGTAGAATAGGCGCGCTGGCCACGCGAGTGCGGCCTTCCACTACTCATCCGTCAAGCCATCGAGGGCTTCTTTCAATCATATACCAACCATATATCAGTCACAACGGAGCATGCCGTTCACCCGAAGAGTTGGTTGTTCTGTCCAGGGATCCTCGCAATGTCAGGTTTGCTCAAGTACTGCTACCGCCATCCGGCACATTATTTTTCCCATGAGGTGTCTCATGGGAAAACTTGCTTATCACGCGATGCGCTAAGATTTCCCAATTCAATGGTGCCTGGCTTGTTTACGACAATCTGCTAGTGTCGCTGATGGGCACTGCGCAAGATAATGCACAGATTGTTGCTCAGACTTCGTGCTTGATGGTCAGACTTCGTGACAGACTCTAGAATATGTGAGACAACTAGATACTTGACACCACCATCCGACTACATATTGCTAGGCAGCTACGATGTTTTCTGGCATACGCGGGCGTTTGGTTCCCGCCGCACAGTTGAAAGTGCTGTCCTCCGGATTTTTGCCTTTGCACCGTGTGCAGTTCTTGGACATTTGGAATCATGGCATGGCTAACGTAATGACTGACTAGCTCTAGGACCTTTTCAGTGGTTTTCCATTTGCGGGTATTTCCTCGTAAATGGTGGGAGAGCGATCCGCAGCAATGGTGCTCACCACTAGACACCCCCGGCCAGTTAGGCTCGAAACAGACGCCCTGATCAAGCAAGTTGTTTCCGGCCCCACCATCTAGGTCATCTAGTCACTCTTCACGAAAGCCAGCCATAATTTCAATGCACAAGGCTACACATTTCCATCACCATTCATATTCATCATCCTGAACGACTCGAACATGCGGACAATCTTGATAATGTTCAGCAGGCTCGAGCTACCATGGTCCGGATTCTCCCGATTTCTGGCTTGCGCTGGTTGTATCCTTGACATATTGCTAGGCCGCTCTCAACTCTGTTCCCATTGATCGAGGTGCAGTCGTTGGTCGTTTATCCACGTGTGTACAGGTGACCATGATGATTACCAATGTAAAATTTGACTCAATTAAATTTCAGACACTCACATTGCCGGTTTCTAGGATCGCAGATGGGGCGTTGGATATTCCTCAATGATAACCTGCCCCTCGATCATTTGTTGATCTTAATTCATGAATTCATTAATCAATTAATTAAGAATATTTTTTATAGAGCGCTATTAGGTTCCTCCCGTTAGGAGTTTCCATTGGTCTTATCGTAGTATAGAGCTTTGACATGGCTCTGTATATATAGGTTTATAGCTCATACACATACAGATCTCGAGTGATTTATCTAGTACCAAATCCGAAAGGCTTGCATCACTCCCCGGAAAGGAGAACTTTTGCGGATGACTGTAGGTGTCAGTTGGCGATGCCTTAGGATCCGGAGACGTCCGTCCTATAGTCAGCAAAAATTGGTGCGGGAGGTCCCCAGTTCGATTCCGGCCTGGATTCATTTGCAGATCGCGTTTTCCGCGGACCGGCACTGAACGCAAATGGTTTTCACCTTTGCGGCGTGCCAAATCAGAAAATTATAGCTGGGCGTTTGCTTTGGTTTGAGTGATTTCACTCTGCTGTAAGTAATTATATATTTAATATATGTAGAGCGATTTCTGGCCTGCGCTGGTTGTCTCCTTGATATATAGAGCGATCACAGCAATGACCTGCTCACCAATATCTAGCTGGCCTGCACTGGTTATCTCCTTGATAGACACTACCGGCCAGTTAGGCTCGAAACACACGCCCTGATCAAGCAAGCTGTTTCCGGCCCCACCGTCTAGGTCATCTAGTCACTCTTCACGAAAGCCAGCCAAAATTTCAATGAACAAGGCTACACATTTCCATCTCCATATTATTCATCATCGTGAACGACTGGAAAACGTGGAAAAGATAACGGCAGGCTCGAGCTACCATGGTCCGGATTCTCCCGATTTCTGGCCAGCACTGGTTGTCTCCTTGATATCAGCCTGCCGTTATCTTGTCCGCGTGTTCGAGTCGTTCAGGATCGATGATGAAGATGAATGGTGATGGAAATGTGTATCCTTGTGCATTGAAATTATGGCTGGCTTACGTGTAGAGCGACTAGACTGGTTGTCTCCTTGATATGTCCAGGAATAGTTGTCTCACTTAATAAGTGGGGGCGTTGGTTGTCTTTGATATGTGGGGTGGAATATGTGTTGGAGCCTATAAATTAATGCTCAAGCCACGAGCCACGAGGTAGCCATGGCTGACGGCGGATCTCATAACTTTCACGTTTGAGCCCCGAATTCAGCTGTGAATATCACAATCGCGTCTAACTAAGACGCACATGCTGATCAATATAATTTTCCGAATCTATTACGCAATATATGACGAGCAAATGCTCCTCGACGCAACGCAGTTTAGCGGATGCGCTCGGCCATGAAAATACGTAGACCTGCAGCTCAGGCTCCGTTAGGCAGCGGTGACAATAGTCGCGCACTGGTGGTCGCCTCGAACCCTCCCGGGCTCAATGCCTCGCCATTGGCATCGCCTGACCCTAAACGCACCCGCTCAGCCGACAAAACAGGAGGGTCTTCACGCCCCTCAGAACCGCGCTTTCGGCCCCAACCTTTCCAGGTCGATGATCACGACTGGACCAACATGTCTCCGGCCGAAGCTATGCACTGCATCTTCTTCGGGGACTACGCCTCGCTGTACGACCTGTGCCTCCATCTCCACAGCATCGATCGCCTCCTCTGCCCGGACGGCAACCACTGGCGCAACATCAGTAAGTAAGTAAGTAAGTACTTGCGTGTCATGCGCAAGGCATGCCACGGAGCATTATGCTAATCTCATTAGAAAAATAATTACACAAAAGTTTAAACAAATATCGTCTGCATCATCCCCCAACCGCTAAGCACTAGATGGGGATGTAATCCTCATCCGAGCTGTCCTCTACTGTAATGGCAGACGAGGCGGTAGTGTAGCGGCTATCCTCAGGACCAATAACCTCCACCTGCGGACTTCTACCCTGGCTAGCAACGGGCCGCAACATCAGCATGCTGCATGTTCGGGTGCCCCCGCCCCCAACTCCAGCATACCATCCTCAACTCCCTTCTCCAGCGCTCTGATGGCGAGATCTGGGCTCTACCCATCTCCGCCCCCACACTTCGTTCCATCCTTTTGGAAGGCTTTCAGCAGCACGTGACCCCCCTTGCCGCCGATGTGGCAGCAATGGGCGGCACGCTGGCTACTGAACTTCCTCACCTTTCCACCACCGCCGCCTCCACCTCCACTGCCATTTCCGCCTCCACTGCCGACATCAAAGCCCAGCTCCTCGACCTCGACCAGCGCCTTCAAGCCACCGCCACCGCCCTTGAGTGCTTGCCGGCATGACACCGCCGGCCTCACCGCCCCTGGAGGCGGTGAAGGACATCGCCGCCCAGCCGGCACCTGCTGGCCCGGCCGGCGATGCTCCCTCCACCAGGGCGGACTTGCTTAAGCATCACACCACCTCCACCACCTCCACCATCGCGGCACAACTCAACCAACAAGCCCTCGACCTTCGCGAGGAGGCCGACATCACCAAGCGCAGCCACAATGTCATCGTCAAGCACTTCGACCAGCCGGCAGGTGAGACCTCCACGAGCCTTCTCGAGGCATTTAAGCACGCAATTTTTGCCCCCATGCAACCCACTGGTGAGCTGCGGATGTCGGCTGTCCGCCTCCCCCGCGCGCGGGGTAAGGCTGGCCCGGCACCCGTGCATGCTCCTCACCTTTAAGTACATGGCGGACAAGCTGGCGTTCCTTACATGCCGCAAGAAGCTCTCGGAGACTCGCTTCACGCTGGACGACGACTTGACCCTGGCACAGCATGCAACAGCGGCGACGCGAGCTATGGCCGACCTATACCTTCAGCTCCGGCAGAGCGCAAGGGGGAAGCCGGTATAGAGCAGGGGGGCGGTCATCCACGTTGACCACAAGCCCTGGCAGCCCCCTCCTGCCACCTCAGACTAGGGAATATATACCAGTAGTGTAGATTAGTCAGGCTTAGCCTAGCATGTGGCCCACGCGCATGTGCGCCCATAATGGCCCCCATGGATGTTGCCTTCAGAATTTAGCTAAGCCATGCCTATAATGGGACCCCCATGGATGTTGCATTAATTAAGAATTTAGCCATGCTATGCCTACGCAGAGAGATGCTCTCTGTCGAGAAGCCATGCCCTAGCTCAAGATTGTATAGCCATGATGATCTTCCCCACCTATGACGGGCTCCCCTTAGCTGGGAGTTGCCCGAGACTCGATCTGGGTGGTGCAGGTGCCCTAGTGCACCTAGAGCAAGTGTTGTTTACATTCCCACCCTTGCAGGAAGTAGCCTTGAATGTATGATAGGCCATCTGCCCCTTCTCAAGGGCTATGTGCTACAGATACTCCCAACGGAGTTATGTTCCTAATTAATTAATTAATTAATTAATTAATGTGTTGGAGATACTTTCAAGAACTCCCGCGTTGATCTGGCGCTCGGCAAGCCATGATTCATTCACTTGTTGCTTGCCTCGGCTATTTAATATGTGGGGTGGGGTGGATCTGAAGCATGGTGTGTGGCATGCACATGGCTGGATCATTGCATGGGGACTGGCACACCGTTGTTTCAGTAAGACAATAAAAACAATTTCATAGCCCTTGTCAAGATCGAGTCATTTCAAAAGTGCACTGTAAGTTCTGTCTTCATAAAGGCCAATGCCCTGGGGGAAGTGGGGGAAAGGGCCCAGCCAAGTTCTGTGCATATCTCTTGTATTTGTCTCTGAAAATATCTTTTGTACAACAAGCACGAGTGGATAGCCAAATGCAATTTGCCACAAGGCCGCTACTAAAAACCATACGGATGCCTCAATGGTCACTCAAATTTGCCTAGTCGGCCATTGCATGACTGCACTTGCAGGTACTGAAGTACACCCAAACATGAAGGTCCCAGAGTGACCTTGACTAGTCTGGCCTTTCCTAAGCCTGAAATGGTGCATGAATGTGAAAGCAGTCGCTACGTTGAAGTAAGAAAAAAGCATGCAGGCTAATGGATTTGCCAGTCCAACCTTTCGACGAAATGTGCCCCCAAGTCCTGCCGTACCATGCCTCCCATGACCAACACGCCGCGCTTTGCGGAGGGGCTGGACTCCAAAACTCGTTGGCAGCCCCTTATCCCAATGGTGCAGGGCGTGGGGCACGCTACCACACATGGCGAGTGAGGCGCTCTATACGGGCTTTCAAGTCTTGATGTGGGTATGCTCCATCTCATGTGGTATGCTCCATGCCTCCACATTGGGGTATAACCTCCCGCACTATGCTCCGTGTTGCGCTCGCCCCACACTCAATACCAAGCATACCCTGGCCTCAGGTGTCCCTGACCCATGGAGTCAAGTGCCACCCACGAGTCAGATGTCCTTGACCTGCATGAGTAGTAGTTACTGCATCAGCCCTGCCACGTGCTGGCCTGTCAAGCTGCCCACACAGAGAGGGGAGTGGGATTATGCACAGCAAATATGACACCAAGAATACCACAAAATGACGGGATAACGTAAGACTACATCAACCATGATAAGACTACATCAACCATGATAAGACTACGTCAACCATGATAAGACTGCATCAACCATGATAAGACTACGTCAACCATGATAAGACTCCATCAACAATGATAAGACTGCATCAACCATGATAAGACTGCATCAACCATGATAAGACTCCATCAACAATGATAAGACTACGCCGACCATGACAAGACTGCATCAACCATGATAAGACTGCATCAACCATGATAAGACTGCATCAACCATGATAAGACTCCATCAACCATGATAAGACTACATCAACCATGATAAGACTCCATCAACCATGATAAGACTGCATCAACCATGATAAGACTACGCCAACCATGATAAGACTGCATCAACCATGATAAGACTCCATCAACCATGATAAGACTACATCAACCATGATAAGACTCCATCAACCATGATAAGACTACGCCGACCATGACAAGACTGCATCAACCATGATAAGACTGCATCAACCATGATAAGACTCCATCAACAATGATAAGACTACGTCAACCATGATAAGACTACGTCAACAATGATAAGACTACGCCAACCATGATAAGACTCCATCAACCATGATAAGACTCCATCAACCATGATAATTTATAAGATTACATCAACCTATACCTGCCTCACGAAGTGAAAATTCTCAGTGGAACGCATGACGGTCATGGCGACCAGACGACAGGCAGCAAAACTGTTTGATGGTACCGACCTACCTATCTAATAATCTGATGGTACATGACGTGCCAAGTATGGCACCACAGGTGTATGTGCCTGAGTGGGTAGTGCTGCAGCACTACCACAGTCACATCACCCACCACGCCACCAACCACAGCACCACTTCAACAATCTGAAAACAAGCGATTATTTGCCATCAAACAACTAGTTCACCAGCATTAACGACATTGGAAAAAGTAAAATGCGGCCCAGCCTGCCGTCCTCCAATCTTCTCACCAGTGTGAGTGTTGCAGTTGGCACTGGGCATGCAACCGCTAGGTCCCTAGGAATACCCTGGCAGCCACACACACCACGTGTACTTACCCACCTATGACCATCTATTTCTGGCCTGCGCTAGTTGTCTCATATGAATATACATGGTCATCCACATACATGGTCATATGAATATACATGGTCATCCACATACATGGTCATACGGCCCCACCGTCTAGGTCATCAAGTCGCTCTTCACGTAAGCCAGCCATAATTTCAATGAACAAAGCTGCACAGTTCCATCTCCATATTATTCATCATCCTGAACGACTCGAAAGCGCGGAAAAGATAACGGCAGGCTCAAGCTACCATGGTCAGGATTCTTCCGATTTCTGGCCTGCGCTGGTTGTCTCCTCGATACATGGTCATAGGTGGTACATACTAATATTAGGTATTCATTGGTTACCTAACCTGAACTGAGAATTACTGTGTGGCTTCCGTTAGCTAGGGGGAAGAGTTGCGCATGAGGAATCGAGTTAGGGCTTAAGTGCTAGCACGGGGCGCAGGAAAACTAAGGCGTACCACAATTTCCACTTCAGGCCTTTAGCTTACACACTTTCCAGACCCTAACCCGTGGTTGCCCCTAACTCCCAACCACACAGCAAACAGGCCGGAAGTTCTCTTCAGGAATACGAAGTTGTTTCTAGGTATGACGTAGTGTACTAGTTTACAAAAATGGTTGGTGACTCCTCAACAAAGCCACCCATAACAATGACACATAATCACAAGAGGTAGCTTTGGGTTTTCAGAAATCAACATTGAAGTCGCATAACTAATAAAAAGGAAAGTATAGGTGCAACCGGACAACAGCCCACTGCCCCACTCGGCGAACAGCACAGAAAACAGAGCGGAGTTACATGGAGATAAGAAGAGTTTTACTTGAAAACAGCTTATGCGCAAGCATCGCGTGCATGAAACACATGCTAAGCGCGCGATGTTGTATTCACGGGACAACCTTGAGGACAGTTCGTGCCCTGCACCAAAATAGCATCATGTGGAGGTCTCTATGCTGAGCTACATCGTAAAGATACCAGAGGAGTATGCAGGGTCCTAGGGTCGTCAGTTTGCTGCCAGCGTGGCGCTTACAGGAACGAAAAGTTGAATTGCACAAGGCAATCGAACAAGGCCATCGCCAATGTTACTGTTGAGGGCAATTGGATGACCAAACTGGCAATGCTAACTGTCTGCAAAACGAGGCTGATGACACCAGACCGCACTTGCCGTACTTATTTTAGAGCCTAGATTACGCAGCTATTACCGGGAACTTACCAGTCTCGGCAGATTTCGCACGCGCGCTGCCAAGTTCATACGTCGTCATCGTGGAAGTCATCGGGGAAAGCTGCACAAACATGTACCGAAGCCCAACACAAGCTTGACCTTGTTCTCAGCTCGCTACCATGCCATACAACCTTGAGGATGAATGACAACACCACAGTCGGCGATACAAGGTGATTCAGTCGCTGGTTCCAGCGGAAATCGCGTACCGTAGAAAAAGTTGGCGTCCGAAAAGTTTTCAGTGCTGTTGCTACCATCCACCTCGTCGTTGACTTCCACATCAGAGTCCATGCACTGAGCGTATGGACCTTCCTCTGGAGCAGGGGCGGTTGGCTTCATGTTCGCAGCGAATTTACCACGGACAGACACTAGTTGATGTGAACTGTTGTCTGGTTGACGTGAATTGAACCACTATATGGCCACTCTTTCTTCACTTGCTCGGCTGCGCCTTGTACCGGCCTAAGTAAAACAAATACGATATAGCTTAATTGCCAAAGACTTGGCACGTTTAAGAGTGTTTGACGCACGTCACAAGTCAATCATAGAACTTAGAAGTCAGTCAGAGGACTGGAGGAGGAGGTGGGCTGGTAGCGTAATTCTACCGCCAAGGTTACCTACCCGCTAGCCGTTTAGTTAATTTCCCGTTTTAAGTTACAACGCCCAAATTTTGGCGGCGATAGTAACCTAACGCGGGAATGACTGTACACGACCATTTTCCCGGCCAGATATTTACGGCAAGTGTGGGCGGTGCACGCCGCCAAAATCTTGGCGTCGAAACTTAACGCGGGGACGTAACCTTAAGAATCGTAACCTAACGCGGGAATAACTGTATCCCAATCCGTGATGTGTGGGTGGTTCCGCACTGTAGATACTAGATATCCCAATCCGTGATGTCCTGTCGGACCACCGGCGCGGGAATAAGCTCAACTCAAGTTACTCAACGCAACTCAATCCGTGATGCCCGCCCATTCGTGCTGGCCCGTGCCATCTGGCATCAATGGGGAGACCAAGATCCTTACAACACGGTTGCAAAAAGGGGCTGGTTCTCGTGCAGACCGGAGATTTGAGATAATATTTGACATGCGCCCCACCGGAACTACCCGCGCCCAAGCAGAGAGTTGTTTTTTAATACACTGAGGGATAAAGAAACACACGAACGAGCCTTCCGCTCACTTTCAAGCCCGATTGCCACAGGGCAAGACTTGCATCGCGACGATTTCCACCATGGGTGACAGGTATACCGGTTTGACGCACGAGCAAGTGAACGAACTGAGGGACATTTTCAAGGAATATGATAAGGACGGCAATGGCTGCATTACTGCGAAGGAATTGGGAGCGGTAATGCGGGCGGCTGGGCAAAATCCCACGGATGCTCAGCTTCGAGAAATGATCGACGAGGTGGATGCGGACGCTAATGGCACCATCGAGTTCCCAGAGTTTGCGATCTTGATGGCAAGAAAGTTGAAGGATAGTGAAGCAGAGGAGGACTTGAAGGAGCGTTTCCGAGTATTCGACAAGGACGGGAACGGGCGCATCTCCGCAGCCGAGCTCCGCCACGTCATGCAAACCCTGGGAGAAAACATGACGGAAGAGGAACTAGAAATGATGGTCACGGAAGCAGACGTGGACGGGGATGGCATGGTAAATTACCAAGAGTTTGTCGCGATGATGACGTGTGGCTGACAAACTCCGGCGCCTAAATGCTTCGGCATGTCATAGAAAATTGGCGACCCAAAGCGGGGTCAGCGGGGGAAAAAATTAAGCGATTCTTGGGTGAGCGGGCCTTACGGGAGCTATCCCGAGATCGACGATGGCAATGCCGATAGCCAGCTGTATACGTGGCCATCATGCATATCACATCCAGCAACCTACAGCACTTTCGTTTATGCTTGTGATCCTGCCTAAGCAGAAGGGTAACCGGCATTGTGTTCGTATGCTGCACGCTACGGTTTCAAGCGCTACAGTATGCCAAGGCGACTCCAGCAGGCTCAGTCTCCAACCTCTGATTCGCCAACTCAAAGATTGGCTCCATTCTCCAACGTTGGAAAATTTGCCCACCGATTATGGCATACCAGCCCATTACACACAGCAGCCGTAACTGCGCCTGGACGGAATGAAGCAATGATTTCACTTCGCAGTTTTGTAGGGGGGGCTGGATTTACTGAAGCCTCATACTCAGGGGCGCACAGCTACAGGGCGTTTTTTATTTCTGTACAGAACAACGCATCAATGCGAGATATATAAGCTATGAGCCATGAGGCGAGCTTGTCTCTTATCAGTGCAGGCAGCAGCATTTTCCCGCGATGGTAACGACAGCGTTTTGTGAATCCTTGTAGTCGTCATGTGTGCACCTATGTGTGCGACACACGCAATTAGTGTGTTGATACATGTGTCGAAAATTGTCCGCAGCACGCTCTGCACCATGAGAACCGAGACCAGCTGCACGAATACTTGACCAGACAAATTTTATGGTGCCAAAGTGCATGTGTGGTGCTATCTGCTGCTGCGGAGGGCTTCTGCCAGAAGAATATCACTGTAATGTGCTGCCATGGACCAGACTATATTCAAACAGCAACCAGACAGGCAATTCCTGCCATTGAACTGGGCCATGGAGAGTGCTAGCTTCACCATCAAGGATTTATGCCGGCGTTTCCACAAACTGTCTCGATTCGAATTAATAAGAACTGCACCAATTATTAAGACCTGCACGAATACTTGACCAGACAAATTTTATGGTGCCAAAGTGCATGTGTGGTGCTATCTGCTGCTGCGGAGGGCTTCTGCCATGGAGAAGAATATCACTGTAATGTGCTGCCATGGACCAGACTATATTCAAACAGCAACCAGACAGGGAATTCCTACCATAGAACTGGGCCATGCGGAGAGTGCTTCACGATCAAGGATTTATGCCGGTGTTTCCACAAACTGTCTCGATTCGAATTAATTATTTAACCCGTGTTTTTTTACAACGCGATACATCGCGTTGTAGGGTTAGAACGCGATGTATCGCGTTGTAATCTGACACGTGGCAAACCTATTAAACATGCGATTTTTGGTCTGAAACTTTCAAGACAGGTCAGAAACATCTCATAGAATTCAAGAAAAAATCCTGGTATTTTTGGTATTTTTTTTGTGACAGCTGCAAACAAATATGTACCACTGAAATCAGGCATTTTCGCGGGACGAAGGTGAAGACGACGGCGATGGCGGCAGGTAGATCTCGCCAGTTTTCGCGCGAATTTCAGTGGCTGTTGGGTAGCACGACCATGATGATGCGTTCAAAGGTTGATAATTAGGTTTCTACGAGTTTGTTGAGGTACTGGGGCAAAGGAAACGTAGTTTTTTCCAGTTTCTCACCCAACTTTCATGCGGAAACCCTGGAAACCGGCATACATATTATTACGTCAAGACTCGGGTCTGCTGCGGCACCATGCTTGGTATTTCCATGGTGTTTCGACTTCTTAACACATATTTATTCATTCCGAACGCCCGGACTCTCGGCTAAACCGAGATTTGTGCAGACTTTTATTGGGTAGCTCCGGGCATGATGGTGCCTGCAAATAGCGTAAGGCGTGACCGTGGCTATTGCTACGGTATGCTGTATTTTCCTGGAAATGGCCTCTGCCACCGGCTCAATAGTGCTTGCAGGCGTAAGTATATCGTGTTTCTACCTAGTTTCTGCCAGTTTTCCACTTATTTCTACCGACCTCTGCCCAGCCTCTCTAAGACCGCCATCCTACTCGACGTTGCTTGCATGTCAGCCATAGCAGGTTGCAGTTGTGCAGTATTTAGGTGCTGTATACGTCGTCAAGCCGTGCATATATCGTGAGGATTGGATGTTGATGGTTTATACTGCGTTGATTGTGCAAGAAGATCAGCTGGGTGCCCATAATCATGGTGTATAATCATGTGTTGTTAGCATCTTGCCACCATTTGCTAGCATGCATTCCAGCGTCATCTTTGCCTGCATGTAAGCTCATGGATCACTCAACCTATCCAAGCCTTGCATTACACGTGCCTCTTTCTTTCAGTATTGCACGCGTTATGGAATGAAAACCCAGCACCTCCATTCCCACGAGGCATGTGCTCAACACGTTGTGAGAGTGGATGATGCTTTGGCTATGGCTGCCTGATTCAGTCATATTAGGTCATCCAGTCATGATGTTTGATGCATGTTTGATGCTGTATAACTTATACAACGCCTATGTTCAACGTTTTGACCCTCCAAGCTCACTATGGCCCCGTTTATGGGGCTCGGGTCGTTGCGTAATGTTGTCAAGGGCTCTCATGTTTCCCACTGCGTTGTACTGCGTTGTAATTGTGATGCTAATGAAAAATAGCTCCAGTGGCCCAATGGGCCTGAGTTTTGTTTCACAGAGCCTGCATATGTTGCCCATAGCTCGTGCAAGAAGCCAGATTTTTTTCATGAACCATTTGTGAATAAGCGCATGACTTGTGACCTAGGGTCAAGAAATCGCGGTCATGGTCAGACCCCCCTGTATTCAAACCAGTGTATCTCTCTAATGAATAAGCAGTTTGTAGGTCTGAGTAGCTCAAAAAATCCTTTGATTTATGGGCTTTCAGGAAAGTATATACATGACCATGAAAAAAAATTTTCCTTAGGTGCTATACGCGTTCTAAAAAAAGCTTACAACGCGATATATCGCGTTCTAATTAAAAAAACACGGGTTAATAAATTAATTATCACGTAGACTGTCATGTGGGTACCAATACCAAGGAGACAACCAGCGCAGGCCAGAAATCGGGAGAATCCGGACCATGGCCGTAGCTCGAGCCTGCATTACATTGTTTGAAGGTTCCATGATGAGGATCAAGGGAGCTAGCTAGGGCGCCCTAGCTTCTCTCACTGCCCTAAGTGAGCCACAGAGCGGTCTCAGCGCATCATGGTGCGGGCGCAACTGTGGGTGCAATAAAGCTTCGGCACATCAAAAGCGCGGCGGATGCAGTAAAATTAAATTTAAATTAAATTATAACATGCCTCCGTGGGGGGTGAAGTACCATGTATATCCGGGAGGACCGCCTGGACCTGGAGGGCCAGCGGGCCCCTTGGTCATGCAGCGCGGACCTGGACATCGTATTGGCGCCAACGCCTTTCGGTCTACAGCGGTATACCCGGGCTAAGCATGGCTGACATCTTGCTCCGCCGCACACGAGCTGACTTTGCAGCGCAGCACGGTTATTAGGCTGTTATACTTCAATCCGCGATGTGGATCGAGTGTCCCATGCCGGCGATCGAGAAGCCGGAGTCTGCCCAACTATGGCTGGACTGCCTGGCGCTCGAGGCTCGGGCGGTTGGTCTGGAAATCAGCCCCAAAACGGAGGCCCTGGCCCTCAGCACGGCATGGCCCCCACCCACACTCCGCCTCTTAGACGACACCGAGGTCAACTACCCTACTTCGGGCCACTTCAAGCTGCTCGGCAGTTGGCTTCCCAACTGCGAGGACGACCTGACGACACGGATCGGCATGGAGTGGGCGCAACTCCATGACCACCGCCGCTGGTGGAGCAACCCCGCCCTACCCCGGATCGTCAAGCGTGAACTCTTCAAGGTCTTCATTGTGATGATCCTGACCTATACGGCGCCGAGACCTGGACACTGACGCAGGAGCTGGAGCAACGACTCGACAGCAACGTCACCAAGATGCTGCGCAAGGCCCTTAACATCCCCTTTGGTTTGCATGCTTGATTAGTAATGAGGATTTGTACGCTGATTTGCCCTTAATTGTTTCCCACATTCTTAGGCACAGGCGCCGGGGCCTAGCCGGGCACCTGGCCCGCACAGATCAGGAAGACACAACAGATCGATAGACTAGCTGGCACCAAGCCCGCGCCCAGCCTGGGCGATATGTCCTCACCTGGCGTGCCCCAGGCCGCGCGCGGCAGGGCCGCCACCCGTGGACTTTTTGTGATAGACTCGGCATGGACATGTGCTACACTAGACGTGACGGGCTCACGCCCGGGCATGCAGCCTCCTGGTTTGTCTGTAATATGGAGGTGGATGCCGGGGCTCCGTGTAATATGGGGGCTCCGCGTGTGACCGCGTACGTATGGCATTCACATAGCGATATTCG
This sequence comes from Mesostigma viride, assembly GCA_009746045.1. NCBI lineage: Eukaryota > Viridiplantae > Streptophyta > Mesostigmatophyceae > Mesostigmatales > Mesostigmataceae > Mesostigma > Mesostigma viride. The sequence continues at coordinate 4,011 of RPFO01001580.1, read as the reverse complement.
GGCCGCGGTGCCCACAACCCTGTAACTAGGACCTAGATAGCTTACACAATCCATGGATTCCATTCCATCCCATGTTCCCCTCCCACTGAGGACTTATGCTCACGTGACGCAGTCACGTGTCTATTAATAAATAAATTAATTAATTATAATGGAGGCAGATGGTACGCAAGGATTAATTAATTAATTAATTAATTAGACTCGTGCTCCCGTTGGGGAGTCACGGAGCATTAACCCCGATGGATGGATGGGTGGGAGCAAACAGTCCTACCGGTCTAGGCTATCTACATCAGCTACCTACATCTATCTAACAGCATTACTAACTACAACATCTATCTATACAGCACGGGCGTGCCTCCCACGGGCTTGCACACGCGGGCGCTTTCCCACAGGGGGGGGCTCGTTGTCCTCTACGACCTGGGCCCACTTGGCCAGTTGTACAAGCTAACGCTTATACTTTTTATGCGCAAACCTTTTAGCTAATAAGGTTAACGCATATTATTCTTACATCCTGCGCAGGATGTAAGAATATGCGTTAACCTTAGCTAAAAGGTTTGCGCATAAAAAGTATAAGCGTTAGCTTGTACAACTTAGAACCGGCGCGGCGCGGAAGTCATGGGTTCGAAACCTCGTGGGGACAGTGCCGAGTAGGGATTATTTGGGAGGATCCGCCGGGGCACCGGTCGGACCTAATTAATCGCCTAGCGAGGTAGATATCGGACCTTCCCGGGATTAATATCGAATCAGTAATTCGATGCGGAAGTAAAAACCCTAGTTAGGGAGCCGCTTAATATTCCGCCCCAACGCGCAAAGGTTTTAAGTTGTACAAGCTAACGCTTATACTTTTTATGCGCAAACCTTTTAGCTATTCTTACATCCTGCGCAGGATGTAAGAATATGCGTTAACCTTAGCTAAAAGGTTTGCGCATAAAAAGTATAAGCGTTAGCTTGTACAACTTGGCCTTGTCCATCATCGTCTTCCAAATCACGGAGAGGCCTAGGCCCCCCATGTCCTCGACTAGCTGTTCTTTGAAGGTGCGGGCCTTGCGGCGTCTAACATTAGGGGGCCCGGCCCACGTCAGGAGGTGCCGGCCAGGCTGAGCTGGTCTCAGTCCTGCGGGGGGGCCACGTGAGGTGTCTACCTGGTTGGTGCGAGCTAGGTGCCCTACGAGCTGCAGGCACCGCTGCTTAATGGTGCTGGTGATGTATGGCATGCCCTGGTACAGGTCCTCATTGCGGACATGAGCAGCATATCCTACTCTGTAAATGGAACGCAGCATGTTGGTGACCGCGCCGTCCAGCTTGCGGGCCAGGTCGGCGGTGAGGGTCCACGTTTCGGCCCCATACGTGAGAACAGGAAGGACGAGGACCTTGAACAGGTCCTGTTTCTCGATCTTGCCCATGCAGGGGCTTGCGCCACAGGGCCCGGTACTGGCGTACAGCGTGCCAGGCGAGGGAGATGCGGTGGTCCACATCCACCTCGCAGCTGGGGAGCAGGCCATGCCCAGCAGCTTGACGCGATCACGATACAGGACTCGAGAGCCGTCGAGGAGATAATAGAGGGGCGGCGGTGAGTGGGTGAGCCCAACTGCCAGGGCCTCTGTCTTCTTGCTGACCTCAAGCCCGCCACTGCACGGGCCTCGATCGATAGCTAGGCAGTCAAGCCATGTCTGCACGTGCCCAGTGGCCTCGAAGAGGGTCGTGTCGTCTGCGTATATGATGTCTGCCAGCCGAATCTCCGTGTCCGCTCCGCCATGCCAGAATTTTTTAGCAACCTGCACCCCTGGTTCCCTACCCACGATGCGGGCAAATCGCTTGCGCGCCTTCAGGAATCATTACGTATTCGACCACAATAATGAACAGGTAGGGCGACAGCACGCAGCCCTGCCACGTACACACCCTTTTGTAAAGGGCATGGTGGCGTGGTCCCGTAAGAAGTGCGCACCGAAGTGGTGGACCCTTCATACAGTTTGCGGATGACAGCAATAAGGGGGCGGGGGATCCGGAACAGCTCGAGGATGTCCCAAAGCGCAGGCCAGAAAACCGAATCGAAGGCTTTGATTACGTCCACCAGCACAAGGTGCAAAGGGGACTCACCCGGCTGAAGGCGTTGCAGTTCCTCCACCAGTCGGCGAGTATAGCGAAGAGCGCCTGTACTGTGTTGCGACCTGAACGGAAGCCGTGCTGAGTCTCGCTGAGGTGACCGTCCGGCCAGGGCCGTGCGCAGGCGGTTCAGGATGAGCCGCATAAGAAGCTTGAGGGGGGCACTTTGAATGCACACCCCTCTGTAGTTGCCGGGGTCGGCAGGCGACCCCTTGTTCTTAATTGTACAGCATCGTACGTGCGAAAACTGTACGTGTTGCCAGGCCGCTGGAGGTGGTTGCGACGACAGCAGAAGGCGGTTGCAGACGTCCCGGAAGAGCAGCACAACACCGGTGTCCTCGAATTCGGCTGCAAGTTTCACAACTGTGGCAGGAATCTCGTCGGAGCCGGTGGCTGCGTCATACCGCAGGCGCTGGACCGCCTCCGTGACCTCGCGAGAGGTGAAAGGAGGCATGTCGGACGGGTCGCCAAGTGGGCCGACCAGCGGGGGCCGGGCCGACTAGGTAGTCCGCCGCTGACCTACCCTAAGCTCGTCTGGATTTGTACTAGAACACGCAATTTGTAGTTCATTTTGAAAAGTTGTATTTTATTGAATTTAAAGTTTCCACTTAAGTCTCTGAGGAAGGGGAAGTTCATAGGACCCGTGACACCGTGACATCGTGACACCGTGACACCGTGACACCTCAAAATGCATATAAACACACATCTTTGCAGGTATGCAGTGATTATTAATGGGGATGATGTATTCAATGGGTCATTGCAAGTTTTACCTATGCTTCTGACACCGTGACACCGTGACACCGTGACACCGTGACACCGTGACACCGTGACACCGCAAATACCACGTATACACCTTCATAATAATCCTAGTAGAGACATTCATTTCTCCATACATCTCGGTCATCTCACCATATATCGTCTCATGTTGATGTATTCTTGTTGTGCGTGTAGGTACCTTGCCGGGTCATGACAAGTTCAGCCATTCCTCGTTTATGCGGTCCAACGTCGCTTCAATAGGGCATGTGATTAATATCTGGTAACAACTTATATATGTTGGCACGCCATGCGTCCAGGAATAGCTGTCTCACTTAATATGCATGCAAGCAACCATCAAAATCACTTTGTCATGAAATCACTTGCCGGGATTTCAGTTTCTCCCTGGCCGGCCTGAAAAAGCTGGTTCTTTATAAACTCTTTCCGATCCGCAGGCTTCTTAGACCACATGTCGGTCCTCATCGTCCTGAGCTCCTCGAAATGCACGCTTCTCAAACAATGGCGGCCACAACCACAGTCCCAGTCCCTGCAAAGTGCCGCAGCCAAGGACGAATCCTGGGTGCATTTCGCCAACACACACGGCGGCTGCAGATAACCGGACCCCGCGCCTCGCCATCATATTGAACACGACGACGCCCAGGAGTAATAGCAAGAAGAACATTCCCAAAACCTGCCAACCCAGCGCCCCCGCACTGAGCTCCATGAAAACGCCGGGTCTCGCCATGGCTATGTCAACTGGGCAATGTTGCAAACATCATTTGTCCCCCCCCTCCCCATCTATTTCTACGTTGGCAGATGGCAAACGTAGATCCCCACGCCATGTGTGGGGGGAATAAAACATGGCAGACCGGGATGTCACGCCAGCCCGGTCTGCCCGAGTTGTTTAGCCCATGTTACCTCATTTGGCAGCGATCACCATCGCTGCCGCTCTCGTGAATTCGGGGTGAAAGCGCACGGTGTCACGGTGTCTCAACATGTTTGTAGTTGGTTTGTAGTTGGTGTCTCGGTGTCTCAGAAACTCGTGGTCCGCATTGAGTGGGTGTCACGGTGTCACGACATCTGATTGGCCCGGTTCAGATTCGTTTTTTTTTAATTTTTTTTTAATTCGTTTTTTTTTTTTTTTAATTTGGGGCGAAT
>RPFO01000642.1:0-33699 GCA_009746045.1 Mesostigma viride | reverse complement strand
TCTACCAATGCATATGCCCCATGATAGCATCTGGCACCCTTTTGGCAGACCTGGGATATCCACTCCCCCGCAGAAATTTTCTCAGGGTAACTAGACACAGCTGTCCAAGTATGATAGTGGAAACCCCGTAAATGCTGTTGTTCTGCCCTGGCATGTGTGATGCCGTCTGGAAATTACATTGCAGACATCCAGGATGTCCACTCCCCCGCAAAAAATTGCTCAGGGTAACCAGACGTAGCTGCCACCAATCTGGACAACTCCTAGGGAGCTCGCCCTACCCATAGTACCATGATGATAGTGGGAACAACACAAATGCCGTTGTTCTCCTCCCCACCAAAACCAAACCACCATACACGTGGGAGGAACCAAAGCTCAACCTAGAACGCCTCCACTGTCATGATGCTCAACAAGAAAAGGAAGAGTTTCCCCCACAACTGAAACAAATGTTTGGCGACGCATGAATTAAGGACGTGCCACAGTCCTTAAACAGCAAGGGTAGGCTGCCCATGCACCGAAGAAAAGGATCCTGAAAGATTGTCAAGTGAGTGCAAAAGGAACCTTGCGTAAAAAAAAGGCAGCCATGAATCCCTACTGTCCGCTCATCCGGAGCCACCCTCAAAAGACACGAGGTGTAACCTGAGCCACACCGTAAAAATGTCGTCAAAGAAAAGCAGCACCGGGGAAAAAAAAAACAACCTTAGACGGCGACGTCGTCAGGCGGTCGCGGTGGTGGTCGTGCGTGCAGCCGCAACCCGGAAACCGGGTGATAGGTGCCGTCGGCAGCAACATTGCGTCGGCTCAGCCATAACCCGTAGCGCCATGTCGGCCTGGCCGAAAACAGAGCCTGCAGGGAAAAAAGACAGCTCCTAGCAGGATTCTGGAGCCGGACCTGCTGAGCTAGTACTGGCCCAACACTCCGCATGGCCCTGCTCGAAACGTAGCAACACTTGCGTAATGCTAATATATAAAGATGTTTGGAGCTAGGCAGAGACTGCGGCGTCAGCAGCCACGACAGACAGGGCGGTGGTCGGACTTCAGCACGATGCGGCCAGCCAGCCGAAAGCCCGTAAGTAAGGACGCTTGTCAATGAAATATTGCACGAATTTAAAGAAAGGGACGGTGACTTAGTGGTGCGTTAATAATGGCTTATGCAACACCCTTTTCTAGGGAGAGGTGAAGGAGAAGAAGTTCGCCCACACCTGGTTCCGTAGGGATGAAGGTGATTGTGTAACCCGCCTCACTTCAGTCATAGAAGTACGATTGAAATTAAGTTGACGCCGTGGAGTATGAGTAGTTGTCTCATCAGCACCTTCCCTAGCAATGGGTTCAAGAGATGATGACGGGTCGCTTGCACCTTGATTAGTAGGGGGTAAAGGTGATTGTGTCTTCGAACTACTCATACTACCACATGAAGTCGCGATCGTCTGCCTAGTAGAGACAACGGTTACGGCTGACTTCCAGTGTTAAAGAGCAAGACAGTCACATCAGGATGTGTCTCAGTCTGTAACACCGTAAGTTTTCCGCAACTCTATGAATCTTCTCGGATGACAGACATCTGATCAACGTTGTACTACCCGGAAGGTTACGACTTCAAGAGAAACACCAAAGTAGAGATCCTCCGATACCAATGTAACGACTAAAAATGATCATCAGCATCATCCACAGTCCAATATGAAAGATCTTTTACCTGGGTTGCTTTCTTGAGTTGCAGAACTTCAAGTATCCGAGCAACGTTGAGATGGAAATTCCACAGCACGTGATTTAGGGAATCACAACCCCTTGTAGACACAAAGACAAGCTCGTGTATAGACGACCTCTGTGGAACTGAAGGACGTCTATAGCCAAGGGGCTCTTATGAATGGACAACAAAGACAAGCTTTATTATACCATGATGAATCAAAACCAACGTAGCAACAATGGCGACCCCACGTCCTTGATATCGACGTGCTTGTCGAGCATGCCTCAACCTTAGCCTGAAAAGAACCAATCAAAATCATGGAATTCTAAACAAGATCCTCGTATCCATCCTAGTCACACAAAACAGAACAACAACGCCAACAGCCTGGCAGAATCTGTACATGAGATCCTGAATCTGTAGTAAGCACCAAAGTCCCAAAGGAACATTTAAGACTTGGTAGTACCGACCAACAAACTATAACCCCACGTGGATCAGGCCACGACCAATGAGGGCTCCTATCAGTAGTATCAGCCAACAAACTACAACCCTACGTGGATCAGGCCACGACCAATGAGGGTTCCTATCAGTTGGTTGACAAAGTATCAGCTCCAAGTACCGTCGTCTTAGAAACCTCATAACTTTCTCAATACTGATCCAAAAGTCCTCGAATAAAAGCCAAACATTCACAAAACAAAGGATGTAACAACAAAGTCATTTTTGCTTGTTACATAGACGCGTTCCAACTTGGACTGAAAAGTTTTTTTTTATTTCCCAAAAACAAAAAAAAAAAACATGGCTTCCAACAACGTCAAGGACAACAACAAGGGGAAGGCGCCTGCCAGGCGCACATCCCCCCGACTCTCGCCGGAGGGCTCGCCCTCCGCCAACGATGCACCGAGGGTGACGCCTAGCGTCACCTTCCGCACGGTGGTCGCCGATCACCCCAGGCGTCGGACCCCGCAGGTGGGGACCGGCGCCCGGGGGATGGCGAGCGGACGCCCGTTTGCCACTGGCGGCTCGTCCGCCATGGCACCCGGGGGGCAGGACCCCCGGGCACGTGATACCCCCATCGCAGGTGATGGGGGTCGTGAACGAAGCGATTCCTCGGAAGAGGACGGGGAGGTGCCTAGCCTGTGAGGCCGCGGCCTTCGATAGAGCTTTCTTCCCAGACGCCGGAGACGTCTGGTAACCTTTCGGTGGGCTGCCAAATGGCCATCCTGGACATTGACCGATATGGTGCGCATGTTCCGCCGCCTGTCGAGTTCGGGCGCTTACCGTATCTTCTCCCCATCGGGGAAGATGACATTCCAGCGTTCATCTCGGTGAACGGCTGGATCATTCGTCAGCATTTTCAGCTGACTGCAGATGAGCCGACGCATACGATTGATGTTCATCGGACGCACACGATGCTCGAGCGTCGGCTGCGGATGCAGTTCAACTTGATCCAGGTGGCGGTTTGGATGACAGTGGTGCTTTGCCGACAGGCCGAGGCGCAATCCAGGCACTGTGGATCAGTGGGCGTCCAGGCAGCGTCAGAGAGAGGCGCTGCGCGTGGTGGCCAAGCAGGAGATCGCGCTGACTCCGTTGCCGCCGTGGCCACAAGTCACGCCAGTTGGCTGGGAAGCTGACAGGCGCGAGGCGGCTGCGATGCCGCCTGCGACGGAGCGCGGGGCGGCAGTCGCCCCTACCACGCCCATGGGTGGTGTAACCACCCAGGACCCTCTGGCAGGGCAGAGGGTCCAGCCTCAGCAGCGGGCTCCCCCGCCCAGCGTGGGGGGCCAGGTGGCTGAGGAGGCCACCGGGGTTGCAGGGACCCCGGCGGCGACGCCAGCTCCCGGGGTCGCAGGGACCCCGGCAGCGACGCCGGCGCCTCCGGCGCAGGCGGGGGAGGCAACTCCCATGGAGGGTGTCACTGGCACCTCCAGCGGCTCTGGGGGGCAGGCCCCCTCCAGCCGCACCAAGGACAAGGCCCTGGCTGGGCCGGAGGGGCCTCAGGGTCCCACCCTGGCAGGGCAGCAGCCGGCACGGCTGGACGGCGATCTGGAAGGTCGGGACTTCATCACCCTGGGTGATGAGTCTGTGTGGCGGGCCATTCAGGCTGCCACAGCCTCCTTCCGTGGGCTGGCCGACAGGAGCCAGCAGCTGCACGTCGCGGAGGCGGGCAGCCTTGTGTGTGCGATTATCACGCACATACTGGGCTTGCCCAACCTCCACGCGGACACACGCAGGGTGTGTGACGACTTGCTGCCTGCCCTGCAGGCCCTCCTCTCAGGGAGGAGGGTGCAGGGTAACAGGATTCGCCTGGTGCGACTCCTGGAGCTCCTGCACAATGCCATCCTGAAAGGGGCGGGTAGGTGGTTGCCTACCTGGCTGCATCATGACTTTACTAACCCTACTGACGATGAAGTGTCTCTCTCTCCCACCTTCCATGACTGGGAGGAGGCCCGCAGCAGGAGGCGGGAAGTCACACACACTCACACCCCCACCCAGCCCACCCCTATGTTGCCTACCCATCCTACACAGCCCATGCTTGCCCCTCCTGCTCAGCTCACTCAGGTAGCACCTCCCTCTCAGCATGTCTCTCCTGTGAATGCTGCAGCAGCAACACCATCTTCTCCCTCACCCCCTGCATCCCCCTCCAGGTGGCCCACATACAATGAAAACCGTCCTGTGGATAGGATTACTGTCAGGGGGCTGCCTGAGGGGCATACTAGGGAGCAGGGGAATCATGCACTTCTCTCTCTCCAGCTGGCTAGGGAGGAACTGAATGTCAAGAATTGGTTTGGATCTCTCATGCAGGGGGATTTTTACCATCAGTCCTCCTCTCAGATTCAGAATCTCATCCTTGTCTTCCAGCGTAGGTATCCCAGGTGGCAGGACTCGCAGGCTAGGGCAGTCTGGGAGGCCTTCATGAAGGAGCTAACTGACCTCCTCTCCACCCCCTCATCTGTGGACATGTATGGGGCATTCAGGTGGGTAGAGGAATACAGGGTCACCTCCGTAGACTATGTGGCTGAGACCAAGAAATATGAGCTAGCCATCAAAGCACGTCCTGATGTCCAGCAGCTAGATCACAAGTTCTTGCTGCATTCTTTCCTGGAGAAACTCAAACTTGACAAAAACACCTACGCTATGCTTGCAACAGGAATGGCAAAATACTGGGAGGACATGAAGGAGGCATTGGATTATATCAAGCTGGCCCTGGCCCCACTCAGCCAGGGGGCCATGGGCACCTCTGTAAAGAGGGTCAGGGGGGAGGATAGGGAGGAGGAGGACAGGGAGAGGGAAGACAGGAGCAAGAGGCCTGTCACCATGGCAGAGGTGAAGTCCCTGCTGGGACAGATGTTTAAAGGCAAGGGCAAGGGCAAGGGCAAGGGCAAGGGCAAGGGCAAGGGCAGGGGCTGGGGCAAGGGCAAGGGTAAGGGGCAGTCTCCCTCCAAGGGGGGCAGCTCCAGCAACAACAACAACAGCAACAACAACAATAACAACAACAACAACAACAACAACAACAACAACAACAACGACGACAAGCAGGACAAGGAGGACAAGTCTTCTCAGCGGTGCACCCGCTGTGGCATGAGGTACCACTCGCGGCCCAAATGCCGCAAGAACGTGCACGAGCTGGCGCACTTGGACGTCCTGTGCCACAAGTGCCACGGGCCGCCCCACGGTGACCCCAAGGACTGCAAGCGGCCTCCTTACGGCAAGAAGTGTGAGTCTCCCTCTCATGCTGGCTTGAGTGTGCCTGCTTCACCTCTTTCATCTGCATGCCCCACTGTCAGAGCAGTGAGCAGTTCTGGAAAGGGGCTACAGCTGGTTTCAGAAGATTATGTCTCTAAACCAAACTTCACATCTATGGTTCCCAAGGTGTGCAGAGTGTCCCCCTTCGAGGATGCTCATATCAGTATTCAGGAGCTTGCTTTGCAGTTGCACTTCCTTTATGGGCATGAAGTGAGTGCAGAGGTGGTGGCAGCAGCAATAGGGGGGGCAGCACTCAGACATGCCTGCCAGGTGGTCAGATCCCACTGCCAGCATTGTCAGTTCAATGCACCCAAACCCCCTAAGTGGCATGTAGCTACCCCACCTAAGTGCAAGGGCAGGGTGGTAGGAGATGTCTTTCATATAAAAGGACAATCTTACTTGGCACTTAAAGATGCATGGTCACGGTACACAACCATTGAACCATTACCTGGAATGGACAAGACACAGTTGCTCAGGGCTCTCTTGATTGCTCAGGCCAGGTACTACCCTGTGGAGGCATTATTACTGGATCAACACTTCACGTGTCTTGCCAACAGTGTTCAATTATACGGCGTATTATACGGTATAATACGGTATAATACGCGTTATACAAGGTCGAGCGTATAATTTTTATCCGTTTTATACGATTTGCGTATTTTTACGTATAATACGGCGAATAACACGTATCAGCGCGCGTATAATGGGGTTTTCGCGCTCATCCGAGGTCCGGCAGCCAAATTTTTCGTGCGGGAACCAAGGCGGGAAAGCAAGGGAACTTAGAAACACTACGGAAACCATCCACTGGTTGACATTTGGCGACCGTGAGACACAAGGATCTTACAAGCAAGCTACACTGTAGCATGGCAACCCTCCATGCTGTTTAGGTCTCTGCCCTTGCCTCTCGGGCAGCCATGCACCGAATATTGAAGTCATACAGAAAACTGACTGGTACGAGAGCATGGCCGCTTTACATTTTAGGCATGATCCTTAGGTCTTGAAAAGCTTATATCGTTGGCCAGGCAGCGTTGGGATGTGCGCGGATGTGTCTCGACCTTCTGCTCGATGCGGCAACCTCGTTTCAGCAACCAGGTGGCGACCGTGCATGTGCTAACTGTTGATAGGCGGGAAATGCCCCTACATTTGAACGCGGATAGCTGTTTCACGTTATTCCTTACATGATTTATAAGCGACGACGGCCAGGAAAGGCTTGCAGCTACGTCCATCAGGTGGGCATGCTGGCTCCGTCAAGAAAGGTAATATGCGGTTTTGATCTGGTACGTGCTATCCTGTTCACGTGTTCATTGTACTGTATCAAGTTGTTGGGTGGATTGTAAAATAATCGTATACCTGTAATGGAGGTTTTCTGCTTGTCTTTTGTTGCTTTACTGCCTCTACGCATTGTTGGCTTGTGATGGTTGGGGAATACCACTACGACATGCAGATTTTGGACCAGATTTGTCTGCTATTAGCTTATGCTTCATCGAAAGCAGTGACGTAGTGCTTGGCATTGTTTATAAATATGATAAGCTTGATAACGCGATGTTTTTTCTTGCTAAAAGCATCTCGAAACAAGTGGTTTTCTGGCCAGATCTAGCCACTATTTCTTGTTTTGCTCGCCAAAGTCAGCCTTCTTCTTGTGTGCTCCTCATGCATACAAGAAACATGGAGATGCCCAGGACCTGCTTGCATGGAAGCATAGCCATCTGACTTCTTTTGCTTTTTTCATCTTTCCATTTCATTTGGCGTTGTTTTTTAGGGTATAATGCATAGGTAATCTAGCTCCTCGGGAACCCCGGTTGACACGTCCAGCGTTCCCAAGCACTGCTGAGCAGTGGCAACCCATGTATCATGTGTAATTTAGTGTCAGAAACATGTGGACTGCTTGAAATGATATCAAAATGCATGAAACAACCCCAAAAACGACGAAATCCAGTATTTGCGTATAATTTCCGGATAATACCGTATTATACCGTATTATCCATTATACGGACCCCGCGCGTATAACCGCGTATTGCGTATAATTGAACTCTGCTTGCCAATGAACCAGGGTGTGGGGCTATTGATCTGGCTGGGCTAGAAGATCATGAGAGGCAAGGCATTATAGAAAGGGCCATCAGGTCCATTAAAACCCTTGTAGCCAAGGAAGATGGTAATCTGCTGGCTGACAGTGGGTCATATGCTGACAGAGCTCTGTGGTCCACCAGGTTGTGCCAAGTCCTCAACAGGAGGCCACTCATGAAAACCCCACAAGGGGTGATCATTACACCAGATGGATTGCATGCAGGCATTTATCCACCTGAGGTACTAGCCCTATACAACGCACAGCGAGCACACACAGCTAGCAGGTTAGCTGTCAAGGATGCAAAGCATCCACGTCCCACCTTCAGAGAAGGGGACCAAGTCCTATTCTACAAGGAGTCGGGACTAGGCAAGGTGGGTACCTGGCATGGGCCAGCCACCATCCTAAAGTTTAATACCACTGGCAGGACAGTGCTGGTTAAACACAATGACACGGGAAAGATTCACTGGTGTTCACCTCACAGGATGAAATTGTATTTTCCAACTGTGTCAGACGTGGCAGAGGAGGAAGAGCTGTTGGCCGACAGCCCTGTACAGTTGCCTGGCATCCCAGCGTTGCCCAGTGAGTGGTTGTTTGGAACACCCACTGGTGAGTGTGAGAGCCACACCCACTGTGACACCCAGGTCACCCTTGATGATTGTAGGCAGTCACTGCAGGCTTGGCCCCCTGCAGCAGAGGGTTACAATGGCAAAACAGGTGATCAGCAACCTCTCACCTCTTCAATTGTGAACACAGCTCAGCCACTAGCTGCATCTTCCAAACGCAGCCTAGCAGAAGCTGTTCGCATTTTACAATCAGCTCATAGAGCTAAAGCTCAAACTGCTGCAGGATCAGCTAAGGTGGGGAAGGTTGGGCAAAATGACAATAGCCCATTTATGGTTGCAGTGGACACACAAGCCCAGGTCAGCATTATCAGTGCCCTGGCTGTGCCCCATATGCCTTTGGAACCTTCACCCTGGCACCATGTGGCTGATTTCTCAGGGCAGTCATCCCTCAAGGTACAAGGTCAGGTCATGTTGACTATACTTGGTATCCCCACTCCTTTTCAGGTATTGGAAGGTTATAAAGGTAATGCTTTGTTGGGGGATCCTTTTCTCTCTTACCCTGGTGTCATTATCTCCAGTGATAGACTATCCATCCAGGACCTGGGTGGTGTTGATCTGAATCATTTCAAAATTTCTCTTCAAAAACTTCTTAACACCAACATTGCTTCTGTGAAATTTGCTACCCCCAAGTATGCCCCAGGGCAAGAACCTTGTGTGGCAGACTTGGTTCATAACCAAAAACTTCATCCCACCTCCTTTGGATTGGGCAAGCATGATGTGGCTAAAATGTCTCCTCTTTCTTATGAACAGATAGAGCAAGATTGTCGCACACACATAGGTTTCCTAAAATGGGTGGAGGCCTTCAACAAGGCCAGGGAAGAATGGGTAGTGCCCGATCCTCTTAGCCCCTCTCACACTCCACCTGTCACACCTATTGACAAAAAGCCTGCAGGGTGCAAGCACTTGCGCCTGAAGTTTGTGTGTAAACATAAGCCAGCAGCAGATGGGTCAGTCATTTTCCATGCTAGACCTTGTGTGACAGAGTTCAAGGGCACCACTGATCTGACAGAGGCAGAGTTGTACACGCCAGGCATTCAGCTAACCTCCTTTAAAATCTTGCTGTCTGTCTTTGTGGGTCATCTCAATGACGGGGATGACTATGTACGTAAGGCTACAGACATTAAAAGGGCTTTCCTGAAAGGCTCACCTGAGATAGCACAACAAGTGTGGCATGGTCAGGTGTATGTAGTCTCCACTCCAAGAGTTTGGGCAAAACACATCCCTCAGCAGTACCTGAAAGCTAACATTGGTGTTGAAGGGCTGCAATCAGCTCCTCGCATTTTCAGGATGTCAGCTCAGGCTGTGTTTGAAAAGCTAGGGGCTAGATATGATGACATAGACCCTTGCTTCTTTGTGGTCCCACACCCTCATGGCATACTCACCTTTGTGTGGCATGGGGATGATCAGCTGATTGCTGGGCCAAGGCGTGCTGTAGATGATTTTATCCAACAAGTGTCTCACAGCATTTTGAAATTGGCAAGCAAGTAGAGCTGGGCACCACTGCCATAAAATTTTGTGGCACAATGTTACAACTCCAGCAGCATCAAAACCAGGGGGTGTGTGCACTTTACTCTCCCAATGATTACATGCACAGTTGCTTGGAGGTTTTACAAGCCAAAATCAAACCTGGAGCCTGTCCCACCATCAGAGGCAAGCTGGGGTGGTTATGCTCAACTTGTGCACCTCACCTGGCTGTGGTTAGCAGAGTGGATGATGATGTCTTGATGCAAGTAGGTCACAAAGCCATCACCAAAACTCTCCAGGAAGGCCCTCCCCTTATCTTGCATTCCTTGGATCTCCACAAAACCATTCACATCCAAGCTATGATGGATAGTTCCATGGAGTCCAGGCAGATTACCAAGTTGCAGGCAAGGGAGTCAGGCTTGTATTTTGTGCAGAATGATGATGCACCCTTGTCTCTCGTTTCATGGTACAGCCGGTTGCATAGACGCAAGGCTGTCAGCAGCAATGCTGCTGAGTGCAGGGCAGTGGTGTCAGCAGTGCTTCATGCCAGGTACTTGAATCATGTGCTGGTTTGGTTGCAGATGCAAGCAGGCAGCAATGCTGGGGTGGTGGCACACTTGCTCACTGACAGTCAGTCAGTCCTCAGTTTCCTTGCTAACCCCTATGCTGTGCACACTGATCTTGACTGGGTGGTCCTTAAACAGGAGTCCACCTACTGGGAGTCCACCCGTCACGTGGAGGACAAACACAACGCTGCTGATGCACTCACTTAAGTGCCTCAGCAGGCAGCTGAACAATATCAGCTGTTGTACCACTTGATGAACCCGTATGGCAAGCAGGCAACCCTGCCCCATCGGGGGGACGCCTAGCAGGGTCCTGTTCACCAGGGCCGCCTAGGTAACCCAGTACCCCTTGGGCAGGTCCAAGGGGTAGGTTGTGCTTCCAGCAAGGGGGGTTGGTTGGAGTTTGTTTTCATGCATCTGCGTGCCCTATGCCAATAAAATCTGTTTTGATTTTTTCAACACCATGGAATTTCGTGCTGCTCACCTTCATAGGTGGGCAGGGGATGTATCTCACACTCTTTATCCATTAGGGTTGTATGCCTTGGTGGATAGGCCTTGAGCTCAGTGGCTCAGGTGCCTCCCATCCAAGTGGAGGGTCAAACCTCCCTTGACATGTGGTTACCCAGGACCCCAGTTCACTGTGGATCTCCTGGGCCACCTGGCCTCACTGTTCAGTGGCAGTAAAGGCATGGGTGCTGTCATGTTGTCTAGTACAACGTGCTCAGCACAGGTGCAGGATGAAATATTCCTGTCACCTGTCACCAGGAATTCAGCCACCACTGTGCAGGGCAGGGGTGGCTGGTCCTCACACGTTGTGCAGGTGCAACGTGGACAGGTCCAGGATGTCATAGTCCTGTCACCTGTCACTAGGACTTCAGCCCCCTCTGTGCAGGGCAGGGGTGGCAGTTATATACATCGATTCCTTACGGAATCGATACTAAGCGCTTAGTATCGATTCCGTAAGGAATCGTTGTATATAATTAAAACTTTTGCTTGCGCCGGCAAGGCTAAGGCCGATACTAGTCGGGTCATCGAATTGGCTATTTGATTATCGAAGTTGCCTATTCGACCATCGAACTTTCCTATTCGATTATCGAATTTTCCTTATTCGATTGTCGAAATTTCCTATTCAACAGGGGGTCAGAGGCCAGCGGCCTATCATACTCGGTGCCCAGCGAGCCACCGAACTAGGCCTAGTCGATTATAGCGAGACATCGCGTGGAAATCAGCCGATTTCGCATAATGGTCCTCACATGTTGTGCAGGTGCAACATGGACAGTGCAGGGTGCAATAAACCTGTCTCCTGTCACTCCTCAGGTTGCAGGTAACCTGAGCTCAGTTGCCCCAGCCTGGCTGGGTGCTATGTTTTCTGAGTGGGCGGTGATGATGGAACAACATGGAACCTCTTAAACGGTTACCTTGGCATTTTATTTTTATTTTTACAGTGGCTCTCTTGGCTGGTGATGCACTCCCTGGATAGGCAGACAGGCATAGCTATCTCCCCGGCTTGTGAGCTCGCGAGGAGGAGGAACTCCCCGGGCATGTTGAGCTAAACGTGATGCCATCACAAGTATTGCACGAGTTCTGGGGCCCATCTTTTTCAGTCCAGATGTTGCAGTACGGGTGTCAGTTGCTCAGCACCTCAGTCAGCTTGGAGTCAGTCTCCTAGCTGGGCAGGATCAGGCTTGAAGTCGCTAGCCTTCAACCTGAAAGGAAAACATAATGGGAGTTAGATGAGATGCTTAGGCTGACACACGGATTTCCGGCCTGCGCGCCGCGTATTGCCTACCGCGGCTGAGCGGGACACCTCAGTACTGTACGGCAGGGCGTACGGTACTGAGGTGTCATGTGGACTGACGTGCAGTTAGTGCCAGACTGTTCCTAGGTGCTAGATCGACCCGCCAGGTCCGGTGTAGCCGGGCCTGACGGGCCGAGTCTTAGCTGGTTGCTAGTGACGTGGTCGCATGGCATTGCAGTGTCCAGTTGTCCACTGGTAGGTGCTGCAGGTAGCACTGCCATAGGCATTTGGCGTAGCACTGGGGAGTGCCGCAGGACCAGAGTTTGCCCAGACGTTCCATTCTGAGCCCTCAAGCTTACACTACTCTCATTGTATTATTGCTAATACAACCATCATTCCATTTCAGCTTTCGGCAGTTGTCCTTCGTCTTTAGACGCGTTCCAACTGGAATGACTTGAACGGGGTATGTAACCGCATCACCATGTATTGCACGTATGTCTCGAGCGTGTGGTATCTGTACATCGAGGCCAGAAGCAGTACCTCAACCACTGCGAGGGTTATTTCGATCCCGTTCTCGAACCTGACCGCCTACGCGACCTCTGTCAAGGGAACGAACGTCACCGCCCCCAATGACACCAACTACCACACGTACAAGCTGTATCGGAAACGCGTTACAGCGAGCGGGACTCAGAACGACCCGGCCACTCTGTTTCAATTCTGGTACGATGGAGTGGAGTTCAATTTGACACCGAATGCCGTCCCAGCTGCAGGTGTCATCGCGCCACAGGCCATTGCCAACGCGATTATCAATAGCACCAATAACTACCTCCGCCTCGGAAACAACCTCGATCCCGGGAGTCTGCAGTCGGTCGTGGTGGACTACGCCCGTTACTACAATGCTCCTACAGGCCTACCGACTAGCGCTCCGATGTCCGCTCCCACCCACTCGGGGGGGTACTTCCAGACGATGTACGGCAACTCCAGCTATCTCACGTCCAGCTACGGGATCACCGGCATAACCAGGGGGACTGCGACCACTCCCAATCAAGGTACAAGCGTCCTGGTGACCGGCATCGTGAAGCCCATCACTTCCCTAGCCAGCGCGACGGGCGGGTCGATCGGTACAGGTACCGGCACCGCGATGACGGCCCCTTTCCTCTGCGGCGTCGGCGGCTCTACCAAATCGAACAAGGACATGGTGGAGCTGCTCACCGTCGGCGACCCCGCCACTGCCGGCGCGTACGTCAGCGTGTGGGCCTGGCGATCGGGCCGCATCTTGATGTTCAACGGGACCTCGTACACCGAGACCGTGAACCCCGTCGTGGGCTCGTCCGAGTTTGTGCTGGGTGTCCACCTGTCCGCCACCGAGCCGCAGCTGTTCATCAACGGCCAGCTCAAGTCCAGCTCCGACGCCGCCGTCATGCTGCCGTGGAGGACTATCGCCGGCAACGTCGCCACGACCATCAGTGCCGCCAACACCGGCGCTATCCTGAGCAGCACCGCTTCCGCCCGGGGTATCTATCTCGGTCCTCGAAGCACGTACGACGTGACCAGCGCCGTCACGACTCCCACGCTCAACGTTGGCTACAAGAACTGGCGCTTAGTGGACACCGCCCTCAACAGCATGACGGCACAGCAGATCGCCGACACGCAGCTGTACAGGTACTCCAGCGAGTACGACTCCGGCCCTCTCACCGTCACGTACGGTTTCCGTATTGCGGACGACGAGACGCTGCAGATCGTCAAGACCCAGGGGTCCATGGCCAGTACTACGAGCACGATGCTCGGTAACATCCTCCCCGTCAGCGAGGACGGAACGGGGGCCTTGACCGTCAACTCCCTTGGCGCCATCGGTTCTAGCACCGTGGACCCGGTTATGGATCTGACCAACAAGCGTTAAGGTGTGGTTGTGGGAGGCTATTTTTTTAACAATCGATATATAAAAACGCGTCATGCCTCCCAACTTGGAGCAAGCAAACGGCAGGCTCTTCTTCAAGTCTATTCAAACTCGAGAGCTGACCGGCATATCGCAGGACACAAAACGCGTCACTCAAGATCATCCAAGAGAATGGAAACACCGCTCTCCAGGCGGTCAACGCGGATGGCAGTCTCGGCGCTAAGCTGGTCATTGGCGCGACTAGTGCATATCTGGAGAGCACGACCAGCGGGGGCGGACAGGGCGGGGGGGCGACCACGTCCAAAGTAGGCATCACATCAGCTGGCGTTGTGGGCGCTTCACAATCACTTCCTGGCCTCAATAGCGCCCCAACGTATGTCACAAGCAGTTACTTCATGGGGCTGGTTGCTGACAATGATGCATCCAGCTATCGAACCTCCGCGATTATTTCACCCCAACACACGGTCTTGAGCTCCACGACGAGTGATCTGGTTTTGACAGGAAATCGAACGAACAGTGGTACCAGCAAGTACCCTGCTCCAAAATGCCACGTCATCACTATGGGAGAATTGCACGCGTATCAAGACGATGGAACGTCGACAGATGGAGGAGATGCCGTGAAAGTTATGGGAAGACGTATGGTCCCGTTTACCACCAGCTACGAGCCGGCTTCCATCAACCTCGGTATCCATCACAATGTGGGGTTTGCTTTGACCGGATTGAGCACGACGAGGGGAAGAGTGTCAACAACGTCCAACGCGGATCTCTCTCTCGAATCTGGAAGTCAGCTGAGGATAAGAGGTACTGAGGTGGTCATTGATTCACACGCAGCTGTGAAGATCTCCCCAAACAAGGCGACATTTACCACACCAGCGGACGAGCTGAACAACCCACATGGCTACCTGGAGATCTCCCACAAGAACAGTGATCAAGCAGGAGCCATCACACTGTCAACTCCGAGCAGGGCTTCACCTCTCGACATCGTGGTGAAGCCCGCGACTGGCAATTTCGGGGCCGAGGCGGACACATTCGAGCTGGGGTCAGGCGACGTGCGGTACAAGTTCACCGTCGTGGGCGGCCAGCTGCAGATCAAGAAGCGCGTGCTGAGTACCGGCCTCCCCGACAAGACGATCTGCGTTTTCGACGCGTGAAAAAACATCCGCCCTGTATATCGACCACTCATGTCGTCCACGAAAACTATCGACCGACTGGAGGTGAACAAGTCGATTATTTTCCCCGACCAAACCACTCTCTCCTCCACGAACCCCTTCCAACTCGGCCAACTCGCCGAGTTTGTTACCGCGACCAACGACCTGGGAGTTGAATGGTTGGAATGCAGGGTGTTCGACCCGAATACCAAGGCCCACGAATTGTTTTTTGCAATATGGGAAGACGATACGTACGAGTACGAGTGGAATTTCACCACGTCCGCCGCGAGCGTGGTCGGGAATCCCGTCAAGACGTTCGTCAACGCGGTGGTGGAAGGCGGTGTCCTAAAGGTTGCGACCGGGCAGGCCCCCTACGTGACGGGCGTGCCCACCGGTACTTTCACCTTTTGCGTGAACGTGATTCCAAAAATGGATCTATCGGCGAATCGCCCTGATAATGAAAATGCGAAGTACCTGGTATGGTACGGCAATATCGTCGTCCATGCGATAAACGGCGGCTATCTTACAGTCGATAACGGCCTGCCCTTTACAACGACGACGACGGTGGCGACGGACCCGTTTCATTTGGCCATCACGAATCAAGGCAGGACGCTTAAAGTGTACAAAGATGGTACACTCATCTTCACGTCAAACAACAGTAATGTGGGGGGGCCAAATTCCCAGCTAATGTTAGACAGGGGCGGTGAGTATTCGGCAGATGTCCAGGGTCTCGGCATATGGTACGACAAAGTGCTCATCAAATCGGGTGTGGCCATGACCAGGGAAGAGATATTGAAACTCGTGTGAGAATGCGTGCGTTGATGAATTGACTGAATTATTTAAATATGTCCATTGAATAAAGCTGGAATGTTGCTAAGGAAACTCGGTCTCAACAAAAAAGTACAGCCATCGTCACAACCGGGCGCGAAAGAGGCGCTCAGAAATCTAACACTGCAGGAACTGACCCCCTTCTCGTTCGACGGCCACGTGTTCTCCCCGGCCAAGGTGGTCAGGGTGTACGACGGGGACACCGTGAAGGTGGCCGTGCTGTCCCCGTGGGACAACCTGCCCACCCTGCTGACGGTCAGGATGTGGGGCACGGACGCCGACGAGCTGGCACCCGCGCAAGATCTGCCGAACACGGACGAAATCAGGATGCGCGCCATGAGGGCCAGGAACAGGCTGGTGCAGTTGACGACGGACGTGAACGTCGAACTGGCCGACACACAGAAGTCGGTCAAGGACGTGCAGACCATGATCGACGCGCGCAACCAGAAACTCGTCACGGTCCAGTGCCGCGGGTTCGACTGTTTCGGCCGCGTTCTGGGCGTGCTGTACGACCTGGATGGGACGTGCATCAACAAGGTGATGCTGGACGAGGAGCTGGTGAAGCCGCGGCCGGCGTCCGAGAGGCGCGCCGGTGTGGTGCTTTGATTCTAGCGCCTCAAGGCCTTTCCGTCACGGTACACGTGCGTCCTGGTCGTCACAAGCGGGGCGGCACGGACAAGTAGTCGATTCTTCTCGTCCAGAAGAAAGCATCGATACTTTACGCTGAACTGCTTGGGCGGGTTTCGTCCGTCTAGGTAGAACTTGAGCCCCGTGTACGTGTACGTGGATAGAAAGGGGACGACAGTGAGGGACTCGGGGTCGAACTCATCCTCGCCAACGACTACTTTGACCCGGACGTCGCTCGTGATGTCTCTGATCACATCGCACGTCGGCAAGCGGTCGAGTTTAAATATCGAGTCGCCAGTCTGGCCGTCTACCTCGAGGACCGGGATGTGGTTGACAATGTACTTGGTGGACGGTTCATACGCGACACACTGGGTCCAGCCCTCGCCGACTTCTTCACGCGGGGGCGTCACGAGGACCTCGAGGGCCTGGTTGAGGGTCCCCTCTCCTAACTCGTACACTGGCAGTGTGTCGATTAATGCGTCGATGTCCATGGTGTACACGCACCGACTGATAATCCACAGGCTCTAGACGCATCACAGGTCCAACACCACCTTTTCAAATTCAAACCAAAATATATTGGAAGCTACATCGCCAAAGTTCCGTATACCAGGTACGGGTTGCATAGTCGGGTTAGCGGAAGCGATATCGTCGCATGCGAACGCCTTCCCCCCGTACTCGGTGTGTGGTGGGGCGTCTCATGCGCGCCGGGCGGACACGCCCCCTCGGGGCACGCCTGTACCTGGCAGCGCCCGCCGGGTGGTCTGGAGGGTTCGGACGCTGCCTTTTGCGCATACGCTCATCCAGCTCCCGCGCATCCTCCTGTGATATCCATCCCTCCCTGATGGCACGTTCCATCTCTGCTTGTCGCTCCATCGCGTACCTCCTGTTGAATTCCTCTGCTGTCGCGTCCGTGATCTATCACGTCCGCAATTCAGATTTTAGCGTAATTCTGACGTCCGCAGCCTTGTGCGGGTTGCTATACCGCGGCCCGGTACTGACGCCGCGGATCTCAATTGTACTCACGCGCCAAGTCCGCTGAATTTGCTGACGGAACTTTTGGGCGGACCTGAATTTCACTGACATTCGTCACAAGGGCAGTTTGCCGAATGCTGGTACGCAGCAAGCCGGCGAGGCACTGAGCAGATGTGCAATTTCAGGATTTCAACGTGGGACACCAGACACAAATGCAAGGAAGCCCCAGGCGGTGCCTGGCATAGCCGACAGATTTGCCCTTGTATATTTGTGTTCGCTTGACAGATAAAGCTTGAAGTTTAGCTTGTCGGAAATTAGACAATGTTATGATTGGCTGATGTCTAAAGTGGCGCTAGTGGCGCCAGCCGCCAGGTTTGAGCTTTGAGCAGTATAGAAGGATGAGCAACGAACCATGGTGGTCGTTGTTCGTCCGTTTCTCTCCCTCACAACTGGTTTGTTGTCTTCATGGGGTGAAATAGTTCGAGCAGCCCGGAGCAGCCCCCGTGAGTGGTTGCATGCAGTCAGTTGCCATGACGATGGACTGACGGATATGACAATGTATTGGTTTTGTTAAGAATGTGTGTAAGACTGAGAACGAGACAAGGGACAGGGCCTTCGGGCACCCTGGTCGTCGTTGGCAAGAATGCCAGTAGGAACTAGGTCGGGAACACACGCGCACTGCCGCCACAAGGGGCCTGCAGTGGCGTCAACCAAGGGACCTCACAGCTGCTCTTATAACTACAACATTACAACTCGACACTCTTTGTAATTCGTCATGTATCTCATTGGAATTGAAATGTCTTTTGGTTGCTTTAATGATAAAGCATGGTCTCAAGAATCGGCTGGTTGGGCCGGATTGCCTGTCATGAAGGTGGCGGTGCCATAAAGGACCGCACCTTTCATTCTCATTTTAAACGGACGAACAACCCATGATGGGTTCAGTCCGGCCAGCCTGGATGTTCCTCCTGCTTCACCCAGGGAAGCACAAGGAAGAGGTTATTGCTTAGCCTTCAAAAGCATCTGAAGAGGTTAGGCTTTTCCCGGTAAAAAGCCATTGAAGGGGTTATTGCTAAGCCTTTAAAAGCATGCATGTTAAGGTTGTTGCTGATCCTGGAAAAGCATCTTGGAGCAGCTGGATTTTTTTTTTCCTTTTTGCTGCTGCCTGGAATGACGCCCTCTTTGGGCTTCCTTCTTTCGTGTGAGATGCCTTTCTTTCACTTTTTGCTCTCCCGTTGTTGTGAGCTAAATAGTGGGGGGGAGGTGGCATATCTCACACATGATTACTGCTGATAGTGGATGCATTCCAAGTAGCGGTAATGACCAGTCCAGGATGATATGGCACGCAAACGCGACAGCTGTCGCGTCCGTGATCTATCACGTCCGCAATTCAGATTTTAGCGTAATTCTGACGTCCGCAGCCTTGTGCGGGTTGCTATACCGCGGCCCGGTACTGACGCCGCGGATCTCAATTGTACTCACGCGCCAAGTCCGCTGAATTTGCTGACGGAACTTTTGGGCGGACCTGAATTTCACTGACATTCGTCACAAGGGCAGTTTGCCGAATGCTGGTACGCAGCAAGCCGGCGAGGCACTGAGCAGATGTGCAATTTCAGGATTTCAACGTGGGACACCAGACACAAATGCAAGGAAGCCCCAGGCGGTGCCTGGCATAGCCGACAGATTTGCCCTTGTATATTTGTGTTCGCTTGACAGATAAAGCTTGAAGTTTAGCTTGTCGGAAATTAGACAATGTTATGATTGGCTGATGTCTAAAGTGGCGCTAGTGGCGCCAGCCGCCAGGTTTGAGCTTTGAGCAGTATAGAAGGATGAGCAACGAACCATGGTGGTCGTTGTTCGTCCGTTTCTCTCCCTCACAACTGGTTTGTTGTCTTCATGGGGTGAAATAGTTCGAGCAGCCCGGAGCAGCCCCCGTGAGTGGTTGCATGCAGTCAGTTGCCATGAGGATGGACTGACGGATATGACAATGTATTGGTTTTGTTAAGAATGTGTGTAAGACTGAGAACGAGACAAGGGACAGGGCCTTCGGGCACCCTGGTCGTCGTTGGCAAGAATGCCAGTAGGAACTAGGTCGGGAACACACGCGCACTGCCGCCACAAGGGGCCTGCAGTGGCGTCAACCAAGGGACCTCACAGCTGCTCTTATAACTACAACATTACAACTCGACACTCTTTGTAATTCGTCATGTATCTCATTGGAATTGAAATGTCTTTTGGTTGCTTTAATGATAAAGCATGGTCTCAAGAATCGGCTGGTTGGGCCGGATTGCCTGTCATGAAGGTGGCGGTGCCATAAAGGACCGCACCTTTCATTCTCATTTAGGTGGCATATCTCACACATGATTACTGCTGATAGTGGATGCATTCCAAGTAGCGGTAATGACCAGTCCAGGATGATATGGCACGCAAACGCGACACTGCGCGTTCCCGTCGACGCTGCTCCTCTCTCACCCTTTCTTCTTCTCGTCGCCGCCTCTCCTCCTCTTCTCGCCGCATAAGTTCCCTTCTCAAGTGGAAAATATCCATATCGACTTCTAGGTCGCTAGGGGCCCATCTATTCTGACCCGGTACACGTCGCATGGTCGGGTTAGCGGAAGCGATATCGTCGCGTACGAAGGCCTTCGCTCGCACCCGGTGTGTGGTGGGGCGTCTCACGCGCGCCGGGCGAACACGGCGCCGAACGGCCGACCGTTGTGCTCTCCATACCCCTGCCATGGTTTACATACAGCACTCATCACACACATTTTTTGGCGATCATCACAGGTCCATAACCACCTTGGTGGGCTCGCTGGCGGCGGCCGCCTTCTTGCCCCCCCCGCCCCGCTTCCTCGACTTCTTCTTGCCCGCGTCCACCTGCACCGTGCGGACGTCGTCCCCCGCCACGGACGCGTCGTCGTACGCGCTCTCGCCCCCGTCGTCGATGATCTGCACCACACTGTAGTTAAAGCCCGACCGGCTCAGCTATGGCGGTCGGTCACGTTGAGCTTGGGATAAGGTGAACACAGAGAACTACCGTCGGAGCTGGCCCACCACTGGTTTATGTCTTAGCCAGCAAACCCTATCCGGTTAGCCGTAACCGTGGGACAAGCTAGCCGTCCGTACCGACCCGGATAAGGCCCCGGACTGGGGCCTAGGTGGCGCCGGCCCTAGGCGCCGCCCTTAGACCGGTCGCCCGCATCGGACCGCCGGATTATAGCCGGCGGCTGAGCGGACGCTAGCGGATGGCGTGCGGACGGACATGGGGAACTCAGAGCCAGATCCTAGGGCTCTAGAGTTACTCAACTCCGACATACTCTTTTGTTCTTTGATTAATTATCAAAATAATTACATCAAATGCAGATCATACAAAACCCTCTAAGGTAGGGAACTCAAGGGGGCCTCAAGGCCGTCAAAATCACCACGGTATCGACCCGCGCCCTTGTGATCACACATGAATAGTGATGTAATAAGTAGCGAGCAAAAAAACAACTATGCCACCAGACAAAAGGTGACCCATTTATTAGGACCAGTGACCCGCCGACGGGCCCAAGGCACCGTCCAACGTGGCTAGGGTATGGTCAGGACAAGCAAAAAAAACTACCACCATGATATTCGTGAATGCTAGCAACACAGGGTGAGTTATGGCTGTATTCATAAAGCGCCCGAGCCGTAACCCTGTGTGGCTCACGGGTGTTGCATCGTCATGCGCTTGCGCAACACTGCGTACTGCGGGGCAGCCTCCCGCGCCTCCTTGGTGAGTGCATCCGCGGGATTGAGTTCATCCGCGATGTGCTGGAGACGCGTGACGCAGGAGGCCGCCTCAGCGAGTACGAGGTAATCAACGTCCTGTGACCGCGCATAGGGATTGTCAAGGAAGGCCAAACAACTTTGTGAGTCAGTGTGCACCGTGCTAGTCCAGTGAAGAGTGAACCCACACGAGCCAAATACCCAACCCAGCAAGTACCGCAGCCACATGCCATGTGAGATAGCTGAAACAATGCCCCGGCATTCAGCCGTGTTGGGGCTAGTGGCAATGCGGCTGTGCAAGCGCGAGTACCAATCTAACAACATGCCAGGCTGGCCCTCATTGCTGATAAAGAACAGCGCCCCCATGCGGGCCCGCACTTGGCTGACTGTGCGCGTCTCTAGATTAGCATCCGTCACTATCTCGAGGTGCACCGGCTGTGAGCAATCAAGCCCACGAAGCACAATGCCGGGCGTCATGGCCAGCTGCCGCCGAACATGAATGGACCCTAGTCCTTCCAGCACATCATCGGGCAGGCGAGCGAGCACTGCCAAATCAGGTGCCACCGTGTCCGCCAACCACCCGAGCTTGCCCTTAACCGAGGGCCCATGGGTTGCCAACAGCGGGGACGGGAGGTTGGCCAGCAGGTCAACCACATAGTTGCGGCTATCCTGCATGTGCATGACCCATTCGCCAGAACGCGAATCCCGCTGCAACGTAGACTGCACGCCGCAAAATACCACGGGTTTACCCTCCTCATGATCCACCGCCCTGCCCAGGGGAAACTTAGCCGCCACTGCAGCAAGAAACTGTGTAGCAAAGGTGCGAGGTGCCACCAGCTTGAAGTCATCGCCATGCCACACGAAGAGGGCTGGCTCGCCAGGGACGCCGGTGGGGACCACAAAGAAGTTAGGATCCGCGCGATGGTACGTGGCCCCTAAGCTCTGCAAGACCTCCTCCGCGGAAATGCGGAAGATGATGGGAGAGCTCTGCAGCCCCTCCACCCCTGTCAACAGCTCGATATACTCGCTGCCAATGGTGCCATCCTGCCAGACCACCGGGACCTTCACCACGTAGCGGGTGCCTTGCCATGTTTGCTGCGCGACCCCAGCGTCGCTGTGGAGGAATGCCCGCTGAAAGTCACCGCACCACATCCCGTAGTCCTTGCCCGCGTTCCGCTTGCCCAAGTAGATGACCGTCAGTAGCCGATGCGAAACATGGTTGAGCCCAGGGGTATAAAGATCCTTGGCATCCAGCGGGGAGGACCCCTTCGTCTCCGTGACCACGGGCCTTACCCGGAACACCACCGAAGAGTTGGTCTCGTCCGGCTTGTAGGTGAGCACGAACTTCAACCGCAACCGCGTGGCCCCGGCTGGCACACTCTCCAATCCTCGGTAGACCTCGCGCTCTCGCCACTGCTCCTTGGCTCGAATGAACGCGTCGCGCCACAAAGCAAACTTGAGAGGATCTTGACAGTCCAGGACAAGTTGCTCCCACGTCACAGGGCTATCCGCCGCCAGTGAGTGTGAGTGGAGGCCGAAGCTGCGCGGGTGCCAATCCTGAGGCTGAATGATGGACTGGACGAGCGGCGGTGTGGAAAACGCCGCCATCGGTAAGCGCCGCACGACGCCGGGCTGCCCGACCACCACCCCCAATGGAGCGTGGTACTCGCGAAGCGGGATGCTGCCCACCCCCGCGACTGACAGCAAGTCAGCGGACACTGAGAACCCCGGGTATGATACGAAAGGTTCGCCCAGCAAGGCCACATCCTCGTAGCCATCCACGACGTGAAACGGCGTGTCAATGCCCAACACCGGCAGCACCACCATCCCGGTAACTTGATATGCCGAAGTGCCTGCAAAGTCGGTCACCGATTTGTACGGCGACTCTAGCACTGGATACAGGGTGGCTGCCCGACGAGAGATAATAGACACGGATGCTTGCGTGTCCACAGCCACCAGCTGCCACGGTCTACACGTAGGAAACAAGGCTGACTTAACCGGCCTGACCCCCTGTGAGAGAGTTTTGACCTGAGCCACCCCTGATGCAGCTTTCGCTTTAAGCGCCTGAGCACGCCACAAGGCCGTGACCGTTGAAGCCAGGTCCCTAGGTGGGCGAGGCGCATGGGCAGGACCCTGACCCTCCGGCGAGGCCACGCTAGGCGGGCCTCCCACATTATCCGTGGCTAGCACAGGAGGTGAGTCATTACGTGCACTAGGTCCCGTCAAACCCACCCCATCCTCATCCCACCCATCCACGGGGTCATATTGGGGCCCAGGGGAGGGGGGGGTGTAGCTGTGTCTGCCCCTGGGAGCGACCCGTGGGGTACCACCTCAGATGCTACGACAGGCGCATTATCCTTCACTACCCACCCCAGTGCCCTGTTGGCTGCCAGCTCACTCTCCATGCTATCCCCTTGCTTATAGCCTGCCACCGATGCCCATGGTACCCTATACACCCGATCATTCCACTCTATGTCTATGACCCGCAGCGGCCAGTCTAACTTTGTGATGGCCCCAGGCCCCTGCATGGTGCCCCGTTTGCCGCTGGGCGAGCTCTCCTTGTGGAACATGACCAACTGCCCGACCTCAAAAGCGCTAGACAAATCAGGCAGCGTGGCATCCTTGAGCCGCAGCTTGGCGGCGGTATCCTGTAGATGCTGCTGGTATGCCTCTACTACCTCGGGTGAGTAGGTGCCCGCTGACAGCCCCCGAGGCGTGACTAGCCCAAAGCCCTTGACATCAAGCACGTGCCTATGGTTGCACACATGCATGAGCTCCTTGCACCACGCCGTCTTGACCGCGTAGGATTTGCCATGTGGGTTATCCTGTCGCTTGGCTGCCACAGTCTTGACATAGCTTACAGTGCGATCTATCATGCCCATATTGCCGTGATCCTCACGCCCCACGATGACCACGGCCTCCATCCCCGGCAAACCTTGCACACAGCGGAACTGCTGGTCTAGCATGAGCTCCACTACGGGATGAAAGAAAGCCAGGCTGATCTTGATAGCCCTGTGCAGGTCAGCCTCATACATGTGGGGCAGCGGCTCAATGTAGGTGGCCTTGCTGAACCTATCCTTGACTATGAAATAGGTGTCCCCCCCTTCCATGTGCATGACATCCCCCACAAGGTACCCTCGCTCCAAGGGTGGAGTCTTGGCATGCCGCCTACGCGACTTCTTCCTGATCTTGATGCAGGCAGGACACTGAGCACGCACATTCTTCAGCTCGTTGTATAAAGGTGCCCCCAACATGTGTGCCCCCTCTACCTCGGCTTGGGCCTCATGCCCGTATGCACGGTGCATCTGGTATGCTAACAGCTTCAGGGTGACAGCCTGAGGTGCAGTGGCATTGTCAGGGTTCTCAACAGGTGGGGTGACTACTGGGGTAGTGACATTGGCTAACTGGGCAGCTTCAGAGGCTGCACGAAAGGCCGCCCGTGTGAGCACCTTGCCAATGTGAAGATCCACACTAGGGTGGTGTGTACCGAGAACATCTGCCCGCCCAGCATTCTCTTGCACTGTCACAACATTCCTCATAGGCCCAACCGCCCCAGTATCTAGCTGGGGTGCTGCAGTAGTGCTTGGTCGCTCGGCGTTGTACACACCCGACCTAGAAGACACCACATTGCTTAGGTCACGCATTGTAGACCCGTGCTCAGGAAGCACGTGATCCTGGCGCGACAGAGCCAGAGCAGCATCAACGGATTGCGTGAGCACATCACGGAAGGAGACAGAGGATGCAGTCACGTTGCTTTTAGGAACGACGTCAGGCTCTACGACGGCCCGGTTCAGCGTGACGCATTGAGCAAAAGAAGGGGTATCGAGCGTGCTCTCACCTGACTTTCGTGCTGCCCGTCGCTCTGCCCACTCCTCGCGTGTGCCGTGGACGACGATGCGCTTGGCCTTGCACGCCTCCACGCTGTGACCACGCAGAACGTCGTGGCACTTGCGGCAAAGGTTGTCCTCGAGCTCCAGGTCCGGGCGAACTCGGCAGTCATCCCGGACATGGCGACGTCCGAAGCAGCGCTCACAGCGTTGCTTGCGGTCAGTAGACGCCCCCTGCTGCCGCTTGGCCGGGGGATTATCACCCTGCTTGGCGTCGCCACCATGCCCGCGCTTGCGCCCTCGCTGGCCCCCGTTGTTGCCGTGGCCGACGACCTTTTTCAGGATGGCCGTAAGCTCCGACCGCGTAATGGGAGCCTCTGCGCCTGAAGAAGAAGACGCGCCGGCATCCACCTTGCGCAGGGATGGTAGAGCAGCCGAGGCAGCCGGCTTGGACTGCGCACTCTTGAAGCATGAAATCAATACAGCATGCCCTCGTCGAAACTGACGGCACTCTTCTTTTTGAGTTCCGTCGCTATGGTCAGATGCACATCCGACGAGAGGTCGCATTTCTTGAGAAAGCGATTGCACAGGAAAATGGGCTTGAGAGTATCTAGCAGCTTGTGCTTGTGCACGAAGACCTGGAAATCACGTGCAGCCCCGGGCAAATTTGCCTTATTAACTGCATAGCCCTCGAAGTCGTTGAAGGCTTGCTCGTCGGCCTCTTCCTTAGACCGCGACAAGTGGGCATCTAGACCGTTGTAAAAAACTTCCCAGGTTTGTTTGTTGTCGTCCGCAATGCGAACTAGATTGGCAATGTTTGGGTGCTTTGTTGTACTGCAGAATACTGCACGGAACTTGCCAATCAGCTCCGAATCTTTGTCTGCGCGTCCATCGCGCAGACGCTTGAGAGCAGCTAGAAAATCTGCTGCGTCGTCCGCCGTATAGTCGGCCGGTAGATCTGCGGGCACCTCCGTTTGCTTGAGAGGGCCGCGATTTAGTGCATCGTCAGCAGCCAGCATGAGATGCTTGAACTGCTTGGCCAGTTCCGGTTGCGCCACGAGGGTTTGCATCAACCTCGTGGCCTCGTCCGCACTAAAGCGTGGCAGGACGGACCCTGCGGCCTCGCCACTTGGCGTATCTGTGTGTTCGCCCGTGCGGCTCCGTGTACCGGAAGCCATCGGGATTTTTATGAATACAAGTTAAAGCCCGACCGGCTCAGCTATGGCGGTCGGTCACGTTGAGCTTGGGATAAGGTGAACACAGAGAACTACCGTCGGAGCTGGCCCACCACTGGTTTATGTCTTAGCCAGCAAACCCTATCCGGTTAGCCGTAACCGTGGGACAAGCTAGCCGTCCGTACCGACCCGGATAAGGCCCCGGACTGGGGCCTAGGTGGCGCCGGCCCTAGGCGCCGCCCTTAGACCGGTCGCCCGCATCGGACCGCCGGATTATAGCCGGCGGCTGAGCGGACGCTAGCGGATGGCGTGCGGACGGACATGGGGAACTCAGAGCCAGATCCTAGGGCTCTAGAGTTACTCAACTACTGTCCCTCTGCGGGCTGGGAGGCATGGCCTCCTGCACCACCCTGTCCATGTTCACGGGGGGGCCACGTCCGGCCTGTACAGCATGGGCCCGCGCATCACGTACCCGCCACTCCCCCCTCCGCCCCCGCGCCGTCGTCGCTCTCACGCGGAGGAGGCGGAGGAGCCTGCTGCCCCCCCCGGCGGCCTCCTGCTTCTGTATCATCATCTTCACGATGCTCTTCATCAGCTCGGGGTCCGTTTTGGCAATCTCGGTCATGGAGGGCAGCCCAGAACTGGCGAACGAAGCGGACATATGGAACATCATCGCCGACCCGCCCAGCATCAGCATCAGCTCCATCTCCGGCGGCATCGACACGCGGTGCCGGTGCTTGTCGTACAACCGCTCGAACACCCCGTCGTAATCCGTGACGTTCGCCAGTATGCTCTCCGACCACCCGTCCAGCTTGAGGCCTATCGGGTCGTACCGGTTGTTGAAGAACTGCATTGCGGACGTGGTGGCCACCAGCATCTGCCGCATCGTGTTGATGGCGTTCTTGGTCTGGATCGAGCGCGCCACCTTGTCGCACTCGAACCGCATCTCGTCGATGTTCGCGCGCATGTCGAAATTGGGAACGGCGAACCCCTTGTCCTTGTACCTGTGCAGCTTGTGCGGGAGGTCCAGCTTCTCCGCGTGGACCTCCTGCGGGCTCTTTCTGGGCATCATGGCCTCGTCGTCGATCACGTCCTCGCCGTAATGCAGATCGTCCTCGTACCCCTCGTCGTCGCCGTACCCGTCGTAGTCGCCGTACTGGTCGAATTGGAACCCCTTCTTCATCGGCTGATGAGCCGGCGGGGGAGCCGAGAACATCGACTTGGTCTTCTTCGGGTTGGCCAGCATGTCGAACATGTCCTCCTTGCTCGATTTATTCCTCCCCCCCCCCTTCTTGTCCTTGTGCTTGCTCTTTTTAGAGTGCAGCGGCACCGCGCCGATGGGGCCGGGCCACTCGCCGCCGTCGTCGTCCACTATGTCCACGTTGTCCATCGCGCCTCCTCGCACCATGGGGGCGTTTATTCTAGATCCACCACCCGCGCCGTCGTCCGCGTCCTCTATATCCACGGGCAGGAGTTTTGTCGACATCTGCTACTATGCGTCGTGATTTGAACTCGACCGGAAGCGCACGGCTGGACACAAATAGATCTAGAGTTGGATCAATTCGTATATTCATAACTCAGTGGTTAGCAATCACATCCTCCCGCCCCT
The DNA here is from genome assembly GCA_009746045.1 of Mesostigma viride. Taxonomy (NCBI): domain Eukaryota; kingdom Viridiplantae; phylum Streptophyta; class Mesostigmatophyceae; order Mesostigmatales; family Mesostigmataceae; genus Mesostigma; species Mesostigma viride. Next base: position 6,003 of record RPFO01000642.1, on the reverse strand, counting down.
TTGCAAACGCAGACAGAACTTCCTGTTCCAACCAATCAACTCAAATAACACGTGCAGGATAGCCGCAGACACACCGACTTGTAGCAAAATACCAGTGTGTGACATTGCCATCCTCGAGTTTTGCTGCATGTGCACCGAATGAACGAGAGTCATAATGCCGGCCATAGCCGCCGCAACAATCGCGGATTCTACAAGAACTGCGCCGAACTGGGACATGGAATCGATCTAGGATAAACAAAACATACATATTCAGTTCACCATCATTTCGCTCGAGTCGTAGGGAGATGACTCGTTCAATTCGTGAGCTATTCTAATGCGGCCATGTGGCCCTCGCGCACGCCCACGCAAGCCAACCATGCACGGCGGCCACGACGCACGACCGCACCGCCCCCGCCGACGTCTCTGCCAGATTTGCCGATCCAGGCAATCTCATCCGATTCCCAGTCGCGCGGATCCTGCCGCTGAACTGGGGGTCCTTGTCTGACCCGTGCGCCGGGGTAAGGTAGTGAATCACATAATAGGGCATGGTTTGTAGCCGAATATTGTTATCAGACAAAAATTTCGATATGTGAGCGCACATAAGGACAGTCTTTTATTACAAAATAAATTACAATAAACTTTACTCCCACGACAGCATCCTCCTTCAATCCGTCATAAACTCCCCCGTCACCGTGCCGGGGTGCGCGGGGGCGAACCCGGGGGGCACGCCGTTGTCGATCAGCATGTAGTACGTCATGAACGCCTCCAACCACGCGAGCCGTTGTTTCCGCGCCGGGTCGGAGTTGGAACGAGTCTAACGACGATGGACAACTGCCGAAAGCTGAAAGGGAACGATGGTTGTATTAGCAATAATACAATGAGAGTAGTGTAAGCTTGAGGGCTCAGAATGGAACGTCTGGGCAAACTCGGGTGCTGCGGCACTCCCCAGTGCTACGCCTATATGCCTATGGCAGTGCTACCTGCAGCACCTACCAGTGGACAACTGGACACTGCAATGCCATGCGACCACGTCACTAGCATCAACTACACTCGGCCCGTCAGACCCGGATAACCCGGATCTGGCGGGTCGAGCTAGAGTCTAGGCACAGTCTGGCACTAACCGCACATCGGTCCACATGACACCTCAGTACCGTACACCCTGCCGTACAGTACTGAGGTGTCCCGCTCAGCCGCGGTAGGCAATACGCGGCGCGCAGGCCGGAAATCCGTGTGTCAGCCTAAGCATCTCATCTAACTCCCATTATGTTTTCCTTTCAGGTTGAAGGCTAGCGACTTCAAGCCTGATCCTGCCCAGCTAGGAGACTGACTCCAAGCTGACTGAGGTGCTGAGCAACTGACACCCATACTGCAACATCTGGACTGAAAAAGATGGGCCCCAGAACTCGTGCAATACTTGTGATGGCATCACGTTTAGCTCAACATGCCTGGGGAGTTCCTCCTCCTCGCGAGCTCACAAGGGAGATAGCTATGCCTGTCTGCCTATCCAGGGAGTGCATCACCAGCCAAGAGAGCCATTGTAAAAAATGCCAAGGTAACCGTTTAAGAGGTTCCATGTTGTTCCATCATCATCGCCCACTCAGAGAAAAAATACCCAGCCAGGCTGGGTCAACTGAGCTCAGGTTACCTGCAACCTGAGGAGTGACAGGAGACAGGTTTATTGCACCCTGCACTGTCCATGTTGCACCTGCACAACATGTGAGGACCAGCCACCCCTGCCCTGCACAGAGGGGGCTGACGTCCTAGTGACAGGTGACAGGACTATGACATCCTGGACCTGTCCACGTTGCACCTGCACAACGTGTGAGGACCAGCCACCCCTGCCCTGCACAGTGGTGACTGAAGTCCTGGTGACAGGTGACAGGAATATTGCATCCTGCACCTGGGCTGAGCACGTTGTACTAGACAACATGACAGCACCCATGCCTGTACTGCCACTGAACAGTGAGGCCAGGTGGCCCAGGATATCCACAGTGAACTGGGGTCCTGGGTAACCACCTGTCAAGGGAGCTTTGACCCTCCACTTGAATGGGAGGCACCTGAGCCACTGAGCTCAAGGCCAATCCACCAAGGCATACAACCCTAGTGGAGAAAAAATGTGAGATACATCCCCTGCCCACCTATGAAGGTGGGCATAACGAAATTCCATGGTGTTGAAAAAATCAAAACAGATTTTATTGGCATAGGGCACGCAGATGCATGAAAACAAACTCCAACCAACCCCCTTGCTGGAAGCCACAACCTACCCCTTGGACCTGCCCAAGGGGTACTGGGTTACCTAGGCGGCCCTGGTGAACAGGACCCTGCTAGGCGTCCCCCCGATGGGGCAGGGTTGCCTGCTTGCCATACGGGTTCATCAAGTGGTACAACAGCTGATATTGTTCAGCTGCCTGCTGAGGCACTTTAGTGAGTGCATCAGCAGCGTTGTGTTTGTCCTCCACGTGACGGGTGGACGCCCAGCAGGTGGACTCCTGTTTAAGGACCACCCAGTCAAGATCAGTGTGCACAGCGTAGGGGTTAGCAAGGAAACTGAGGACTGACTGACTGTCAGTGAGCAAGTGTGCCACCACCCCAGCATTGCTGCCTGCTTGCATCTGCAACCAAACCATGCAGCACATGATTCAAGTACCTGGCATGAAGCACTGCTGACACCACTGCCCTGCACTCAGCAGCATTGCTGCTGACCGCCTTGCGTCTATGCAACCGGCTGTACCATGAAATGAGAGACAAGGGTGCATCATCATTCTGCACAAAATACAAGCCTGACTCCCTTGCCTGCAACTTGGTAATCTGCCTGGACTCCATGGAACTATCCATCATAGCTTGGATGTGAATGGTTTTGTGGAGATCCAAGGAGTGCAAGATAAGGGGAGGGCCTTCCTGGAGAGTTTTGGTGATGGCTTTGTGACCTACTTGCATCAAGACATCATCATCAACTCTGCTAACCACAGCCAGGTGAGGTGCACAAGTTGAGCACAACCACCCCAGCTTGCCTTTAATGGTGGGACAGGCTCCAGGTTTGATTTTGGTTTGCAAAACCTCCAAGCAGCTGTGCATGTAATCATTGGGAGAGTAAAGTGCACCCACCCACTGGTTTTGATGCTGCTGGAGTTGTAACATTGTGCCACAAAATTTTATGGCAGTGGTGCCCAGCTCTACTTGCTTGCCAATTTCAAAATGCTGTGACACTTGTTGTATAAAATCATCTACAGCACGCCTTGGCCCAGCAATCAGCTGATCATCCCCATGCCACACAAAGGTGAGTATGCCATGAGGGTGTGGGACCACAAAGAAGCAAGGGTCTATGTCATCATACATAGCCCCTAGCTTTTCAAACACAGCCTGAGCTGACATCCTGAAAATTCGAGGAGCTGATTGCAGCCCTTCGACACCTATGTTGGCTTTCAGGTACTGCTGAGGGATGTGTTTTGCCCAAACTCTGGGAGTGGAGACTACATACACCTGACCATGCCACACTTGTTGTGCTATCTCAGGTGAGCCTTTCAGGAAAGCCCTTTTAATGTCTGTAGCCTTACATACATAGTCATCCCCGTGACATTGAGATGACCCACAAAGACAGACAGCAAGATTTTAAGAGAGGTCTGCTGAATGCCTGGCGTGTACAACTCTGCCTCTGTCAGATCAGTGGTGCCCTTGAACTCTGTCACACAAGGTCTAGCATGGAAAATGACTGACCCATCTGCTGCTGGCTTATGTTTACACACAAACTTCAGGCGCAAGTGCTTGCACCCTGCAGGCTTTTTGTCAATAGGTGTGACAGGTGGAGTGTGAGAGGGGCTAAGAGGATCTGGCACTACCCATTCTTCCCTGGCCTTGTTGAAGGCCTCCACCCATTTTAGGAATCCTATGTGGGTGCGACAGTCTTGCTCTATCTGTTCATACGAAAGAGGAGACATTTTAGCCACATCTGATGCTTGCCCAATCCAAAGGAGGTGGGATGAAGTTTTTGGTTATGAACCAAGTCTGCCACACAAGGTTCTTGCCCTGGGGCATACTTGGGGGTAGCAAATTTTACAGAAGCAATGTTGGTGTTAAGAAGTTTTTGAAGGGAAATTTTGAAATGATTCAGATCAACACCACCCAGGTCCTGGATGGATAGTCTATCACTGGAGATAATTACACCAGGGTAAGATAGAAAAGGATCCCCCAACAAAGCATTACCTTTATAACCTTCCAATACCTGAAAAGGTGTGGGGATACCAAGTATAGTCAACATGACCTGACCTTGTACCTTGAGGGATGACTGCCCTGAGAAATCAGCCACATGGTGCCAGGGTGAAGGTTCCAAAGGCATGTGGGGCACAGCCAGGGCACTGATAATGCTGACCTGGGCTTGTTGTGTGTCCACTGCAACCGTAAATGGGCTATTGTCATTCTGCCCAACCTTCCCCACCTTAGCTGATCCTGCAGCAGTTTGAGCTTTAGCTCTATGAGCTGATTGTAAAATGCGAACAGCTTCTGCTAGGCTGCGTTTGGAAGATATAGCTAGTGGCTGAGCTGTGTTCACAATTGAAGAGGTGAGAGGTTGCTGCTCACCTGTTTTGCCATTGTAACCCTCTGCTGCAGGGGGCCAAGCCTGCAGTGACTGCCTACAATCATCAAGGGTGACCTGGGTGTCACAATGGGTGTGGCTCTCACACTCACCAGTGGGTGTTCCAAACAACCACTCACTGGGCAACGCTGGGATGCCAGGCAACTGTACAGGGCTGTCGGCCAACAGCTCTTCCTCCTCTGCCACGTCTGACACAGTTGGAAAATACAATTTCATCCTGTGAGGTGAACACCTGTGAATCTTTCCCGTGTCATTTTGTTTAACCAGCACTGTCCTGCCAGTGGTATTAAACTTTAGGATGGTGGCTGGCCCATGCCAGGTACCCACCTTGCCTAGTCCCGACTCCTTGTAGAATAGGACCTGATCCCCTTCTCTGAAGGTGGGACGTGGATGCTTTGCATCCTTAACAGCTAACCTGCTAGCTGTCTGTGCTCGCTGTGCATTGTATAGGGCTAGTACCTCAGGTGGATAAATGCCTGCATGCAATCCATCTGGTGTAATGATCACCCCTTGTGGGGTTTTCATGAGTGGCCTCCTGTTGAGGACTTGGCACAGCCTGGTGGACCACAGAGCTCTGTCAGCATATGACCCACTGTCAGCCAGCAGATTACCATCTTCCTTGGCTACAAGGGTTTTAATGGACCTGATGGCCCTTTCAATAATGCCTTGCCTCTCATGATCTTCTAGCCCGGCCAGATCAATAGCCTCACACCCTGGTTCATTGGCAAGACACGTGAACTGTTGATCCAGTAATAATGCCTCCACAGGGTAGTACCTGGCCTGAGCAATCAAGAGAGCCCTGAGCAACTGTGTTTTGTCCATTCCAGGTAATGGTTCAATGGTTGTGTACCGTGACCATGCATCTTTAAGTGCCAAGTAAGATTGTCCTTTTATATGAAAGACATCTCCTACCACCCTGCCCTTGCACTTAGGTGGGGTAGCTACATGCCACTTAGGGGGTTTGGGTGCATTGAACTGACAATGCTGGCAGTGGGATCTGACCACCTGGCAAGCACGTCTGAGTGCTGCCCCCCTATTGCTGCTGCCACCACCTCTGCACTCACTTCATGCCCATAAAGGAAGTGCAACTGCAAAGCAAGCTCCTGAATACTGATATGAGCATCCTCGAAGGGGGACACTCTGCACACCTTGGGAACCATAGATGTGAAGGTTGGTTTAGAGACATAATCTTCTGAAACCAGCTGTAGCCCCTTTCCAGAACTGCTCACTGCTCTGACAGTGGGGCATGCAGATGAAAGAGGTGAAGCAGGCACACTCAAGCCAGCATGAGAGGGAGACTCACACTTCTTGCCGTAAGGAGGCCGCTTGCAGTCCTTGGGGTCACCGTGGGGCGGCCCGTGGCACTTGTGGCACAGGACGTCCAGATGCCCCAGCTCGTCCTCGTTCTTGTGGCAGGTAGGCCGTTCGTGGTA
>RPFO01001466.1:0-33720 GCA_009746045.1 Mesostigma viride | reverse complement strand
AAACCCAATTTAATGCGAGAATGTGGTTCCGTCAATACGGCGGGGGTTACAAATTCAATTTCGAAGTTCGGCACCGTCGGATACCAGTAAAGCAACACTTGTTATCTAGAATCGCGCCATTTGGCATCAATTGGCCAGTTCTGAAAATTCGATGAAATCTCTAGTCCTTGGTAGAATATTTCCCTCCGATTCCGATGACGAAATTTGAGTACGAATTTCTTAGTACAGTCCACCGTTTCGTTCGGTTCAGTATATTCCCACGCCGCTTGCTGACCTGACGGAGGCCGAATTCGTACTGAACACTAGCGAAAGTGCGCTCGATACTAAAAATTGCTACTTCCGAGATGTCTGACGGAATTCCTGCTAGGTCCATGCTTTGGTACTGGACGGATGCTGAAAATCACTGTGGCTCTGTCCGAACGAGGAAAATTGTCAGAAATATACTCTCGATACGAACGTAACGAAATTTCCTAATATCTGACGCTCGGAGACCTGCCACCGTTTTCCCCTACTAGACCGAACCACATTCCCCGCTAAAAAAGGTGTCCTAGGCGGCGAAATGTAGTGCTGGAGGGGGACGTCATCCACGTCGACCATAAGCCCTGGCAGGCACCTCCTGCCACCCCAGCAAACCCAGTCTAGGGAATATAGCAGTAGTGCAGATTAGTAAGGCTTAGCCTAGCAAGTGGCCCACGCGCATGTGCGCCCGTAATGGCCCCCATGGATTTAGCCACGCTCTGTACGTCTATAATGGGACTCCCTATGGATGATGCATTAAGAATTTAGCCAAGCTCTGCCTAAGCAGAGAGTCACTCTCTGATGAGAAGCCATGCCCTAGCCTCAGTTTGTATAGCTGTCGCGTTTGCGTGCCATATCATCCTGGACTGGTCATTACCGCTTCTTGGAATGCATCCACTATCAGCAGTAATCATGTGTGTGATATGCCACCTTAAAATGAGAATGAAAGGTGCGGTCCTTAACGGCACCGCCACCTTCATGACAGGCAATCCGGCCCACTCAGCCGATTCTTGAGACCATGCTTTATCATCAAAGCAACCAAAAGACATTTCAATTCCAATGAGATACATGACAAATTACAAAGACTGTCGAGTTGTAATGTTGTAGTTATAAGAGCAGCTGTGAGGCCCCTTGGGTGACGCCACTGCAGGCCCCTTGTGGCGGCAGTGCGTGTGTTCCCGACCTAGTTCCTACCGGCATTCTTGCCAACGACGACCAGGGTGCCCGAAGGCCCTGCCCCTTGTCTCGTTCTCAGTCTTACACACATTCTTAACAAAACCAGTACATTGTCGTATCCGTCAGTCCATCCTCATGGCAACTGACTGCATGCAACCACTCACGGGGGCTGCTCCGGGCTGCTCGAACTATTTCACCCCATGAAGACAACAAACCAGTTGTGAGGGAGAGAAACGGACGAACAACGACCACCATGTTTCGTTGCTCATCCTTCTATACTGCTCAAAGCTCAAGCCTGGCGGCTGGCGCCACTAGCGCCACTTTTGACATCAACCAATCATAACATTGTCTAATTTCCGACAAGCTAAACTTCAAGCTTTATCTGTCAAGCGAACACAAATATACAAGGGCAAATCTATCGGCCATGGCAGGCACCGCCTGGGGCTTCCTTGCATTTGTGTCTGGTGTCCCACGTTGAAATCCTGAAATTGCACAGCTGCTCAGCGCCTCGCCAGCTTGCTGTGTACCAGCATTCGGCAAACTGCCCTTGTGACGAATGTGAGTGAAATTCAGGTCCGCACAAAAGTTCCGTCAGCAAATTCAGCGGACTTGGCGCGAAAGTACAACTGAGATCCGGGGCGTCAGTACCGGGCCACGGTACATATAGCAACCCGCACAAGGCTGCGGACGTCAGAATTACGCCAAATCTGAATTGCGGACGTGATAGATCACGGACGCGACATAGCCATGATGATCTTCCACCCCATGACAGGCCTGAGAGACGGTTGAGCTCTGAGAGATCGTGGTGGTGCAGCAGGTGCCCTTGGTTGGTGCACCTAGAGCAAGTGTCATTTACATCCCCACCCTTGCAGGAAGTATAGCCGGGCAGAATGTTGCGATGGCATGCACCGATGCTTAAGTTGCGGTCGCCGCCCAAACTTCGGCGTCGCATGCAACTTAACGCGGTAACGCATCCTTATAAAACGCAACTAAACGTGGTAATGATTTATAAAACGCAACTAAACGTGGGAAATTGATTGAGCGCTGGTTGAGACTTGTGACTACAGTCATTCCCGCTTTAAGTTAAAATCCGCATCAAATACCACGTATCAAAAGTTACGATTCTTAGTGTTACGCCGCAAGCCTCGGCCGCCACCTCTACCTCTACCTGTCCTGATACTACCTAAACTAGTGAGGCTGCTTCTATTTACACCCCTAGCGAAAGACGACCGAGACGAACCAGATCTCAATGCATTTACATATGTACTACTGTAATACGCCATAGGCCATTTAATCAAACCCGTTTACTCCAGGAAAAGAGGAAGGAAACACAACTAAACTGCCGTGACCCAAGCTAATATGTGCTAATTCATTTAACACACGCCGAGTGACCACACAAGGAGTGGAACGTGCATAAATGGTCACCAACGGTCCAACAGGCTCGGGCCGACCTGGCCCTCGCCTGCAGAAACACAGAAACACAAGCAGGTGCACAGATGCACGCCTGTCCACTACATTCTACAAAAGGATAAGGACCACTAATATAGTACGCGGCGCGGCGCCCAAAGGCACCCACTATACCACAGTACTGTTACGGGGACAATCATGTCCAAACTAGAACTGCACGTAACCTAGGAACAACCGAGGCCAAGGACCTAATTTACGTCCGTAACTACAACGAATTGTTACGCGACGTAACACCTCCCCCCCCACAAAAGGTAGGGAGCCCTCTCCCTACGCAGAGAGGAGGGAACCAGAGGGGTAGGAAAATAATCCTAACGCACCCAGCACACACCAACACAATCGATAGACCATCCCAGATACAAAGCACCAATAGTTCACACGGTCTCCACCACCACGCCGGGTGGTGTAGGGTTAGCCAGCACCAAGCCTGGTGGTAGGTTCCCCTAACTGCCTGGAACGGAGTCCTGGCCGGGGGGGACGGCACTGGGCAGGACACACAGAGTAAACACATCAGCGCTAAGGACCAAGAACAGCCAACCAACTGGCCAGAATATGAGGGCGACTCTACATACCGGAGGGACAACACCCTCAGGTCGGGCCTAAGGCCCTCTATCTAGTGGCCATCCGTCTGGTAAGTGCCACGAGAGGCCAGCAGGACCTCCAGGTAGGCCTGGTAGTGAGCCACATCCTCAACATTGTCATGCCTATCTACAGTGAGGAAAACATCGGCCCACACGCCGTCAGGAAAGAGGCCCAGGAAGGCCCAGTAATACCTATGCTGCGTGAGGACGACCTGGCCACGGGCCCAGTCCAGAAAGCCACAGGCAAAGAGGCGAAGGAAAGGCTCTACCGCGATCAGGCAAAGGGCCCGCAGGAGGAGGCAATGATACCGAATCCGAGGGCGCATACCCGTCGGGAAGAACAGGTCCACCAGGGGCTCCACGTTGGACGGCCACAACCGGATGTGCCGAACCTCGCGGGAGCGCCACCGACGAACACACTGTCGCGACCCGAATGTCTCTAGGTAGTCGCTGGCACGAGGAGGAGGGTGACCGCGGGAGTCTAGACCCTGGCCCGGGATAGGCGCCGGGCGGCGGGCATCCCACTCAAGGATGGGCTGGAGGACCGTAGTGTACGCCGCACCCGGCACCGCAGGAAACTCTACTGTAAGGGCATCCGAAGCCATAATGCCCAGAGGGGGAGGGTAAGCCCACTGAAACCCACCGTAGGTGTCCAAGTCGTTGTGGCGCCTCGCCCAGCGATACAGGACGCGCCGGACCAGGATCTCACCCTCGAACACCGGATCAGCTAAAATAACCATGTCGAACGGAGGCCGATCAGTCTCAATGGGTAGGCCACGATCCCGGGGCGCCCGACACACCTGGGAGAACCCATAGGACATGGGAGAGATGGCAAGCTCAGCAGAGGCGCGCGGCAGGTCACACTGTCGGCAGGCGAGTGCGGACATACCATACCCCGGAATGGGCGTGTCACGCGACTCCGGCGTCGCGTGCACCACAGAAGGAGCCCTGTCCCGATCACCCTGGGACAACTCCCTGAGGGAATCGGCAGCGCGGGTGGCGCGAGGATCCTGACCGGTGGACCGAACAACCGCGGCCAAAGACCGCGAGGCCGAAGGAGGAGGGACCGGAGCAGGGGCTGACGCAGGGGCAGGAGCCGACACCGACGCAGGGGGCACTGGTAAAACAGGAGGTCGCGCCGGACCTGAAGCCAGAGAGGGCCGTGACGGACCCGCCAACGACGCAGGCGCGCCGGTCTCCGTTGCCGGTGCACCCTCAGGCCACATGTTGAAAATGGGGCCCGTAGGGACAGGCAGTCCTGCATAAGATTGACTACCATCCAGGCCCCAGTCAGGAACCGGAATCCTCTGCGGAGGACCACCCTCCCAAAGTCTGGGAAGCCCGCTAGTATCGCCAAAGAAACCCCGCGACGTCTGCGCCTGAGCGGGAGGAGGCTCGGAAGCAGCGACGGAGGGCGAGCTAACAGGGGCAGGAGACTCCCGCGTAGGCGCAGGTAGAGCGGTAACAGGCGCAGAGGCAGCAGGAGTCGCAGGAGCCGCCGGAACCACAGCGACCGCGGGCGCAGGCGGGGGCGCGGGCGAAGCCGTAGTCGCCGGGGCGACAGAAGGGGTAGGGGGCGCGGATCCAGCCGGCGTGGCCGGGACCTGCGCCTGGGCCGCAAGGAAGGCCCCAAACGCCGTGGTCAAAGACTGGATCTGAGCCTGCATAGCCGAGACCGTCGCCGAAAGAGGATCAGGCAAACCCGAAGGGGTAGGCTCCACTGCGACATCCCGGGTCGACCGAGGGGACGACGGGACCGGAGAGGGAGGACAGACACCGAGGAGGCGGACGCAGCGCTCGAGGCAGAATAATCTGGAGTATAATGTACCTCGGCTGGGGCGCCCGAAGGGGTAGGACCACTAACCGCTAGTCCCGCCGACTGATCAGCTATCTCCATGAACTCTACGGCCCGTAAAAGGTCGCAGGGGTTCTCGTCTACCTCAGCATCACCCTCAGCTGGAAGCCACGGGAACACCTCCCGTAGGCAGGTACGGCCCACAGGAGTGGAGAGGTAGGAGAACACACGGCAACACCGGAGAACCGCATCTATCTGCCCCAAGGCGGGACAGCTGGAACCACACCCCAACAAACAGTGTCCGGCATCATCGAACCCGTGCAGGACAAGCTGGTGCGGCTCATCAGGGGAAGGACCATACCACGTGACCCCGAAGAGGGCCGCCCTGACTAAGCTCGCATGTTGGGCCTGAAGGGCCGGCTGCACAACGCCACCCCGGTAACATGATCGCGACACCCAACGGCCCGGAAGGGCCTCGAAATACAGCTCAGGGTCCGGTAGGGGCAGGGACGGCAGCGGGCTCTCAGCCGGAGGGGTAGGCTCTGTCATGACGGCTGCGGAGGGGAGGGGACAACCAACCACCCGTCGACAGCAGACATAACATAAGAGAGGAGAAGGCCTACGACTAGAGCTTGTGCAGGGTTTTATATTCCTGCAGCAGGCGACTACACCCATCTAGCTCACTCTCCGTATACCAAACCTTATCTACTTCACTACGAGCATACATCCACTTCACTTTATACTGACGCTGGGTACCGCGGCCCTTTTTGATATCTCGATGGGCCACGATGCTTTCTACTTCGTCTTCTACTTCCCCAGTGTCAGGATTATGCTCTAAAGGGGCAGGCGCTAACTCCCTGCCAGCGAACGTACTAGGGTGGTACAGTTTAAGCTGGCTCCTATGGAAGGTGTTTGAATGCGTTTGCCAAGAGGTAGGGATATCGACCTTATACAAGAAATTTCCTACCCTAGACAACACATGGAAGGGTCCTAAGAAGGCAGGCCTAAGTTTGACCTTCAGTTCTGCTTCAAACTTATGAGCAAAACGGCCAACACGGGGGCCTTCTACTAATACTAGATCTCCTACTTCTATCTCAGGTGCTCGTCTATCTAAGGAGGCACGCAACCTAGCAAGGTACTTAGCCTGAGCTTTTTGATACCCTGAGATCGCGTGGTCATGAGCAGTTTTCATTCTATCTAGTAAGGACTGTACACCTTCTACAGTATCTCGGGACACATCATCCTTGTCCCGTAGAGGACTAGCTAAGAGAGAGGTAGGGGTAAGGGGCTGTCTCCCAGTATCTAAGAAGAAGGGCGTATATCCATGCGCAGCTTGGGGACAATTGTTGAGGGAGAACTCTACCAAACATAAATAATCCTCCCAATCACTACCCGAGCCATTAACATAGTGCCTAAGCGCTTCTTCTACTACTCTATTAAGACGCTCTACTAAATGAGAGGAGGAGGAGTGGTAGGCAGTACCGTAGGTAACCTTGGTACCGATGGCAGCGAAAAACTGCTGCCAAAAATCTGAGGTAAATAATTTATCCTTATCACTAATAAACTGCCTACTCAATCCATGATATCTATATACATTATTGAGGTATAGGCGTGCGCAATCACGTGCGGTGAGTTCTAAAGGACACGGCACAAGATGGCACATACGAGTAAAACGATCTATGAACACAAGGATTTGGGCATTGCCCCTATCATTCTTTCTAAAAGGTCCTACAAAATCCATCATGATAGAATCCCAAGGCATGATAGGGTCAGGCAAGGTCCTAGGTTCTGCTATCTGTCCTACATTATTGGGTTTCATTTCCTGGCAAGATTGACAAGTTCTAACATACTCATCCACATCCTTATAAAGGGAAGGCCAGTAATAAGAGCGGGCTACTAGGTCCCGTACCCGTTTACCACCCTGGTGAGCAGCTAAGTCATGCAACTCAAAGAGCAAGGAGGAGCGACAGATAGGAGGGACATACAGGCGCCATTGAGGGGGAGAATCTGCTATCTGCACATATAAAAACCCACCTACAAATTTACAAGGGTGCTTGCCTAATTGTTGGGGATGTGCAGCAATGGCAGCTAATGCTTCCGGCTCAGTGGCCGTAAATCTACTAATAAGGCGTTCAAGATCAGAGGTAGGCATCGCTACAGAAGTATCCAGAACAGGTTTAAAGAGATCTCCTACCGCCTTGCCGAAGAGAAGGGGAGGTCCTAGGGGGACTACGTTTTCATAAGACTTTCCTGACCTAGTCGCTATATGGCTAAGCGGTATAGAAATTTTATTTTTCCCCTCCCCCCCCACCGAGGCCACAGGAAGGGCCTCACACGGGAGAGAGAGTCCTACGTGAGAAAGGAGATCAGGCATGCGAACAGCTGTATGAAAGAGGTAGGCATAGGAATCATCATCAGGTAGTTCACCATAAGGGGTTACACCCATAGTAGTAGGAACTAGAGTAATATTGAGAACATCAAGGTCCTCGAAGAAGGAATAGTCTGCACGACGAGAGAGTGCATCTGGTACTATGTTATCTACACCCTTGACATACTGAAGTTTAAAAGGGGAAAACTGTGCTAAAAATTCCATCCAGCGCGCTTGCCGAGGGGTAAGGTTGGGTTGGGAGAGAAGATGGGTAAGGGGACGATGATCCGTTTGGATAACTAACCTATAAGGATCTAGCTCACAGGGTTCATTCAGGCAGACATCAAATTGAGCACCTTTAAGGAAGTGCTGCCACGCGTGGCAACAAACACCACCGCTAAGAGTTCCTGCTGGTGGACGGGATAGTTACGCTCCGCAGGGAGCATTGTCCTAGAGATATATTCAATTGGCTGTAAGCCCTGACCCTGATCCTGGAGAAGGACACCACCTATAGCTACTTTACTAGCATCTGTAGCCACAACAAAGGGTTTAGTAGTATCCGGTAGGATGAGTACAGGAGGGGAAAGGAGTAGGGATTTTAGGCACTGAAAAGCAGACTGACACTCACTACTCCAAACAAAGGGGATATCCTTCTTTAATAAATGATTAATAGGGGCTGCTATAGTGGCGAAACGCGGGATAAAACTAAGTCAATTCAGGAATGGCCTACTCCTACCGACGTTAAAGGTGTACGTAGTTTCCTAGGAATTGCTTCTTACTATAGGCGTTTTATCCCGCGTTTCGCCACTATAGCAGCCCCTATTAATCATTTATTAAAGAAGGATATCCCCTTTGTTTGGAGTAGTGAGTGTCAGTCTGCTTTTCAGTGCCTAAAATCCCTACTCCTTTCCCCTCCTGTACTCATCCTACCGGATACTACTAAACCCTTTGTTGTGGCTACAGATGCTAGTAAAGTAGCTATAGGTGGTGTCCTTCTCCAGGATCAGGGTCAGGGCTTACAGCCAATTGAATATATCTCTAGGACAATGCTCCCTGCGGAGCGTAACTATCCCGTCCACCAGCAGGAACTCTTAGCGTGGTGTATTGTTGCCACGCGTGGCAGCACTTCCTTAAAGGTGCTCAATTTGATGTCTGCCTGAATGAACCCTGTGAGCTAGATCCTTATAGGTTAGTTATCCAAACGGATCATCGTCCCCTTACCCATCTTCTCTCCCAACCCAACCTTACCCCTCGGCAAGCGCGCTGGATGGAATTTTTAGCACAGTTTTCCCCTTTTAAACTTCAGTATGTCAAGGGTGTAGATAACATAGTACCAGATGCACTCTCTCGTCGTGCAGACTATTCCTTCTTCGAGGACCTTGATGTTCTCAATATTACTCTAGTTCCTACTACTATGGGTGTAACCCCTTATGGTGAACTACCTGATGATGATTCCTATGCCTACCTCTTTCATACAGCTGTTCGCATGCCTGATCTCCTTTCTCACGTAGGACTCTCTCTCCCGTGTGAGGCCCTTCCTGTGGCCTCGGTGGGGGGGGAGGGGAAAAATAAAATTTCTATACCGCTTAGCCATATAGCGACTAGGTCAGGAAAGTCTTATGAAAACGTAGTCCCCTAGGACCTCCCCTTCTCTTCGGCAAGGCGGTAGGAGATCTCTTTAAACCTGTTCTGGATACTTCTGTAGCGATGCCTACCTCTGATCTTGAACGCCTTATTAGTAGATTTACGGCCACTGAGCCGGAAGCATTAGCTGCCATTGCTGCACATCCCCAACAATTAGGCAAGCACCCTTGTAAATTTGTAGGTGGGTTTTTATATGTGCAGATAGCAGATTCTCCCCCTCAATGGCGCCTGTATGTCCCTCCTATCTGTCGCTCCTCCTTGCTCTTTGAGTTGCATGACTTAGCTGCTCACCAGGGTGGTAAACGGGTACGGGACCTAGTAGCCCGCTCTTATTACTGGCCTTCCCTTTATAAGGATGTGGATGAGTATGTTAGAACTTGTCAATCTTGCCAGGAAATGAAACCCAATAATGTAGGACAGATAGCAGAACCTAGGACCTTGCCTGACCCTATCATGCCTTGGGATTCTATCATGATGGATTTTGTAGGACCTTTTAGAAAGAATGATAGGGGCAATGCCCAAATCCTTGTGTTCATAGATCGTTTTACTCGTATGTGCCATCTTGTGCCGTGTCCTTTAGAACTCACCGCACGTGATTGCGCACGCCTATACCTCAATAATGTATATAGATATCATGGATTGAGTAGGCAGTTTATTAGTGATAAGGATAAATTATTTACCTCAGATTTTTGGCAGCAGTTTTTCGCTGCCATCGGTACCAAGGTTACCTACGGTACTGCCTACCACTCCTCCTCCTCTCATTTAGTAGAGCGTCTTAATAGAGTAGTAGAAGAAGCGCTTAGGCACTATGTTAATGGCTCGGGTAGTGATTGGGAGGATTATTTATGTTTGGTAGAGTTCTCCCTCAACAATTGTCCCCAAGCTGCGCATGGATATACGCCCTTCTTCTTAGATACTGGGAGACAGCCCCTTACCCCTACCTCTCTCTTAGCTAGTCCTCTACGGGACAAGGATGATGTGTCCCGAGATACTGTAGAAGGTGTACAGTCCTTACTAGATAGAATGAAAACTGCTCATGACCACGCGATCTCAGGGTATCAAAAAGCTCAGGCTAAGTACCTTGCTAGGTTGCGTGCCTCCTTAGATAGACGAGCACCTGAGATAGAAGTAGGAGATCTAGTATTAGTAGAAGGCCCCCGTGTTGGCCGTTTTGCTCATAAGTTTGAAGCAGAACTGAAGGTCAAACTTAGGCCTGCCTTCTTAGGACCCTTCCATGTGTTGTCTAGGGTAGGAAATTTCTTGTATAAGGTCGATATCCCTACCTCTTGGCAAACGCATTCAAACACCTTCCATAGGAGCCAGCTTAAACTGTACCACCCTAGTACGTTCGCTGGCAGGGAGTTAGCGCCTGCCCCTTTAGAGCATAATCCTGACACTGGGGAAGTAGAAGACGAAGTAGAAAGCATCGTGGCCCATCGAGATATCAAAAAGGGCCGCGGTACCCAGCGTCAGTATAAAGTGAAGTGGATGTATGCTCGTAGTGAAGTAGATAAGGTTTGGTATACGGAGAGTGAGCTAGATGGGTGTAGTCGCCTGCTGCAGGAATATAAAACCCTGCACAAGCTCTAGTCGTAGGCCTTCTCCTCTCTTATGTTATGTCTGCTGTCGACGGGTGGTTGGTTGTCCCCTCCCCTCCGCAGCCGTCATGACAGAGCCTACCCCTCCGGCTGAGAGCCCGCTGCCGTCCCTGCCCCTACCGGACCCTGAGCTGTATTTCGAGGCCCTTCCGGGCCGTTGGGTGTCGCGATCATGTTACCGGGGTGGCGTTGTGCAGCCGGCCCTTCAGGCCCAACATGCGAGCTTAGTCAGGGCGGCCCTCTTCGGGGTCACGTGGTATGGTCCTTCCCCTGATGAGCCGCACCAGCTTGTCCTGCACGGTTTCGATGATGCCGGACACTGTTTGTTGGGGTGTGGTTCCAGCTGTCCCGCCTTGGGGCAGATAGATGCGGTTCTCCGGTGTTGCCGTGTGTTCTCCTACCTCTCCACTCCTGTGGGCCGTACCTGCCTACGGGAGGTGTTCCCGTGGCTTCCAGCTGAGGGTGATGCTGAGGTAGACGAGAACCCCTGCGACCTTTTACGGGCCGTAGAGTTCATGGAGATAGCTGATCAGTCGGCGGGACTAGCGGTTAGTGGTCCTACCCCTTCGGGCGCCCCAGCCGAGGTACATTATACTCCAGATTATTCTGCCTCGAGCGCTGCGTCCGCCTCCTCGGTGTCTGTCCCTCCCTCTCCGGTCCCGTCGTCCCCTCGGTCGACCCGGGATGTCGCAGTGGAGCCTACCCCTTCGGGTTTGCCTGATCCTCTTTCGGCGACGGTCTCGGCTATGCAGGCTCAGATCCAGTCTTTGACCACGGCGTTTGGGGCCTTCCTTGCGGCCCAGGCGCAGGTCCCGGCCACGCCGGCTGGATCCGCGCCCCCTACCCCTTCTGTCGCCCCGGCGACTACGGCTTCGCCCGCGCCCCCGCCTGCGCCCGCGGTCGCTGTGGTTCCGGCGGCTCCTGCGACTCCTGCTGCCTCTGCGCCTGTTACCGCTCTACCTGCGCCTACGCGGGAGTCTCCTGCCCCTGTTAGCTCGCCCTCCGTCGCTGCTTCCGAGCCTCCTCCCGCTCAGGCGCAGACGTCGCGGGGTTTCTTTGGCGATACTAGCGGCTTCCCAGACTTTGGGAGGGTGGTCCTCCGCAGAGGATTCCGGTTCCTGACTGGGGCCTGGATGGTAGTCAATCTTATGCAGGACTGCCTGTCCCTACGGGCCCCATTTTCAACATGTGGCCTGAGGGTGCACCGGCAACGGAGACCGGCGCGCCTGCGTCGTTGGTGGGTCCGTCACGGCCCTCTCTGGCTTCAGGTCCGGCGCGACCTCCTGTTTTACCAGTGCCCCCTGCGTCGGTGTCGGCTCCTGCCCCTGCGTCAGCCCCTGCTCCGGTCCCTCCTCCTTCGGCCTCGCGGTCTTTGGCCGCGGTTGTTCGGTCCACCGGTCAGGATCCTCGCGCCACCCGCGCTGCCGATTCCCTCAGGGAGTTGTCCCAGGGTGATCGGGACAGGGCTCCTTCTGTGGTGCACGCGACGCCGGAGTCGCGTGACACGCCCATTCCGGGGTATGGTATGTCCGCACTCGCCTGCCGACAGTGTGACCTGCCGCGCGCCTCTGCTGAGCTTGCCATCTCTCCCATGTCCTATGGGTTCTCCCAGGTGTGTCGGGCGCCCCGGGATCGTGGCCTACCCATTGAGACTGATCGGCCTCCGTTCGACATGGTTATTTTAGCTGATCCGGTGTTCGAGGGTGAGATCCTGGTCCGGCGCGTCCTGTATCGCTGGGCGAGGCGCCACAACGACTTGGACACCTACGGTGGGTTTCAGTGGGCTTACCCTCCCCCTCTGGGCATTATGGCTTCGGATGCCCTTACAGTAGAGTTTCCTGCGGTGCCGGGTGCGGCGTACACTACGGTCCTCCAGCCCATCCTTGAGTGGGATGCCCGCCGCCCGGCGCCTATCCCGGGCCAGGGTCTAGACTCCCGCGGTCACCCTCCTCCTCGTGCCAGCGACTACCTAGAGACATTCGGGTCGCGACAGTGTGTTCGTCGGTGGCGCTCCCGCGAGGTTCGGCACATCCGGTTGTGGCCGTCCAACGTGGAGCCCCTGGTGGACCTGTTCTTCCCGACGGGTGCGCCCTCGGATTCGGTATCATTGCCTCCTCCTGCGGGCCCTTTGCCTGATCGCGGTAGAGCCTTTCCTTCGCCTCTTTGCCTGTGGCTTTCTGGACTGGGCCCGTGGCCAGGTCGTCCTCACGCAGCATAGGTATTACTGGGCCTTCCTGGGCCTCTTTCCTGACGGCGTGTGGGCCGATGTTTTCCTCACTGTAGATAGGCATGACAATGTTGAGGATGTGGCTCACTACCAGGCCTACCTGGAGGTCCTGCTGGCCTCTCGTGGCACTTACCAGACGGATGGCCACTAGATAGAGGGCCTTAGGCCCGACCTGAGGGTGTTGTCCCTCCGGTATGTAGAGTCGCCCTCATATTCTGGCCAGTTGGTTGGCTGTTCTTGGTCCTTAGCGCTGATGTGTTTACTCTGTGTGTCCTGCCCAGTGCCGTCCCCCCCGGCCAGGACTCCGTTCCAGGCAGTTAGGGGAACCTACCACCAGGCTTGGTGCTGGCTAACCCTACACCACCCGGCGTGGTGGTGGAGACCGTGTGAACTATTGGTGCTTTGTATCTGGGATGGTCTATCGATTGTGTTGGTGTGTGCTGGGTGCGTTAGGATTATTTTCCTACCCCTCTGGTTCCCTCCTCTCTGCGTAGGGAGAGGGCTCCCTACCTTTTGTGGGGGGGGAGGTGTTACGTCGCGTAACAATTCGTTGTAGTTACGGACGTAAATTAGGTCCTTGGCCTCGGTTGTTCCTAGGTTACGTGCAGTTCTAGTTTGGACATGATTGTCCCCGTAACAGTACTGTGGTATAGTGGGTGCCTTTGGGCGCCGCGCCGCGTACTATATTAGTGGTCCTTATCCTTTTGTAGAATGTAGTGGACAGGCGTGCATCTGTGCACCTGCTTGTGTTTCTGTGTTTCTGCAGGCGAGGGCCAGGTCGGCCCGAGCCTGTTGGACCGTTGGTGACCATTTATGCACGTTCCACTCCTTGTGTGGTCACTCGGCGTGTGTTAAATGAATTACACATTAGCTTGGGTCACGGCAGTTAGTTGTGTTTCCTTCCTCTTTTCCTGGAGTAAACGGGTTTGATTAAATGGCCTATGGCGTATTACAGTAGTACATATGTAAATGCATTGAGATCTGGTTCGTCTCGGTCGTCTTTCGCTAGGGGTGTAACAGAAGCAGCCTCACTAGTTTAGGTAGTATCAGGACAGGTAGAGGTAGAGGTGGCGGCCGAGGCTTGCCTGGCGTAACACTAAGAATCGTAACTTTTGATACGTGGTATTTGATGCGGATTTTAACTTTAAGCTTGGGAATGACTGTAGTCACAAGTCTCAAGTGGCGCTCAATCGCCAGCCCCACGTTTAGTTGCGTTTTATAAATCATTACCACGTTTAGTTGCGTTTTATAAGGATGCGTTACCGCCGTTAAGTTGCATGCGACGCCGAAGTTTGGGCGGCGACCGCAACTTAAGCCATCGGTGCATGCCATCGCAACATTCTGCCCGGTTATACTTCCTGCAAGGGTGGGGATGTAAATGACACTTGACTAGGTGCACCACCAAGGGCACCTGCTCGCACCACCACGGGCTCTCAGGGGCTCACCCGTCTCCCAGGGGCCTGCATGGGGTACAAGATCATCACAGTCTTTGTAATTCGTCGTGTATCTATTGGAATTGAAATCTTTCGGTTGCTTTGATGTAAATTCTCAAGAATCGGCTGATTGGGCGGGTTGCTGTCATGAAGGTGGCCCGGTACTGACGCACCGGATCTCCTGTTGTACTTTCGCGCCAAAGGACCGCATTTGCTTCTCATTCTGAAGAGGACGCTTTCACTCAAAAAGCACAAGGGGTTTGCTAAGCCTTACAAGCAAGCTGGTTAGGCGCCTTAAAAGCTGTGAAGAGGTTAGGCTTTTCCCTGTAAAACCATTGAAGGGTTATGCAAGGAAGCCCCATGGGTTCCTGATCCTGGAAAAGATCTGTGCCAGCTGGATTTATTTTTTTTCGGCTTGCCTGAATAAAGCCCTCTTTGGGCTTCCTTCTTTTGTGGAGATGCCTTTCTTTCACTTTTTGCTCTGGTTGATGCTAAAGAGTGGCGGTAGTGGCATATCCACACAGATTTAGAGCATTCGTAGCGGTATACCAGTCCAGGATGAGCAATTCGAAACATGTCGGTCGTTTTATCACGTCCGTTCTTTACCATGGTACGAGTAGCTGGTTTTAGCCTTCTGACGTGCAGCCTTGTGCGGGGCCCGGCCCGGACCGCCGCGGATCTCAGTTGTACTTACGCGCCAAGTCCGCTGAATTTGCTGACGGAACTTTTGGGCGGACCTGAATTTCACTGACATTCGTCACAAGGGCAGTTTGCCGAATGCTGGTACACAGCAAGCTGGCGAGGCACTGAGCAGCTGTGCAATTTCAGGATGTCAACGTGGGACACCAGACACAAATGCAAGGAAGCCCCAGGCGGTGCCTGGCATGGCCGATAGATTTGCCCTTGTATAAGTTAGCAACAAAGCCCAGAGCGTGAGCTCCTGGTCTTTCACGCACAACGGGATGAGCCAAAGTTGCAGGCAGCAACCTTTTAACCCGTGCACCAAGTCACGACCACGGTGGTCACTTCCACGTCCAATGAGGGCGCCCACGGTTCGTGCTTGCCAAGATAGCTGGTCATCCCCCATGACCAAGCTATATCCTTTGCGTTGTTCCTCGTTCCCATCGGCGTGACGAGGCACGTGCAGGCGTGCAAGCAAATCCCCAACGTCCACTGGCATCAGTGCAGAGCCAGGACGAGCTGGATTTGCCTAGACTCTGCAACCTAGGAAGTACAGGACCTGTCACAAGCCTGCAAGGTCTAGTATCCTTGCAGTCCTGTGCCAGCTCCAGTACCCCACCAGTCACAGGCTGCTGCTCCTCCTGGTCTACGTGGACCACAGTCACGTGATAGTCAGGCTAAGCCTGTGCAGGCACGGCCTGCCACGTGTCCTGCCCACTATACCAGAGGACTGCACCCTAGTCGGCCCCGGACGGCTAGGACTTCGGGACCTCATATCTTTCTCGTCCCTTGTCTGTTTCAGGCGGTCAGCACGGCGTTGGAAAGGTCTTTCCAAACTGCATCCACTTAGCATATTGGTTGCCCAAAATGCTAACTCCAACCCTTTCTTCTTTTGGAGCTGGACCAGCTTGAAACAAGCCTAACCTTGCTTGTGCCCACTCAGCCACAGACCACTTGGTCCCTTGAGGTTGATCAGACCTGCTAGGGCCCAGGGTCCTGCCTCCTTTTGGGTAACAACATATATGCCCTTGGACCAGTGAATCATACTGGCCAGTGAATCAGAGGTCACCCCAGGTTATCCCCTGACCCCTTGGTCAGCTCCCAACCTTTCCTTGGGAACTTGGTGCTAGATTAAAGTCAAGTCACATTACCTAGTCCAATGGCTGGGATTAAAGGATGCCAAGAACGTATTATTGTGAGTTCCTGATCTTTCACAGTTATCACAGGCGCCCGTTCTTATGGCGCCCGCCTTGGCCAAGCTTTCCCTTTTTATGCTCAAAGAGACTTAGGTAGCACCCATGCAAATACTGCCTTATTGGGGAGCCCATGTCATCACTGGGTGTTAAGCCCAGGAATCACCCATGCCAGGCTGTGGCTCTGCTGGGGAATTGAACCCCACCCCAACCTCCAGGTTTATAGGTGACCTGGAACTTTGAACAAGACAAATATTACTTCATACACCCGTTTGCTCACCATAGTCACCAGCATCTTTGTTAAAACAATAAGTAGATGCATACAGACAGGTAGCGGTTACAGAACCGCTATTAAGAACTCCTTAGGCATGGCTCGCGATTACCCGCGCAGACCAGGCCACCAAAGAGGGTGGGTGGGTGGGACAAGAAAAAAGACCACAACAATGTCACTACGCCGCCAAAGTAGTCAAACTGCCCTAGCACGGGGCTGACATCAGCAACCGAGCTTAACTTAACACGCCAACCTGAGAATGTAGCGACACCTACCGTACCACAAAAACAACAACCAATCAAATACCCTTTCCGAAAGGTTCTAATTATCATTCAACAAACCGGTTCAACAAACCCGGCCCTGTCAAACTTTAAGCATAAGATTGTTTCGAGATTGTAGCACAATAGGGCCACTGCCCCTACTAACAATTCCAGGTCGCCAGCCATTAGCCAAATCCGGTTACATCTGCCAAACCCGCCCGGTTCAGCCGACCATCCAGGCGGCTCCCGTGAGCGGCCTTATTCCCCGCCTCACTTCGAGAAACTCTTTTCAAAGAAATCCGATTCATACACCCGTTTGCTCACCATAGTCACCAGCATCTTTGTTAAAACAATAAGTAGATGCATACAGACAGGTAGCGGTTACAGAACCGCTATTAAGAACTCCTTAGGCATGGCTCGCGATTACCCAACCTCCCCTTCCTGGCCCTCCGGTCCGCTAAAGAAGCACCATTTCCTTTCCCGTCAAAAGCTGTCCTGTCGCGATGGGCGCTCTCCGTTGCCAGAAAACAGATTTAATTCCCAGCGACTGTGAATGCACAAAAATTCATGCACTGTCAATCGACACAGCTCGCATTTTTGACCCCACTCGGGGGCCCCCGCTGACCTCGTTGCCGACCTCTTCTCTGGTCCGCTAAGGGGTGCTGTCGCGGAACACAAAGTCAAAGCAAAAGCTGCTGACTGGCGCCGCTGATTCCAGCCGACGCCCAGTTTACAACTTTTTTGAAGAGCAACCAACCTAGTGCCGAGCACATAAACACTCCTTCCGTACAAAAAAGTGGAAATACCACTGATTACGAAATCAAGTTGGTTTTCAGCCCTTGCCTCCTGCGCCGAGGCTCCGTGTCCCACAACGGTGACTTAAATTTTTTACCCCCCGAGCCGCGGCGGCCCTCAAGCCAAGCCCAACCCGGAATGCAAGCATTTCCAGGTACGAGACAACTCAAAGGCAGGCCAGCCTGCCGACAGCCCAACCCGAGGCGCAAGCATCCCCAGGTACGGAACCATCAAGCAAGCTAGCCCTTGCCCAACCCGGCCAGCTGGCCGTTTCTTTCAAACAAACCAGCCATTAAATAATGCATCAGCCCCCGCTTCGCATTTAAACCCCGATCACCCGGACATTAATTCCGGGCCAATGGCAGCCATGAATCCCAACCGCCTTAAGCAGCCAGGGATCATGGATGCCGGAAATTTGGTTAACAAATTTTAGCCCCGCACCCATGCTGAGCGCAAGGCTGGTGAGGCACTTCTTGTACCGCCATAGCCTCAGCCGTCGGCGCTCAGCCAACGTTTACAAGAAAAAAGCCGAAACCATGAGAACAACATGAGAGTGACACGATTATGTTGTATTCAAGCATTATATAACCCAGAATGTGGCTCCCTGGCAACCATGTACCACATGGTCACACAACCAGGTTCATTATTAGCAACAGGTTGGAAACAAGCACTAGAAAACATATGTACAGCAACCTGTAAGAACCAGCATTCGGGTTGCCCTTGCATGGCCTAACTGTTTGAGGCCAAAGGCGTCGACTTAAGTCCTGGCGACTCTTCTGAACCCCATGGGGAGGGCCAGGCAGGATTCTCTGCTGGTAGGAGTGCATTCCACACCAACTCCTGTCCAGGAGGGTGTACCTAACCCTGAAGGACCGGTTGTCAACCAGTAAGCACCAGTCACCACTTGGCACTTTGGTCAAACAACCCACTGGGGACACCCAAGCTGAAGCAAGGCCTGGTCTCTATGGCCGCCCGTGTAAGGGGTCCATGAGCCCACGGAGCAGGGGGTACTGCCGCTCCGCCTTCTCCTCCAGCTTGGTGAGGGCATCTGCAGGGTTGTCCACACCAGGCACATGTTCAATGTGAGCTAGGTAGGACATCTCCTTGAGCAGCAAGTAGTCAACAAGGTCCCTGCTCCTGGCCAGCTGCCTGTGCACAAATTGCACCATGCCCATGCTATCAGTCCTCACCAGTGTGTTGCAGCTGCAATCTACAGGAAGCCACTTGACATAGCTGGTAGAAGAGCTCCCTCAAGTATAGAGCAGCATGCAGCCCTTCACAGATTGCCCTGCACTCAGCAATATCAGCGCTGGGTGTAACCCTGTTTTGCAACCGACTGTACCAGGTAACAAGTGAGGTGTGATCTTGCTCCAGGGTAACTAATGCTGCTGCCCTGCTCCTGACCTCTGTGACCTTCCTATTGTCCATAGAACTGTCTACATAGAGGATCATGTCAAGGGGCTTGTACAAGTCCACAGGACCCAGGATAAGAGGGGGAGACATCAGGACAGCCTGCACCACACTCTCAGCACCCACCTCAACTAGCTGGGAATCAGTAAGTCGACTCAAGACCAGCAAGTCAGGGGCACATATACTTGCAAGCCATGCCAGCATGCCCCTGATGGTAGCACACCTAGCCTGCGTGATGGGCTCCTGCAATGCATCTATAATCTGCTGTGGATAGTCCTTACCACCCTCCATCTTGATGAACCACGAGCCCTTCGCCTGGAACAACGTAGCCTGCATGCCACAGAAGACCATAGGCTCATTCTCCACCATGTGCTGTATTTTACCGAGCTCAAATCGCTTCTGGATTTTGGCCAAAACAGCCTCAACCCAGTCTGGTGGACCTATGAGATGCAGGTCATCACCATGCAGTGAGGCAAAGACAGGGAGGCCATTGTGGGACCCTTGGAACAAACAGGGATCCACTGGAGACACAGAAAAGCCACAGGTATTCTTCAAGAACTTCTCTAGGCTCTTCCTCCAGATGATGGGACTGGACCTGAGACCTTCCAATCCTTTCAGAATTCTCAGGTACCTGGCCTTTATCTCTGCTCTCCAGACAGCAGGTACAGTCACAAAGAAAGGAGGGATATCTCTCCAAGTCTGCCTAGCCTGATCCTGGTCACCCTTAAGAAAAGCCCTCTTGAAATCAATCAGCACAGAGCTATAGGGCACACCCTTAACCAGAAAAGACAGAAATATACACAGCAGAATCCTCCACGTGTCATGCAGCATCCCTGGAGTATAGAGCTCCTCATCTAACAACTGGCCAGTGCCATGATACTCGGTTACAACTGGTCTGACATGTGGCACCTGGACACCATCTACCTCCTTGAGCTTGAGGACAAACATCAATCTGAGCAGTTGGTGAACTTCTGGCAGCTCATCCACAGGTTCTGCACAGTTGGAAACTATCCACTCATGCCCAGAAGCAACAAAGCCAAGAGTCCATGCCTTAGCCATCTTGGGGCTTTGCATCATCTCGACTAACTGGCGCCAGGGAATAGGACTGTGAGCAGCTATCTGGTACCTGTTTACCCCTAACTGCCGTGGATCAAAGGTGGTTGGGATGATCAACAGGTCCTCAGCTATGGGCTCCTGACCTTGGGGACCCTCAGCATGCTGACTCTTAACAGCCTTCACCGCCACAGCAAGACCCTGGGAATAGTGATATCTTTCAAGGGGGAGGCTGCCTCTGCCTTCTAGTGCCAACTCATCAGAGGTCAAGGTAACCCCTGGCATGCACAAGAAGTTCTGACCCAGTATGGCAGGCCCCTGATAGCCCTCTACCACACAGAACGTGGTGGGCACCCCTAAGATAGGCACACTCACTTCCCCTAGGATCTTCATGGACACCTTTCCTGAGAAATCAGACACAGCAAGGCAACTGGGATGGGACATCTGCAAGCCTACAGCATCCTCTTCCCTGACTGATGACAGACACCTGTGAGTTGGTATCTACTTCCATTGTAGCTGCCCAGCACGACCCCCACCCCGTGAGCTTGGATACCTTGGGATCATGTTTGCTGCGCATGAGTGCTCGGATGACGTCCGCCATGAGAGGCATTACAATTCGTTCAAGTGGCCCGCCGGAGCGGCTGTACAATTTTTCCCAGTGAGCGCGCTGCCAAGTGTACTTGTGGGCAAATTTTTAGGTGCCCCGTCACTTCGAGGTACTAAAAATTAGGCTACGGTACGAATTCAGCGAATTTCAGCGAATTTTCAGTCAAACCAAAGGAAGTGACGCCAACTACCAAAACGTTTCCGTTACGGATTTTCAGCCCAACACTCGCGCAAAATGAAGTGACGGCAACTACCAAAAAGTTTCCGTTACGAATTTTCACTCCCACATGTTTGCACAAGAGGAAGTGACGGCAACTACCAAAAAGTTTCCGTTACGAATTTTCAGTCCCACACTTCGCGCAAATTTTAGTAGGGCTGCACGCAAGCTACCTTTCAAAATTTTGCGCTAGTATGGAACGCATTTCATTCGTCTGGAGGAACGCTGCCCGCCAACTACCCCCGTTCAGAAAGTTCCGCCGAAATTTACTTGAGATTTGGAAATCTGAACGTCCGCGCAAATTTTAGTAGGGCTGCACGCAAGCTACCTTTCAAAATTTTGCGCAAGTATGGAACGCAATTCATTCGTCCGGAGGGATGCTGCTCGTCAACTGCCCCCGTTCAGAAAGTTGCGCCGAACTTTACTTGAGATTTGGAAATCTGAACGTGCGGTTGGAGTTTCGCGGGGAAACCCAAGTTCCCCAGTAATTCACCAATGACGCGCTTCGAACACTTGCCCGCTAAAACCTAAGCAGCCGCTCCGGCTGGCCACTTAAACGAAACTTGATGGCCCCCGGGCCTTAGGTGGCTGCCTCGTCCCCTCTGGCCTTGTGACAGTTGCTTCAGCAGCTTCTTCCTGCTCGTCATCCTCCAGCAGGGACAGACCATCATCCACCACCAGAGGATTGTTAGCTGCTGCTGCCTGGCTCTGACCTGGCTCCTCAACCCAGCTGGGAGGGCCTGGCCCGTCTGCAGGCCATGCAGATTGCATGTGGCCTTCTTTCCTTGACATGAGCCCAGGACAACCTGTACACGTGCCTTGGATCCTTTTCCAAAGCCACCAGGCAAGATCTGTTAGCTTCTTCCACACGAGTGACAACCCCATCCTGCCACTTCCCCCGCTTGCCTGGAATAGATGGTTCCTTCCACATCCTGACCTTCAGCCCCACCTGAGGCCTCAGCACATTCCAGTTCTTGTCCTTACGTCTCAGCTGGGCAAACAGCCTGTCTGCCTTCCTAAGACTGGCCTGCACCACGTTTTCAGGTAATGAGCTATACTGCAGGGCCAGGGGAGAGACAGCCACACCATCAAAGTAATAGTTAACCCTGTGGTTCAGCTGCTCTTCTATCCCCTTACACCAGGCTGCCCTCTCTAAGGCAGATGCCACAAGTGGCACTGACTCTGCTGCTAGCACCACTGTCTTCACTTCACGTATGGATCTCTCTACAGCCCCTTGCTGCCCATGACTCTCTCTGGGGACTACTACCAGCTTACAAGGCAGCTGGTCCTGATGCTTGAGCAAACAGTCAAACTGCAAGTCTGCCTGCACACTCTTGCACACCCCAAAGCCTGGGACAGGGCCTTCATACCCAACAACAAGTGGTGCTCCTGCATACCAGGCAGAACGTCTATCAGCCTGTATACTGAACCTGTCCACCCCCACCAATATATACAAGCCCCTGATATGCTGGATATCCATCTGGATGTCGCCACGCTCCCTAGCAGGCTCCCTAGCATGGGACTGAGGTGGGTGAACAGCATTCTCCTGGCAACCACAGTTCTCAGCAGCAGCCTGGCAAGCCTCCCAAAGGCTCCCTACCTAGCTTCCAAGCAAACATTGCTGCCTGCCCAGAATGCCCAAACATGTGATGCAACCTATGGCCAGCCTCAGCATAGCTCAGCACTCTCTCAGTACTGACCTGGCGAGACGTCTGAACCGTGTGTGGGGACACATGATCCACTCCTGAGGTTCCAGGGCTTCCCTGCAGGCCATCCTGACTCCCAAGCCAGGCCCTGCACCCTGGACCGCTCCAGGCCCTTCCAGCAAGGTCCCTTGGCCCTCCAGGCCAGCACCTGCTGGAGACCCACCACCTGCATGAGGCATAGGGAATTCAGCTGCAGCATTGTTATTGCAATCCAGTGGAAGAACAACATCTTTACACCCTTGGTGCTGCACAAGGGGCACACCCCCATCCTTATGTACATCCAGCACACCTTCCCCTAGGGGTGATTGACTATTTACAGGGGATGGCGTAGCTAGTCACTGCTGCCCAGACTGGCCCCCTGCCCCAGCAGGCTTGGCCTTCCTGTCAGGGCACTCACGACGCCAGTGACCCTCCTTGCCACACACAAAGCATGCTCCACCCTTCTTCCCAGACCCAGCCCCACCCTTGCCAGGCTTCCCCTGGCCTCCCTGAGACTGCCCACCCTGCTTGCCCTGGTTGCCTTGAGCTTGGCCCTTGCCTTGCCCTTGGCCACCCTTACCCTGCTGACCACCAGCTTGCTGGCTCCCAACCCCTCCTTGGGAACCTGCACCCTTGCCACCCTGAGCCCCTTGCCTCTGGCGCCTGAAGCGCTTATGCTTGTTAGGCCTTGCCCCATCACGGGCTGGGTACCCGGGGACATCACCTTGGCCCTGCACAGCGGAGGTGGCATTGCTGCCATGGGACTGGATAGCTTTGCAGGCAGGATCTGGCTTCCTTATGCTGAGGATTACAAGCTCCAGAGCACGCAAGGAGCCATCAGTCAGTCTGGTTAAGAAACATGCGGGCACTGTTCCTACCATCCACACTCAGACCCATACGGTCCAGGAAATAGTCTGCCAAGGCCCTATCTGTGACCAGGAAGCCATACTTGGCCCCCTTGTCCTGATACGGTTGAGCCTAGCCCATTCCTCTGCCACAGGGCCCACTATCTCAAAGGTGTCATACTGGTGTTTGTAGTAGTTGGTGAGGTTGAGAACCTTGTCAGAGAACTCCTCCCTCAACCCATCCAGGAACTGTGCCCAGGTTAGCTTATCCTTGACAGCTGTCCTAGCCTTCTCCCTGACACGCTCTGAGGAGTCCCTGTTGCATGTGGACGAGTGAACACTGCACTAGGTTGACAGTGGGGTCCACGGAGAGCACAACCAACTCCATGTCCTCTAGCCACTTGTCTAAAGCTTCCTGTGCTAGTGGTGGGTTAAGAGGCTTTTGCCATTCATGACAGTGACTGCACTCATGTGAGGCCTCGACCCTGGCACTGCCTTCACTGGCTCCCCCACAGCGGGTGTCACAACAACAGCACCACTAGGGCCAGCAGGCGCAGGGGAGGGCACATCCACATGAAGCCTCTTACCATTGCCGTCAGCGGAGGTGTCCCTCTTACGCTTCTCCACGGCTGGTTGCCCGTTTGCCATCGTCATCGCGTCAGACGGCCATGTCGCCCGCACCTTCCGCGCCTCCTCCACAGCGTCTTCGTGTCGTCGCTTGCTTCCCGGCCGCTTTCCCCCATCGCCGTCGCTGGTAGGGATAGCCTCCCCCACCAACTGCTCCTTGTCCTTCCTAGACTCCTGGCTTTCCCCTGCCGGTGCCTCCACCTCGCCCTTGTCGCCGTCGCCCGGTTTGCCACGAGGCATTATATACAGTGGGACGACACAACAACACAGGCGAAGGGAAAAGAAGAACAAATTCAAGCGCTGGCGCTGCCTGAAGAGGCCGTCGGCTGCTCTCCAGGCTCTGCTTCCGCCTCACGCTCTTGTGCAGTCCGCGCCACCGGTGTTCCCACTCGGGGAACTGCTCGGACCTCCTCTGTGTTATAAGGACCAAGCACGCGGCTCACCGGCCTCCCGGCTGCCGTCTGCTCCACCGGCACTCTGGGCGCGCTGCCCCGGCGATACCACTGAAGGTTTCGGACCCACCTGCTACCACCACCCCGTCGGTCGTTACGCGACCCCCGACCTATCTCAGCAAAATCGTGCTCCGGCTCAAAGGGAATATGCAACTCTGCCCTGCGTCGAGCGGAGTACCCCTCGTTCGTACCGTCGCCTTCGTCGATTTGCTGCGACGACCTGGCGATGATGCCTGTTGGTCGGTCCACAAACTGATCGTGGAACTCCTCGTCGGTCACCTCGCGACCTGTGATGACGGTCACGGTTGGCCCCGTTGCCCCCGGCGCCCTATGCACCCTGGGCGTGTCCAACGTGGACCAGATGCCCGGCGGTCGAGTGGTGATAACCCAATGGTCGGCGTGCCCCCGAGACTCCTGGATCAATATATTGACCAAGTGCTCGCAGGTTTGAGCAACGACCTCTGCGGAACCCCACGGGTTGTCTTCCTCGCGCGTCTGCGCGTCCCGTATAATGTGCGACGCGTCGGTGCCCTCCCCCAAAGAGCTCGTAGCCACCCAGTGATTGTACAATCTGGCACCACCTAAACAGATGGCCGTCAGCTGGCTCAGCGTTTCCCTCGCCAAGTCCAGCGCTTGAATTGTCACGTGACCGCCCTGGTACGCGACCTCCAAACTGTAAATCAACGAAGCAATCTCGTCCCGTATGCCTACGAGACGCTCCGTGGCCACTCTCCCGGTTTCGCCTGGCGACGTCGTCGCCCTTATCCTCATCACCACCGGGTCGTTTGCAGACGGCCCTGCTGCGTTTCCGAACACAGCCACCCACCCACCCTCAGCAAGTCCTCGCGCAACGTATGCCGCTTGCACGAAGGTAGATGCGTTGGACTGATGGGTATAAGGATAAAAGGAGCTCTCGCGCGCCGGCGGCTCCGGCGTAGCTTGGCGGTTGGGAGAAGACAACTCAGGCGTTTCTGCCCAAGCTTCGGCCGACATGAAAACCTTGCAACAGGAAATGGAATAATACGAGTTAGCAACAAAGCCCAGAGCGTGAGCTCCTAGTCTTTCACGCACAACGGGATGAGCCAAAGTTGCAGGCAGCAACCTTTTAACCCGTGCACCAAGTCACGACCACGGTGGTCACTTCCACGTCCAATGTGGGCGCCCACGGTTCGTGCTTGCCAAGATAGCTGGTCATCCCCCATGACCAAGCTATATCCTTTGCGTTGTTCCTCGTTCCCATCGGCGTGACGAGGCACGTGCAGGCGTGCAAGCAAATCCCCAACGTCCACTGGCATCAGTGCAGAGCCAGGACGAGCTGGATTTGCCTAGACTCTGCAACCTAGGAAGTACAGGACCTGTCACAAGCCTGCAAGGTCTAGTATCCTTGCAGTCCTGTGCCAGCTCCAGTACCCCACCAGTCACAGGCTGCTGCTCCTCCTGGTCTACGTGGACCACAGTCACGTGATAGTCAGGCTAAGCCTGTGCAGGCACGGCCTGCCACGTGTCCTGCCCACTATACCAGAGGACTGCACCCTTAAGTCGGCCCCGGACGGCTAGGACTTCGGGACCTCATATCTTTCTCGTCCCTTGTCTGTTTCAGGCGGTCAGCACGGCGTTGGAAAGGTCTTTCCAAACTGCATCCACTTAGCATATTGGTTGCCCAAAGTGCTAACTGTATATTTGTGTTCGCTATGGACAGATAAATCTTGAAGTTTAGCTTGTCGGAAATTAGACAATGTTATGATTGGCTGATGTCTAAAGTGGCGCTAGTGGCGCCAGCCGCCAGGCTTGATCTTTGAGCAGTATAGAAGGATGAGCAACGAACCATGGTGGTCGTTGTTCGTCCGTTACTCTCCCTCACAACTGGTTTGTTGTCTTCATGGGGTGAAATAGTTCGAGCAGCCCGGAGCAGCCCCGTGAGTGGTTGCATGCAGTCAGTTGCCATGAGGATGGACTGACGGATACGACAATGTACTGGTTTTGTTAAGAATGTGTGTAAGACTGAGAACGAGACAAGGGACAGGGCCTTCGGGCACCCTGGTCGTCGTTGCCATGCATGCCAGTAGGAACTAGGTCGGGAACACACGCACTGCCGCCACAAGGGGCCTGCAGTGGCGTCACCCAAGGGGCCTCACAGCTGCTCTTATAACTACAACATTACAACTCGACAGTCTTTGTAATTCGTCGTGTATCTCATTGGAATTGAAAGGTCTTTTGGTTGCTTTGATGATAAAGCATTGTCTCAAGAATGGGCTGATTGGGCCGGATTGCCTGTCATGAAGGTGGCGGTGCCGTAAAGGACCGCACCTTACATTCTCATTTTAGGGCGGGGGAGGTGGCATATCACACACATGATTACTGCTGATAGTGGATGCATTCCAAGTAGCGGCAATTACCAGTCCAGGATGATATGGCACGCGAACGCGACACCCATATGCCGTCGGCAAATATTCACGCACGACTTAGAAGAACAGCCGGCTCGCGCTCGCGCGCGACCGGGAAGTCGGAACGCCATAACTTTCTTGATACTTGTCGGAATGAACTCGTTCCGGTGCCGCTGGAATCGTAGAATATGCCAAATCAGGAACACGCCAATGCGCTTGGCGTTAACTGGCGGTGCTGGTGCTACACTGTTGTTGTTGATAAGCCACGGGTTGGCCGTGCTGAGAGCGCACGGTAGTTGGTAGTACGCCACGGTCAGTTGGCAGTGTCAGAGGCGCCAGCCCACAGGCTTCCCGCCAAAACAGATAGGGTGGCGGGGTGGGTCATGGGTGCACTAGTGCAGTGTGCTGCAGTCAGGTGGCTCTCTGTGGCTATGCAGGCTCTCAACTGCCTGGTGCCGTGGCAACTTGCGCTTTCTGCCTGCTGCCGTCCCTAGTTGTTGTGAGTATCCAGTAACGTGCGTTGTACGTTAAAAGTTTCGTCGGCGGAGCCCATTTTCAGAACAACCAAGGTTCGAAGAAAGGGCGAAGCCGGCAATTATTTGAGGGGTGCGTGAAGTGCGGGTGCACCTGAACGATTTCCTTTTGCTTCTACTAACAGGACGATGGATCTTGGCGCAAAACTCCTGACTCTGCGGCCAAGATGGTACGACTGACAAAAACAGGATCTTGGCATTTCCCCGGAAACTCCTTGACTCTGTGCTGTGTCATCGCACGCGTCGACAGGACGCGTTGACAGAACTTGGGCAGTCACCAGCTCACCGCACTGTTACGACTCTGCTCTCTTATCCGCCTCTACCTAACCCCCGTCTAATACTACCTAAGTTAGTGAGGCCGCCTAAGTTGTGCGAAAGACGAACGTGACGAGCTGGATCTCAATGCATTAACATAAGTACGACTATAATATGCCATAGGCCATTCAACCGAAACCCGTTTACTCCAGGATAACAAAGGAAACACTACTACACTGCCATGACCCTAGCTATATATGTGTCAATTCATTAACACACGCCGAGTGCCCACACGAGGGGTAGGACGTGCATAAATGATCACCAACGGTCTAGCATGCTCGGGCCGACATGACCCTCGCCGACAGATACACAGATTCATGCTGGTCCACTACATTCTACACGAAGGATAAGGACCACTACTGAAGTACGCGGCGCGGCGCCAATTGCACCACGGTACCGGGACAACAGTGTCCAACAGTACAAGCTAAACGTAAACCCAGGAACGACTGCTGGGGCGAAGGACCTAATTTACGTCCGTAACAGTAACAGATTCCAAGACTGCACGTAGCACAGACGACAGGGTCGCAGTGCCAAGAGAGCGTGCACGCAAGAGCTAGCGTCCTAGAGCTAACAAGTCACTCATATAACTTGCTAGGGACGCGTCCAAGTATTCAGCTGCTCTGTCACAGCTGAACTGTCAATCAATTGATTACACAGACTCTGGCACGCCTTTGGCGCGCAGATCTATCAATTGTCCATACGGCTAGTCCTGTGGACCTATTATCCGTACATTACTCAGCATCAACTGTCTCATAGGTCCTGGCGCGCTACAGCACGCTTACCTATCAATTGACTATCAAGTCCTGTACAAGTCCTGTCAACGTCCTGCGGACTATCAAAGTGACACTTGTACATCCTGTGTCCGTACGCGCCCACATTGGCGCGCCGGTCACTGTCGGCACAGCCTAGGAACGTCATAACTTTTACGTCCCGTAACCAAATGAGGCGTTCAAGGTGCCGTTGGAAAGAGCGCAACAATCTCTATCCATCTAACGTAAATTCTTTACGTTAACTCGTTGCAGCACCCCCCCCCCCCCCCCCCCACACACACACACATTTATTTATACGTAGCATCACCCCCAACATTTATTATTATTCATGCCATCACCCCCCCCACATGTACTTATACGTAGCATCACCCCCCACATGTATTGATACGTAGCATCACCCCCCACATGTATTGATACGTAGCATCACCCCCCCACATGTATTTATACGTAGCATCACCCCCCCACATGTATTGATACGTAGCAGCACCCCCCCACATTTATTTATCCGTAGCAGCACCCCCCCACATTTATTATTCATGCCATCACCCCCCCCACATGTATTTATACGTAGCATCACCCCCCCACATGTATTTATACGTAGCATCACCCCCCACATGTATTTATACGTAGCAGCACCCCCCACATGTATTTCTACGTAGCAGCACCCCCCCACATGTATTTATACGTAGCATCACCCCCCACATTTATTTATTCATGCCAGCACGTACCCCCCCACATGTTTTTATACTATATAACCTGGTACCACCTAAGCAGATGGCCACCAGCTGACCCAGCCTCTCTCGCGCCAAGTCGAGCGCCTGGATGGTCACGTGCCCGCCCTGGTACGCAACTTCTAGACTATAAATCAATGAAGCTATCTCGTCTCGTATGGCCACGAGACGCTCCGTGCACACTCTCCCTGTTTCTCCTGGCGACGTCGTCGCCCGGATCCTCATCACCACGGGGTCGTTCGCCGACGGCCCTGCTGCGTTGCCAAACACAGCCACCCAACCGCCCTCAGCAAGGCTCCGCGCAACGTAGGCCGCTTGCACGAAGGTGGAGGCGTTGGATCGATGAGTATAGAGATAGAAAGAGTTCTCGCTCGCCGGCGGCTCTGGTGCAGCTTCGCGCCTGGGAGAAGACGACTCAGGTGTTTCAACCCGAGCTTCGGCAGACATGAAACCTCGCAACAGGAATGCAATAATACGAGTTAGCAACCAAGCCAGAGCGTGAGCTCCTGGTCTTTCACGCGCACAACGGGATGAGCCAAAGTTGCAAGACAGCAACCTTTAAACCCGTGCACCAAGCCACGACCACGGTGAGCGTTTCCACGTCCAATGTGGGAGCCTCGGTTCGTGCTTGCCAAGATAGCTGGTCATCCCCATGACCAAGCTATATCCTTTGCGTTGTTCCTCGTTCCCATCGGCGTGACGAGGCACGTGCAGGCGTGCAAGCAAATCCTCAACGTCCACTGGCATCAGTGCAGAGCCAGGACGAACTGGATTTGCCTAGACTCTGCAACCTAGGAAGTACAGGACCTGTCACAAGCCTGCAAGGCCTAGTATCCTTGCAGTCCTGTGCCAGCTCCAGTATTCCACCAGTCACAGGCTGCTGCTCCTCCTGGTCTACGTGGACCACAGTCACGTGATAGTCAGGCTAAGCCTGTGAAGGCACGTCCTGCCACGTGTCCTGTCCACTATACCAGAGGACTGCACCCTACAGTAGTCGGCCACGGACGGCTAGGACTTCGGGACCTCATATCTTTCTCGTCCCTTGTCTGTTTCAGGCGGTCAGCACGGCGTTGGAAAGGTCTTTCCAAACTGCATCCACTTAGCATATTGGTTGCCCAAAATGCTTACTGCTCCTGCTGTAACTGCTGCTGCTGCTGCTGGTGGTGGTAATGATGCTGCCGCTGCGGCGGCTGTTGTTGCTGATCAACCTCTAGGGCAGCTCGTTCTAGCTGCGGATCACGGGTCGTCTGCCGTTGTGCGGTAACCCTAGCGGCTGCCTCGGATCTCCGGGACCCACTGGAACTCCGACTAGACGTGCTAGCTATTTCCTGTTCTTCCTTGCTATTGTCCTCCGGGGACTGTGCAGTACCTGTACCTCGCCTCCTATGCCTTCGGGGCATTTAGGCCGTTGTACCGTACCAACACCGTACACTGCAAGTAACACCTCCCCAGTGAGAGAGAGAGAGGACAACCGCGTAATGTATATATACTTTAATAGTAGTACTTATAATTTACTGATTTTAACTATTAGCTATTAACAGTAGTGCTGTATAGCTGCTGTATCAAACAATATGTAGTGCTTATGACCTAAAGGAGGTGCCCAGGTGGAGCTGCTCGAGTGCTCGCAACACATCATGTGCAGGTAGCTGTGTGAGATACCTAGTCTGGTGCAGCCCTTATTATGGGAGGGGTATATTATCCGTAATAGACTAATCTGCCTCTGTGACGAATACGATATAACCTCCGTCATTATTACGTCTATTGCGAGAGGTTCCCATGAATTACAGATTAGGTATAAAGCAATATCACACAGTATTGAAGCATGAAATGCAGGGAGTGGAAAGAAAGGAGGAAAGCCCACCCAGGATACCTCTACGTGCAGGTGACGTGCTCACAGCGAGAGAGAAACACAAGGCAGAAACAGGACGTTCACAGACAGTACGAAAAACGTTGAGGTACAGCTACCGGCAACACACACACACAGTGAGGCAACGGCCAGCCGGTAACTACCCTCGAGCTGTAAGCAGTGTTGCCCTCCGGGGGTCCGCCCACAGCTCACGAAGGTCTGCCTCAGTGCCTCCGGGGCGACCCATTCCCCAACAAGCACAAACATGAATACAGAGCACGACAGAAAACAGAAACCCCGTTTCTACGCGCGTGGGTAAGACAGGAAGGACAAGAAGGACTTAGGCCGGGTCCACACGGGCAAAACTCACGGGCAAACTGGCCGGGTTGGGAAAATTTCGCGGGCTGTCCCGCGCCGACGGTGGTTATAAATAGAATCAAGTACCTGATACCCTCCTGTAACCGGTCCAGTCTGGTTCCCGCCCGGGATTTTTGCATTCCTGCCTCGCCGGGCAAAATTTTTCCCGCAGGAATGCGAGAATCCCGGGCGGGAAACAGAGGTTTTGACGCATGCAAATTCTAGTAGCGCGTTGTCCAAAAGCCGTGTCCACCCGAAACGACAGGTTGCACACGGTTACTTCCGGCGCTTCGCCCCCTGGCCTCTCTGATACTATCTGTAACCGCGCGCCGACCCGTGCCGAGAGGTTTTCCCCGGCCAGTTTTCCCTGTGAGTTTTGCCCGTGTGGACCCGGCCTTATATATATATATAGTTTGGATGTCCTCGGCGTTCCGGTTGGCGACCCCGCGTTTGTCATCGATGCTCTGCGGGCCGCCCTCGAGGCACGCACTGAGGTACTGCCCTTGATTGCGCGCCTTCATGATTCGCAGACCAAGGGTCTGCTTCTGTGGTTTTGCGCTCACCCTCGCGTCGTTCACTGGCTCCGGGGCGCTCTTCCGGCTCAGGTCCGGCTGGCCGCTGAGGGCCACGACGAACGCATCCAGTCGGCCTTGGCGCAGCTGGTCCCGGGCCCCGACCTCCCGCCACATGCTATTCGCATTGCCTCCCTGCCTGCACGGATGGGTGGCTGTGGTCTAACTCGTGCCGCCCGGCTGGCCCCAGCAGCATTTTTGGGCTCCGTCGCTCAGTCGTGGGCGGAAAGCTGCCGGCTCCTGCCCCTTTTGGCAACGGCAGCGCCTGACCTCCTGGACCCCAGCAGCCCTTTGCCCTTCGTCACCGCCATCCAGGAGGCCTATGCTGAGATCCAGCAGGCCTGTTCTCCCGTCCGTGCCGCTCAGGCGGTACAGCGCCACCTCCCTCGCGGCACTCCCTCGGTCGCCTCCGTTCAATCTCCCGCCGCATTCCCTGCTCGCGTCATCGATAAACACCAGAAAACCTACGCGGGTATTCTGCACACGGCTGATTGGATTGCTCTTTTCGCGGACCTCAACGCCCAGGGACGTGCGTGGCTGTTCTCGCTTTCCTTGCGGAGTGTGGGCTCGGCGTACCTTTGTGCTCTTCCCATGGCCCCCCATTCGCCTTGGCTCCCAGCCACTACTCGGTGGCGCTCCGGCACCAGCTATTTGCCCCGCAGCCTCTTGTTCCGGCCGGGCGGCCTTGTGGTAGCTGTGGGCAGCCGCTGGATCCCACGGGGACTCACTACCTTGCCTGCATGGGGGGCCAACAGAATCAGAATTGGTATTTGTATTTGCACACTGTCCTCCTGACGGTGGTGCTCGCCATGATTCGGTCGGTTTTCCCCCACGCGAACATCCGGTCCGAGGATGCGGATGGCGCTGCCTTCTATTCCCCAACCACCGGCCTGACATCGTGGTGCTGGACTTTGAGGGGGGTGGCCGGCATCTGCTTATTGACGTTTCGGTGGCGCGGCCCTTGGCTCTTAGCTAGGTGGCTGGGGCCTCCCTCACGGCAGGTTACACGGCGGACCGGGCGGAGCGGGCCAAGCTCCTGGCCTACGGCGACGTCGGGCACCATCGTGTGGTGCCCTTTGTCCTGGAGGAGTTTGGGGCCATGGGGCCCCTGACCTCCGCCTTCTTCAAGGAGTGTTGCCGGCTCCGGGAGGACCGGCTGGACCTGGAGGGCCAGCGGGCCCCATGGTCGGCGCGGACCTGGACGTCATATTGGCGTCAGCGCTTGTCGGTGGCGCTGACTCGGGCCATGGCTGACATCATGCTCCGCCGTACGCGGGCTGATTTTGCGGTGCAGCAGGGCTATTAGGTTCCTCCCGTTAGGCGTTTCCATTGGTCTTATCGTAGTATAGAGCTTTGACATGGCTCTGTATATAGGTTTATAGCTGGGCGTTTGCTTTGGTTTGAGTGATTTCACTCTGCTGTAAGTAATTATATTTTTAATATATATAGTTTGGGGCCATGGGGCCCCAGGCTGACCTCCGCCTTCTTCAAGGAGTGTTGCCGGCTCCGGGAGGACCGGCTGGACCTGGAGGGCCAGCGGGCCCCATGGTCGGCGCGGACCTGGACGTCATATTGGCGTCAGCGCTTGTCAGTGGCGTTGACTCGGGCCATGGCTGACATCATGCTCCGCCGTACGCGGGCTGATTTTGCGGTGCAGCAGGGCTATAATTAGGTTCCTCCCGTTAGGCGTTGGTCTTATCGTAGTATAGAGCTTTGAAATGGCTCTGTATATAGGTTTATAGCTGGGCGTTTGCTTTGGTTTGAGTGATTTCACTCGAGCTGTAAGTATAATTATATTTTAAATATATTATAA
>RPFO01002075.1:0-33779 GCA_009746045.1 Mesostigma viride | reverse complement strand
GATGTCAAGG
The DNA here is from genome assembly GCA_009746045.1 of Mesostigma viride. Lineage (NCBI taxonomy): Eukaryota > Viridiplantae > Streptophyta > Mesostigmatophyceae > Mesostigmatales > Mesostigmataceae > Mesostigma > Mesostigma viride. The sequence continues at coordinate 33,769 of RPFO01002075.1, read as the reverse complement.
AATAGTAAATGATAAGGATTCAGGCTCCCATGGTGTCATCATGGCCCGTCTACGTACATGGATGGCATTTATGTAATTAATGATGAGGATTCAGGCTCCCATGGGGTCATCATGGCTTGTCTACGTACATGGTTGGCATTTATGTAATTAATGAGGAGGATTCAGGCTCCCATGGTGTCTCCATGGCTGGCCTACGTACATGGATGTCAAGGAATAGTAAATGATGAGGATTCAGGCTCCCATGGTGTCATCATGGCTGGCTACGTACATGGATGGCATGTATGTAATTAATGATGAGGATTCAGGCTCCCATGGTGTCATCATGGCTTGTCTACGTACATGGTTGGCATTTATGTAATTAATGAGGAGGATTCAGGCTCCCATGGTGTCATCATGGCTTGTCTACGTACATGGTTGGCATTTATGTAATTAATGATGAGGATTCAGGCTCCCATGGTGTCTCCATGGCTGGCCTACGTACATGGATGTCAAGGAATAGTAAATGATGAGGATTCAGGCTCCCATGGTGTCATCATGGCCCGTGTACGTACATGGATGGCATGTATGTAATTAATGAGGAGGATTCAGGCTCCCATGGTGTCATCATGGCTGGCCTACGTACATGGATGTCAAAGAAAAAGAAATGATGAGGATTCAGGCTCCCATGGTGTCATCATGGCTGGCCTACGTACATGGATGTCTCATAAAATAAATGATGAGGATTCAGGCTCCCATGGTGTCATCATGGCTTGTCTACCTACATTGTTGGCATGTATGTAATTAATGATGAGGATTCAGGCTCCCATGGTGTCTCCATGGCTGGCCTACGTACATGGTTGGCATTTATGTAATTAATGATGAGGATTCAGGCTCCCATGGTGTCATCATGGCCCGTCTACGTACATGGATGGCATTTATGTAATTAATGATGAGGATTCAGGCTCCCATGGTGTCATCATGGCTTGTCTACGTACATGGTTGGCATTTATGTAATTAATGAGGAGGATTCAGGCTCCCATGGTGTCATCATGGCCCGTCTACTTACATGGATGGCATTTATGTAATTAATGATGAGGATTCAGGCTCCCATGGGTCATCATGGCTTGTCTACGTACATGGTTGGCATTTATGTAATTAATGAGGAGGATTCAGGCTCCCATGGTGTCTCCATGGCTGGCCTACGTACATGGATGTCAAGGAATAGTAAATGATGAGGATTCAGGCTCCCATGGTGTCATCATGGCCCGTCTACGTACATGGATGGCATTTATGTAATTAATGATGAGGATTCAGGCTCCCATGGGGTCATCATGGCTTGTCTACGTACATGGTTGGCATTTATGTAATTAATGAGGAGGATTCAGGCTCCCATGGTGTCTCCATGGCTGGCCTACGTACATGGATGTCAAGGAATAGTAAATGATGAGGATTCAGGCTCCCATGGTGTCATCATGGCCTGTCTACGTACATGGATGGCATGTATGTAATTAATGATGAGGATTCAGGCTCCCATGGGGTCATCATGGCTTGTCTACGTACATGGATGGCATGTATGTAATTAATGATGAGGATTCAGGCTCCATTGGTGTCATCATGGCTGGCCTACGTATGTACATGGATGTCAAAGAAAAAAAAATGATGAGGATTCAGGCTCCCATGGTGTCATCATTGCCCGTGTATGTACATGGTTGCCATTTATGTAATTAATGATGAGGATTCAGGCTCCATTGGTGTCATCATTGCCCGTGTATGTACATGGTTGGCATTTATGTATGTAATTAATGATGAGGATTCAGGCTCCATTGGTGTCATCATGGCTGGCCTACGTATGTACATGGATGTCAAAGAAAAAAAATGATGAGGATTCAGGCTCCCATGGTGTCATCATGGCCCGTCTACGTACATGGATGTCAAGGAATAGTAAATGATGAGGATTCAGGCTCCCATGGTGTCAGATGTCATGGCCTGTCTACGTACATGGATGGCATGTATGTAATTAATGATGAGAATTCAGGCTCCATTGGTGTCATCATGGCTGGCCTACGTATGTACATGGATGTCAAAGAAAAAAAAATGATGAGGATTCAGGCTCCCATGGTGTCATCATGGCCCGTCTACGTACATGGATGTCAAGGAATAGTAAATGATGAGGATTCAGGCTCCCATGGTGTCATCATGGCCTGTCTACGTACATGGATGGCATGTATGTATTTAATGATGAGGATTCAGGCTCCCATGGTGTCATCATGGCTGGCCTACGTACATGGATGTCTCAGAAAAAAAATGATGAGGATTCAGGCTCCCATGGTGTCATCATGGCTGGCCTACGTACATGGATGTCAAAGAAAAAAAAATGATGAGGATTCAGGCTCCCGTGGTGTCATTATGGCCCGTCTACGTGTTGTTGGCATGTATGAAATGAATGATGAGGATTCAGGCTCCCATAGTGTCATCATGGCTGGCCTACGTACATGGTTGGCATTTATGTAATTAATGATGAGGATTCAGGCTCCCATGGTGTCATCATTGCCCGTGTATGTACATGGTTGGCATTTATGTAATTAATGATGAGGATTCAGGCTCCATTGGTGTCATCATGGCCCGTCTACGTACATGGACCGTGGCATTTATGTATTTAATGATGAGGATTCAGGCTCCCATGGGGTCATTGATGATCATGGCATTTATGTATGTAATTAATGATGAGGATTCAGGCTCCATTGGTGTCATCATGGCTGGCCTACGTATGTACATGGATGTCAAAGAAAAAAAAATGAAGAGGATTCAGGCTCCCATGGTGTCATCATGGCCCGTCTACGTACATGGATGTCAAGGAATAGTAAATGATGAGGATTCAGGCTCCCATGGTGTCAGATGTCATGGCCTGTCTACGTACATGGATGGCATGTATGTATTTAATGATGAGGATTCAGGCTCCCATGGTGTCATCATGGCTGGCCTACGTACATGGATGTCTCAGAAAAAAAATGATGAGGATTCAGGCTCCCATGGTGTCATCATGGCTGGCCTACGTACATGGATGTCTCAGAAAAAAAATGATGAGGATTCAGGCTCCCATGGTGTCATCATGGCTGGCCTACGTACATGGATGTCAAAGAAAAAAAAATGATCAGGATTCAGGCTCCCGTGGTGTCATTATGGCCCGTCTACGTGTTGTTGGCATGTATGAAATTAATGATGAGGATTCAGGCTCCCACAGTGTCATCATGGCTGGCCTACGTACATGGTTGGCATTTATGTAATTAATGATGAGGATTCAGGCTCCCATGGTGTCATCATTGCCCGTGTATGTACATGGTTGGCATTTATGTAATTAATGATGAGGATTCAGGCTCCATTGGTGTCATCATGGCCCGTCTACGTACATGGGTGGCATTTATGTATTTAATGATGAGGATTCAGGCTCCCATGGGGTCATCATGGCTTGTCTACGTACATGGAGTCATATTGATTCATGGAACAATGAGATACCATTCTTAATTGAAAATTGTTCTTGATACTTTCACATGCATGCCCGGAATCGTGAATTTGTGCGGGTTTCCATGATGACAATCCTCATTGAATTCTTGAGCACACAATATTGAGCAATTTAGGGGCACTTCGGCAATGTTGACCATTTTCATTCATGATCAATAAAATTAACATTTAATGCAATAAATACATATTCCACTCATTTTAATAAACCATGCAAAAACTTTACAAGCACGCTCAAGCTAGGGGTGGGCTGGCATGCACGCGTGGGTGTGGGGGTGGGCTGGCATGCATGCGTGGGTGTGGGGGTGGGCTGGCATGCACGTGTGGGTGTGGGGGTGGGCTGGCATGCATGCGTGGGTGTGGGGTTGGGCTAGCCTGCATGCGTGGGTGTGGGGGGGGGCTGGCATGCATGCGTGGGTGTGTGTGGGGGGCTAGCATGCATGCGTAAGTGTGGGGGGGGGCTGGCATGCATGCGTGGGTGTGGGGGGGGCTGGCATGCATGCGTGGGTGTGTGTGGGGGGCTAGCATGCATGCGTAAGTGTGGGGGGGGGCTGGCATGCATGCGTGGGTGTGTATGGGGGCTGGCATGCATGCGTGGGTGTGTGTGGGGGGCTAGCATGCATGCGTGGGTGTGTGGGGGGGCTGTCATGCATGCGTGGGTGTGTGTGGGGGCTGGCATCCATGCGTGGGTGTGTGGGGGGGCTAGCATGCATGCGTGGGTGTGGGGGTGGGCTAGCATGCATGCGTGGGTGTGGGGGGGGGCGGTCATGCATGCGTGGGTGTGTGGGGGGGCTGGCATGCATGCGTGGGTGTGTGGGGGGGCTAGCATGCATGCGTGGGTGTGGGGGTGGGCTAGCATGCATGCGTGGGTGTGAGTGTGGGCTAGCATGCATGCGTGGGTGTGGGGGGGGCTAGCATGCATGCGTGGGTGTGGGGGGGCCGGGGCCGGGGCTAGCATGCATGCGTGGGTGTGGGGGTGGGCTAGCATGCATGCGTGGGTGTGGGGGGGGCTAGCACGCCCCACCCCTCCATCGGCACAGCCAGCCTTGTGAGTCTACCCTTAACAACAAGGCTGGTAGGACGACACGCCTGAGCAGCATATGTCATGCCTATCTCAGGCTAATAATGTGTGATTTTGTGCCAACAACCAAGTTGTTCCACCCAACAACACATTATAAACCCTCTTCCAAAATGCCCAACAAGCCGGACACGTGGAGGACCACACACGCAGTATATAAAGAGAAAATAAGCTGACTTTTTATCCAGCCAACCTGTGGCTAGCTGCTCTGGTTAGCATGACAAATGCTAACATTTACTCAGTGGGAAAGGTGAAGAGACCATTGGAACAGCCTACCTGACGCATGTGCCACCAAAGCATTGTGTCCCGCAAAATGCACACTGCCTCCTTTCTAACAAGCACGAGCCGCTCTCTTTAGGAGACAGGTGCCAGCTCGTCAGTGTCTGGGGAAAATGATGCCGCTGCTTAGGAAGACCGCGTGAATTTCCTCGAACACAACTGTCTATAAAGCAAAAGAAATTTCAGAGAAGCATGGAAATAAAAGCATTACACCTTCCCGACAGGTTGCGGGCCACGCGCTGCAGAAAGCCAGCCACGTCACAGACGATTAACTAGCTAAAAGACACCCAGGAATCCAGCGATGCAGCGCCAGGACCCGCAACTTTCTGGCTGCATCTGGCCGGAAAGAAGGCAAAAAGCTTACGCTCAACGAGGTAAGAAAGCAGGAAAACGCAAGCTTAAGACGTTTAACACAAGAACGTACCATAACGGGCATTTATTCGTGCCCAGGCGCACAAGAAAGTCCACCCTTTCATGGAGTGGTTGGGCAGTACGCATCGCGCAGGGCTAATGTTATCTTACCGCAAAATGACGGGAAAGGTAAAGATAGCAGCGGGAATTTTTACGGCTTTAGAAACATCATTAAACTAGCTTTCCTTACGACCATCAAAACTGGCAACAATCGACAATCAACCCGGCAGGCATCCAATATACTTTATTCATCCCGACAGAAATTCAGGCCGGACCCCCCCTGCCGATGGCAAAGAAAAAAAGCCCGCGACATTATAGATCGCAACCATCCCGCCATAAATTAGAATCAGTAACTAATTTTCTCCAACAATCGAGCATTTCTGCTTTCCGCGTGCCAGATTTGTCACGTTTCGTCTAAAGGCAGTCGCCATGGCCCCTACCGCAAGGGGTGCGCGCACCATGCCGACATAGCTTTTGGGCCTCAATTTGCACCGAAATTTGGTCCGTACCGTCCAGCTCAGTCGGATTATGTATGTGGATCGGCCGTGTTGGTTGCATACGCAGGTATATTAATTCTTGCATTCGCCCCGGACCTTCCCCAGGACAGGTCAGGATATAACAATAATTCTTGCATTCGCCCCCGCCCTTTCCTATGGCCTGGTCAGGTTTGGGCGCGACGCCACTAGCGCGGCGCCCGCGACAGAGTGGCCAGGCTCGAGCACGTTTTCTGGATCCCAAGCACCGGATTGGACACTGTCCGAGGACTGGACAGGAATTGGCTGACCAATCGGATGCTTGCTCGTCGTCTCCAAAAACATATATAAAGAGCCAAATCGCGCGAACTACGCAAGGATCCTTTAAGCAGCGTTACTCTGCCGAAATGTCAACCTAGGCCGGTCAAGTGACGCCGAGGTGTTCACCGATAGTTCAGGTCAGCCACAGCGCGCCTTCGAATGTAGGCACGGTCGCATTTTTTTTTAGGAAATGTAGAATTGTTGTCGACCAGCTACCAACGCCCGACCGGACCCATACAACGGAAACATCAAGGCGATGTGATGTAGGTGTGTCTGATATGTCATTAATACACAGAGCATCGTGAATATAATATATAATATAAATTATATAATATACTATAATTAATATATAATTTTAATTTTATGTTAATTTTAATGTTATTTCATATAACATAATATAGCATAATATAATATAATATAATATAATATTATATAAAGTAGTATATAAAAAATTAAAATGTAAAAGAAAAATATCTACCTTATTGGGGTTTAATGTTCCTTTCCAGTTCAGCATAAGTACACTCTTGAGTGTGTGCAATGTTTGGTTATACGCCATTGTCTTAAAATAGCAACCAATGTAAACCTCCGTCCTAACCACATTTGGATACAATAAAGACATTGATGCCTGACACATAGCATTCATTGCTTGAAATACCATGCATATTTTGTGTCAATGTTCTGCAGACCACAGCTTCAAGTGGGCATACTTCGCTTTCCTCAATATAATGGCGACATGGCATTTGGTGAAAGTGGTGAGTGCCATGAAGTTGCGCCGGCCGTCGTTATCCATGACGAACTGAATGGGTTTCGTGCAAATCAAGTTTTTTGTTTTGGTGTTCCAGTTGCGCCGGCCGGCGTTTCCAATGGTATCTTGCGCGCACTTGCAAAAGCTTGCACGCTTATCAACATTTTGTGTTGGTAAACATTTTATCACCTCTGGGATTTCCGCCTTCACTACCTGAGTTGCTTCTTTGTGGTTTTCAAATGCAACCGAGTTACGCCGGCCGTCGTTACTCATGACAAATTGTAGGGGTTTTGTGCAAATCACTTTTGTATGGTTTATGTACATGCATCCAGTTGCGCCGGCCGGCGTTTCCAATGGTATCTTGCAGTTGCGCAATCAGGCCCCATTACCAAAAGTGTGTTTGTACATCTTTTTTACACCTGAAGGATTTCTGCCTGCATATCCTGAGTTGCTTCTTAATGGTTTTTAATTGCGCCCGAGTTACGCCGGCCGTCGTTATTAATGACAAACTGTATGTGTTTCATAAAATCACTTTTGTATGGTTTACATGTATCCAGTTGCGCCGGCCGGCGTTATTAATGACGCTTGTCGTTCTTGTTTGATGCCCATCGTTTTCGTCGTGTCTTTAATGGTGATTATTTATCATTACTCATCCTCAGGGCTTTCGGTGCCGCGGGATTAAGAGGCGAAAAAAATCAGCTGCCGTCTGACCAAAGTCTGATGGCGCGATCGGGGCGGGGGGCCGTTTCCGACGGTTCGCGTCCCTTGTCCAATGACGACCGGGAGCCTGCACTTCGCGGTCTCTGGAGCGACAAGTACATCGAGAACAAGGGGTACAAAATTGCCAATGACATCTTTCCTATCATGGCGGAACGCGTGAAAGCAAACAACCACAGGACGCCAGAGATGAGCGCGGAGGTTCTGTCTTGCGCAGCTTCAAGACTAAATGCCATGGTGGCGGAGAGCAACGGCATTAAGAAGAGGAAGAACTGTGACGGCGGGCTTCCTGAAAATTGGGCGGAATCTCTTCGGGATAACATCAAGAAGGCTTTTGGCGACTTGGGAACATCTGAGAAGGATCGTGGGCTTAGGTGGGCCTTGTGTGGACTTGTTACGAAGGCAATGGAGGGCGTCCCGGACAGGATTGTGGAGCGCGCGTTCGGGATTGACAGGCGCTTTGTCGCAACTGTTCGGGGTCACAGGGATGGAATGGAAGAAGGGGAGGACGACCTTTTGATGAGTGCGCCAGAGAGGAGGAGGAGGAAAGACGAGCTTCCGACGGAAGTCATTGCCCTGATACAAGCGTGCTGGAGGGATGATAACTTGACGCGGGCGTCTCCGAACATGAAGGATGTTCATTGTGAATGGACCAGAAAGGATTACAAACATACACTAGCGTTTTCGGAGGGTGCGCGCTACTATACTGTCTCCAAGTCGAAGATTTACGAAGTGTTCATTTCCCGCCATCCGGAGTTGAAGCCACCGCGGCGGATGGACAGTAGGGAGGGGGGGGGGGGGGGGGAGAGGAGGGTGTGAGGGGGGGAAATCAGGTGATTTTGGAGACGGAGGCAGGGATGTCAATGCTACGCACGAATCAGAAGAGCACAGTTCATGTGGGATACACTACTTTTTGCAAGCATATGCCCGCATGCGTCAAGGGGCGGTGGAAAATGCGGAACTTGTGCGCATGCCAGCACCACACTACCATGCAGTCCATGGTTGGGGGGTTGGCCAAATTTCGTGCAACTTTTCATGCCAGATGCGAGTGCGGACCTGAATGCCACGCGTGCGATCATGGTAGCCAGCTCGACGTGGGGTCGTCCGTGCCCACATGTTCCATTTTCAAAGCCACTCACACGACAGAGTGGGTGAACAAGTTTACTTGTGAGGTGGAGGGGATGAGGGAGGGGGGAGGTTCGAGGTCGTCTGTGGGGTCGTCGCGGCCGCAGGTTCAGCCTTTTCAGGGCGAACTTGAGGATCTGCCCATGCATGGGAGGGTGCTGGACGACGAGGAAGGGGTGCCCGATCATGACCTGGGCGAGGAGTTGGGGGTTTGCTCGATCCGGCGTAAGGCTTGTGTGTTGGGCACTTGCCTGGCTCCCAAGTGTGGAATTCGGAACTTCATGTTATGCGAACGGGAGGAGGCTTCCAACCACCTGATTTCATGGACCAGATACGAGATGCAGGATGTGCCGCCGGGTGCGGTTCTTGGGCCAGAGGTAATTTTTAGTGGAGTGGTTGCGCCCCAAGGCGTTTCTTTTGCAATGTTTCCTGAAGTTCTTGGGCCAGAGGTAATTTTTAGTGGAGTGGTTGCGCCCCAAGGCGTTTCTTTTTCAATTTTTCCTGAGGTCCTGTCTTTTTTCTTTCTACAGGTCATTGGTGGGTCGAAGTTGATGTCTTTTCTGTATGTGCACACTGCGCATATGCAGGACGACTGTGACGAGATCGCAAAGGCTGGTGGGCAGCGATTGACGCAAGTCGACGTCAAGTCCACACCAACGGAGCTAAAGGAGGCAATTGTGGACAAGTGGCCGGACTTCATCCAGCATTGCTTCAACGCGTGGTGGCAAGCGGACGCCTCCAAGGAATGTCTCTCAAGGATGCGGGTGGGGGACCTTGTATGCCACACAGATTACGCCGAGAACTACCAGTCTTACACCTATCACAATCTCCAAGCACAGTATTGGCATCCAGTCACATTCGTCCTTATGCCCTGGATCGTGCGCTACTTGGATCCAGCGTCGGGAAAGGTCGTGAGAAGGGAGTTTCACTTCATCGGACAGGGCGGAATGAAAAGGGACGGGCGGGCCCTCCGTTTTGCTATCCTCAAAATCCTGGCGACACTACGGTCAGAAGGGGTAGAGGTGAAGCGCTTCATTGGGTGGTCGGACAATTGCTCCATGCAGTTCAAGTCAAGGAATGTGATCGCGGAAGTGGCCCGGCTGCTGACGGAGGATCCGCACCTGGAGTCATTTGAGTGGAATTACTTTGGGGAGCAGCACGGAAAGGGGGAGGTGGATGGAGCTGGTGGGACTGTGAAGTGCATGTTGAGGAGGTGGCACATCAGGGAAGAGAACCAGGACAAACAGACGGCCGCCCAGTTGGTGGAGAATCTGGCGTCGGGGGCGGTGGGCGGGACCACAACGACCAGGCGTAACTTCTTCGAGTTCCCCGAGGTAATTAAGTGTACAGTCCTCGTTCAGGGAATAGTTACGCCGGCCGTCGTTTCTAGGGCGTTCTTGGAGTCCTGGCGATCAGGAGTGCTTAATAAAACACAACTAGCTCGATGGTCTCGTAACTTCAACTTTCCCTTGTGCAAATCTTGTCTTCGACGCGCAGGTGCTTCCTTACAGCCCAGGGCGCGGCGAAATCAAAGGAGTGAAGAAGGCGCACTGGTGGCGCATGGACAAGTCGAATGTGACGCGCTTAATGCTGCGCCAGTATTCCTGCTATTGTGGCGGTGCGTGCGCCGAGGAAAGGTGGTGGGATTGTCGAAAGGAGTGGACCGACATGGACGGCTGGAATGTGGGAGGTGCTCGGATGAAGCTCCACAAACTGGGGGAGCCAGTGCAAAGGAACCCAAACGGACAAGGGGGGCACGCAGGGACGCGACTGAACAGACTACAGGCAGAGAGGACGATGATGGGAAGGAGACTGAAGCTGCGAGACATTTTTGCCGTCGAGTCCTACTCTGGTGATGAGTCCCACGATCCAGATCATCCATATTGGCTAGCGGAAGTCTTGCAGGAGCCTTATCAGGTGGCCGCTACTTTCGTGAGGCGAGTGGCCGACAGAAACGGCAAGGTCGATAGGGAGTTGTTCCGTAAGGGACAATGGGTGGTGGGGGTGCGCTACTGGGACAGATTTCCGGGTATGGCGACGATGTTCAAAATGGACGCCGATGCGCAAGCTGAACAGCCAAACTTGGTCAATTGCTACCTGTGCATGGACGCGGGGTTCGAACACACCATTGTTGTCAACCCAGCTAACAATCGCCAGGCCATCTTGACCATTCCGACAGACGTCGAGAAACGGCTCACGAACTTGGCCAAGAAGAGACCTGTTGAGTAGGCCAGCTCGCCCGGGCTTGGTTGGACGAGGTGGACAGCCTTGAGAGCACGTGCTTCGTTGTGAGCACTTGCCTTTCAGCCGTGATTTGCAAACGAGTTCCTTGTCCTGAATTGTAAAGCTCGATTCATGCTCTTTTAAGGAAGTGTATAATATTATCCAGATCATGTATATATTTAGATCTAGACCTGAGTTCAAATAACATTTCTTAGAGGGCTGAGATGCGCGAGGTCCAGCATACATGTATATATCCATGGAGACATGTTACAAACTCAAATGTTTCATTGTACGTACCACTAGCTCGTCGACGGGGGTATCCCATGTAATGTATGATTTATGAATTAATTAATCGCTTAATTGTACAATTTAAATGGATCATGAACTTGTCAAGTGGCCTAATTTGGTTTATTTGGTTCATCATTTATTGATGTCAATCATTCTTAATTGAATCTCGAGCAATAGCAATCATGAAGCACATCCTAATCATGTGATTCGCATAATGAGAATAGGCAACAAGTGCTAAGTACTTTGAGGAATGCGGGGTTGGTCAGGTTATTATAGAGCTAGAGCTACAAACGGCACATATATTGCAAACTTTGCGCTCCAGGCATGGAATTTCAAAAGTACCAAAATTGGAGCAGTAGATGTTGGGGACGCCCAAAACGGGAGGTGTGAAACGTGAGAAAAGTGAGAAAATCAGGACGTGAGAAAAGTGAGAAAAGTGAGAAAAACAGGACGTGAGAGACGTGAGAAAAGTGAGAAAACACAGCGCTGAAAAACACACCCATAATGCAATATGCTGGCAGCAGACACATGCATGCAGTGCCAGTAACAACCGCTGTTCAAAACAGCACGAACAATAATGATTTTTTCATTAAATGTTTGAATAATTTTAATGTTTACAGCTGCAAGAACCCGTTGATTCAACTATTCAACACTGTTATGGCGTTATGTACATCTTCGGCATTCAAATATGCCTGTTCAACACAGTCTGTTATGGCGTTATGACATCTTCGGCATTCAATGCCTGTTCAACACAGTCTGTTATGGCGTTATGACATCTTCCGCATTCAATGCCTATCATCAAATACTATATGGTAGCTAGCTAACAAAGCGGGCCGGTCGACAGGGCGTCACATGCTGACTTGAAAGTGGAACCGCTTGCATTTTACTCTCGTGGTCCCTGCAAGAAATAAACAAACCGACACAATATACGCAAGAGGAAAAGAAATCAGATCCTTGACATAGATGTAAGCGTTCTACAAGGAAGAGCTCACCAGCACCTAACGGTCCATGCAGCAAATGTGTAGAACCCAACACTCACTCTTATGGCAAAGCAGCCCCATGTGGCAAGGCAGCACCATACACATGAATCACACCATGCGCCAGATGTCACACGAGCAAGGCACAACGTTGTCGTCGGATCAGAAAGCAACAAACGTGAAAACGCTAGCGGCCCAAATCTGAGATTCCGCGGAACACAGAAAATAAGAAAGCTCAGAAGCTACCAGCAAGGGATCGAACATATGACCTTTGGCATGATTTCGCGGCTGTGTGAGTCTCCTGATCCGAAGGCATCTCACTTAATTAACGTTTCGAAACAGCCCAGCTGCGGAAAATCTCTTACCGGAGAGAGTTGCCAATATCAAGGAGACAACCAGCGCAGGCCAGAAATCGGGAGAATCCGGACCATGGTAGCTCGAGCCTGCCGTTATCTTGTCCGCGTTTTCGAGTCGTGCAGGATTATGAATATGAATGGAGATGGAAATGTGTAGCCTTGTGCATTGAAATTACGGCTGGCTGACGTGAAGAGCGACTACATGACCTACACGGTGGGGCCGGAAACGGCTTGCTTGATTGTGTTTCATCGTGGGCAACGAGTCCAACAACTACTTTCTCTGGGCGGCAAACTGCGGCAAATTGAACGCAAACCTCATCATGAAATCTTGACCGTCGAAATGTAACCATCCGACGACTTATGCAGTATGCCGCGTAATTTTCTGTTGCGGGAGAGCCGTTGGGCCGGTTCCCGACGCGGGCGACCAGTGGTTTGCGTTAAGTTAACTTAGCTGAAGTTCTCCAACAGAAGTGACCCAAGCCGCATGATGGCACTCATCGACGGCCTCAGTCTATTGACGCGTCGGCCCGATTTTGGCGGCACCCAATTTGACCCCAACGGCACCTACCGACAAAGGGCATAGGTACGTACGTTTCACGCGCACCACGACCTTCGAGCTCTGCTATGGCGGTGGTGCCGTGGGGCCCGCATCAGACTGCGGGCCCTTATCTGCTTTGGCGGTGCTGCCGTTGGGCCCGCATCAGAATTCAGGCCCTTTATGCAGGCGGGCCCTTAATGCATGTTACTTTTTTATTCTTCTGCATACAAATATGAAGCAATGAGGTCGTGTCCTCCGGATTTTTGCATTTGCACCGTGGGCAGTTCTTGGACGTTTGGAAACATGCATGATGGCATGTGGCTAATGCAATGACTGAATCAAGCTAGACCGTTTCAGTGGTTTTTCATTTGCGGGTATTTCCTCGTAAATGGTGGGAAAGCGATCGCAGCAATGGTTCTCACCACTAGACACTCCCGGCCAGTGAAGCTCGAAAAACACGCCCTGATCAAGCAAGCTGTTTCCGGCCCCACTGTATAGGTCATCTTACAGTCGCTCTTTGCGTAAGCCAGCCATAATTTCAATGAACAAGGCTGCACATTTGCATACTCTTTTCTTGGTTATCGGTGTGCCTTTGTTTGGATGCAGGGGGGATCGCTGTGCTGACACAACGCGTTCAACGTGCTGGGAATCAACAATCCTGACGTCCCAAGGTTTACTGGAGGGGCGGGGACCTGATGATCAACCACGAGATGTGGACGCCCCCTGCGGGCTAGAATAGCCCTAGCTTGTACTCATTGGCAGTCTCTGCCGCCATGGCAGCCATGCCTAGAATGTTTGCCTAGCTGAGCCATTTTACCTAGTCACGTGCACCGCTAACACACGGTACACAACCAGCCATAGCCTTAGCTTAGTCCTTGTACAACCATGCTACGTCATGGCAATGCTCAGATTACTTGCCCATGCACCCGTTATGATATGCTCACATGGGTCTTATTGCACCCACAGATTGCCGGATCGTTTATCGGGTCCAATAGCAGCTGCGACATGCCTTTGGCATGAAGGAGAAAGGGGGTCTGTGCCCTTCCTGTTGTGCACACACAGGGATTAAAAGCACTTCGGTGCTCCGTGATCCAACGGGAGCACGAGTTCAATTAATCATGTAATTAATTAATTAGTGGTGCTGAGTTTATTTTCACATTAATGACTTAATGAAATAAAGCTCATGATTTTTTTCGTGTTACACTCTTGGTGAGAAATTTCTCACCACGTTGACTTGTGATTTTTCTCGTGTTAGTGATTTTTCTCGTGTTGGTGAGAAACTTCTCAATTTTTTCACTTTTTCTCACTTTTTCTCACCCATTCTCACCCATTCTCACCTTTTTTCTCACTTTAGGGTTTTTTCTCACCCAAATCTCACCCAAACCCCCTTTTTCTCACCAAAATCTCACCAGGGTGAGATTTTGTTGCCTAGCGTTTGCGGAAAAAAATTGAGATTTTTCTCACTTTTCTCACCTTTTTTCTCAAAGGGGTGAGAAAATTGAGGGTTTTTGAGAATTTTCTCAGAAATTGAGTTCCTAGTGTAGCAAACTGGGCCAAGCTGCCACGGAATGGTGGTACCGCCTGCCGTCCGGCACTTTGAAGCCCGCCGGTGCTATAATTCCTATCGTCCACGCATGTTGTCCCCTGCCTCAAACCGCACGTTGCATTTAAATCTGGAGCCCAAAATTCACTGAAAACGTGTGCCAGCCGGTAGCAAACTGGGCCAAGCTGCCACGGAATGGTGGTACCGCCTGCCGTCCGGCACTTTGAAGCCCGCCGGTGCTATAATTCCTATCGTCCACGCATGTTTTCCCCTGCCTCAAACCGCACGTTGCATTTAAATCTGGAGCCCAAAATTCACTGAAAACGTGTGCCAGCCGGTAGCAAACTGGGCCAAGCTGCCACGGAATGGTGGTACCGCCTGCCGTCCGGCACTTTGAAGCCCGCCGGTGCTATAATTCCTATCGTCCACGCATGTTTTCCCCTGCCTCAAACCGCACGTTGCATTTAAATCTGGAGCCCAAAATTCACTGAAAACGTGTGCCAGCCGGTAGCAAACTGGGCCAAGCTGCCACGGAATGGTGGTACCGCCTGCCGTCCGGCACTTTGAAGCCCGCCGGTGCTATAATTCCTATCGTCCACGCATGTTTTCCCCTGCCTCAAACCGCACGTTGCATTTAAATCTGGAGCCCAAAATTCACTGAAAACGTGTGCCAGCCGGTAGCAAACTGGGCCAAGCTGCCACGGAATGGTGGTACCGCCTGCCGTCCGGCACTTTGAAGCCCGCCGGTGCTATAATTCCTATCGTCCACGCATGTTTTCCCCTGCCTCAAACCGCACGTTGCATTTAAATCTGGAGCCCAAAATTCACTGAAAACGTGTGCCAGCCGGTAGCAAACTGGGCCAAGCTGCCACGGAATGGTGGTACCGCCTGCCGTCCGGCACTTTGAAGCCCGCCGGTGCTATAATTCCTATCGTCCACGCATGTTTTCCCCTGCCTCAAACCGCACGTTGCATTTAAATCTGGAGCCCAAAATTCACTGAAAACGTGTGCCAGCCGGTAGCAAACTGGGCCAAGCTGCCACGGAATGGTGGTACCGCCTGCCGTCCGGCACTTTGAAGCCCGCCGGTGCTATAATTCCTATCGTCCACGCATGTTTTCCCCTGCCTCAAACCGCACGTTGCATTTAAATCTGGAGCCCAAAATTCACTGAAAACGTGTGCCAGCCGGTAGCAAACTGGGCCAAGCTGCCACGGAATGGTGGTACCGCCTGCCGTCCGGCACTTTGAAGCCCGCCGGTGCTATAATTCCTATCGTCCACGCATGTTTTCCCCTGCCTCAAACCGCACGTTGCATTTAAATCTGGAGCCCAAAATTCACTGAAAACGTGTGCCAGCCGGTAGCAAACTGGGCCAAGCTGCCACGGAATGGTGGTACCGCCTGCCGTCCGGCACTTTGAAGCCCGCCGGTGCTATAATTCCTATCGTCCACGCATGTTTTCCCCTGCCTCAAACCGCACGTTGCATTTAAATCTGGAGCCCAAAATTCACTGAAAACGTGTGCCAGCCGGTAGCAAACTGGGCCAAGCTGCCACGGAATGGTGGTACCGCCTGCCGTCCGGCACTTTGAAGCCCGCCGGTGCTATAATTCCTATCGTCCACGCATGTTTTCCCCTGCCTCAAACCGCACGTTGCATTTAAATCTGGAGCCCAAAATTCACTGAAAACGTGTGCCAGCCGGTAGCAAACTGGGCCAAGCTGCCACGGAATGGTGGTACCGCCTGCCGTCCGGCACTTTGAAGCCCGCCGGTGCTATAATTCCTATCGTCCACGCATGTTTTCCCCTGCCTCAAACCGCACGTTGCATTTAAATCTGGAGCCCAAAATTCACTGAAAACGTGTGCCAGCCGGTAGCAAACTGGGCCAAGCTGCCACGGAATGGTGGTACCGCCTGCCGTCCGGCACTTTGAAGCCCGCCGGTGCTATAATTCCTATCGTCCACGCATGTTTTCCCCTGCCTCAAACCGCACGTTGCATTTAAATCTGGAGCCCAAAATTCACTGAAAACGTGTGCCAGCCGGTAGCAAACTGGGCCAAGCTGCCACGGAATGGTGGTACCGCCTGCCGTCCGGCACTTTGAAGCCCGCCGGTGCTATAATTCCTATCGTCCACGCATGTTTTCCCCTGCCTCAAACCGCACGTTGCATTTAAATCTGGAGCCCAAAATTCACTGAAAACGTGTGCCAGCCGGTAGCAAACTGGGCCAAGCTGCCACGGAATGGTGGTACCGCCTGCCGTCCGGCACTTTGAAGCCCGCCGGTGCTATAATTCCTATCGTCCACGCATGTTTTCCCCTGCCTCAAACCGCACGTTGCATTTAAATCTGGAGCCCAAAATTCACTGAAAACGTGTGCCAGCCGGTAGCAAACTGGGCCAAGCTGCCACGGAATGGTGGTACCGCCTGCCGTCCGGCACTTTGAAGCCCGCCGGTGCTATAATTCCTATCGTCCACGCATGTTTTCCCCTGCCTCAAACCGCACGTTGCATTTAAATCTGGAGCCCAAAATTCACTGAAAACGTGTGCCAGCCGGTAGCAAACTGGGCCAAGCTGCCACGGAATGGTGGTACCGCCTGCCGTCCGGCACTTTGAAGCCCGCCGGTGCTATAATTCCTATCGTCCACGCATGTTTTCCCCTGCCTCAAACCGCACGTTGCATTTAAATCTGGAGCCCAAAATTCACTGAAAACGTGTGCCAGCCGGTAGCAAACTGGGCCAAGCTGCCACGGAATGGTGGTACCGCCTGCCGTCCGGCACTTTGAAGCCCGCCGGTGCTATAATTCCTATCGTCCACGCATGTTTTCCCCTGCCTCAAACCGCACGTTGCATTTAAATCTGGAGCCCAAAATTCACTGAAAACGTGTGCCAGCCGGTAGCAAACTGGGCCAAGCTGCCACGGAATGGTGGTACCGCCTGCCGTCCGGCACTTTGAAGCCCGCCGGTGCTATAATTCCTATCGTCCACGCATGTTTTCCCCTGCCTCAAACCGCACGTTGCATTTAAATCTGGAGCCCAAAATTCACTGAAAACGTGTGCCAGCCGGTAGCAAACTGGGCCAAGCTGCCACGGAATGGTGGTACCGCCTGCCGTCCGGCACTTTGAAGCCCGCCGGTGCTATAATTCCTATCGTCCACGCATGTTTTCCCCTGCCTCAAACCGCACGTTGCATTTAAATCTGGAGCCCAAAATTCACTGAAAACGTGTGCCAGCCGGTAGCAAACTGGGCCAAGCTGCCACGGAATGGTGGTACCGCCTGCCGTCCGGCACTTTGAAGCCCGCCGGTGCTATAATTCCTATCGTCCACGCATGTTTTCCCCTGCCTCAAACCGCACGTTGCATTTAAATCTGGAGCCCAAAATTCACTGAAAACGTGTGCCAGCCGGTAGCAAACTGGGCCAAGCTGCCACGGAATGGTGGTACCGCCTGCCGTCCGGCACTTTGAAGCCCGCCGGTGCTATAATTCCTATCGTCCACGCATGTTTTCCCCTGCCTCAAACCGCACGTTGCATTTAAATCTGGAGCCCAAAATTCACTGAAAACGTGTGCCAGCCGGTAGCAAACTGGGCCAAGCTGCCACGGAATGGTGGTACCGCCTGCCGTCCGGCACTTTGAAGCCCGCCGGTGCTATAATTCCTATCGTCCACGCATGTTTTCCCCTGCCTCAAACCGCACGTTGCATTTAAATCTGGAGCCCAAAATTCACTGAAAACGTGTGCCAGCCGGTAGCAAACTGGGCCAAGCTGCCACGGAATGGTGGTACCGCCTGCCGTCCGGCACTTTGAAGCCCGCCGGTGCTATAATTCCTATCGTCCACGCATGTTTTCCCCTGCCTCAAACCGCACGTTGCATTTAAATCTGGAGCCCAAAATTCACTGAAAACGTGTGCCAGCCGGTAGCAAACTGGGCCAAGCTGCCACGGAATGGTGGTACCGCCTGCCGTCCGGCACTTTGAAGCCCGCCGGTGCTATAATTCCTATCGTCCACGCATGTTTTCCCCTGCCTCAAACCGCACGTTGCATTTAAATCTGGAGCCCAAAATTCACTGAAAACGTGTGCCAGCCGGTAGCAAACTGGGCCAAGCTGCCACGGAATGGTGGTACCGCCTGCCGTCCGGCACTTTGAAGCCCGCCGGTGCTATAATTCCTATCGTCCACGCATGTTTTCCCCTGCCTCAAACCGCACGTTGCATTTAAATCTGGAGCCCAAAATTCACTGAAAACGTGTGCCAGCCGGTAGCAAACTGGGCCAAGCTGCCACGGAATGGTGGTACCGCCTGCCGTCCGGCACTTTGAAGCCCGCCGGTGCTATAATTCCTATCGTCCACGCATGTTTTCCCCTGCCTCAAACCGCACGTTGCATTTAAATCTGGAGCCCAAAATTCACTGAAAACGTGTGCCAGCCGGTAGCAAACTGGGCCAAGCTGCCACGGAATGGTGGTACCGCCTGCCGTCCGGCACTTTGAAGCCCGCCGGTGCTATAATTCCTATCGTCCACGCATGTTTTCCCCTGCCTCAAACCGCACGTTGCATTTAAATCTGGAGCCCAAAATTCACTGAAAACGTGTGCCAGCCGGTAGCAAACTGGGCCAAGCTGCCACGGAATGGTGGTACCGCCTGCCGTCCGGCACTTTGAAGCCCGCCGGTGCTATAATTCCTATCGTCCACGCATGTTTTCCCCTGCCTCAAACCGCACGTTGCATTTAAATCTGGAGCCCAAAATTCACTGAAAACGTGTGCCAGCCGGTAGCAAACTGGGCCAAGCTGCCACGGAATGGTGGTACCGCCTGCCGTCCGGCACTTTGAAGCCCGCCGGTGCTATAATTCCTATCGTCCACGCATGTTTTCCCCTGCCTCAAACCGCACGTTGCATTTAAATCTGGAGCCCAAAATTCACTGAAAACGTGTGCCAGCCGGTAGCAAACTGGGCCAAGCTGCCACGGAATGGTGGTACCGCCTGCCGTCCGGCACTTTGAAGCCCGCCGGTGCTATAATTCCTATCGTCCACGCATGTTTTCCCCTGCCTCAAACCGCACGTTGCATTTAAATCTGGAGCCCAAAATTCACTGAAAACGTGTGCCAGCCGGTAGCAAACTGGGCCAAGCTGCCACGGAATGGTGGTACCGCCTGCCGTCCGGCACTTTGAAGCCCGCCGGTGCTATAATTCCTATCGTCCACGCATGTTTTCCCCTGCCTCAAACCGCACGTTGCATTTAAATCTGGAGCCCAAAATTCACTGAAAACGTGTGCCAGCCGGTAGCAAACTGGGCCAAGCTGCCACGGAATGGTGGTACCGCCTGCCGTCCGGCACTTTGAAGCCCGCCGGTGCTATAATTCCTATCGTCCACGCATGTTTTCCCCTGCCTCAAACCGCACGTTGCATTTAAATCTGGAGCCCAAAATTCACTGAAAACGTGTGCCAGCCGGTAGCAAACTGGGCCAAGCTGCCACGGAATGGTGGTACCGCCTGCCGTCCGGCACTTTGAAGCCCGCCGGTGCTATAATTCCTATCGTCCACGCATGTTTTCCCCTGCCTCAAACCGCACGTTGCATTTAAATCTGGAGCCCAAAATTCACTGAAAACGTGTGCCAGCCGGTAGCAAACTGGGCCAAGCTGCCACGGAATGGTGGTACCGCCTGCCGTCCGGCACTTTGAAGCCCGCCGGTGCTATAATTCCTATCGTCCACGCATGTTTTCCCCTGCCTCAAACCGCACGTTGCATTTAAATCTGGAGCCCAAAATTCACTGAAAACGTGTGCCAGCCGGTAGCAAACTGGGCCAAGCTGCCACGGAATGGTGGTACCGCCTGCCGTCCGGCACTTTGAAGCCCGCCGGTGCTATAATTCCTATCGTCCACGCATGTTTTCCCCTGCCTCAAACCGCACGTTGCATTTAAATCTGGAGCCCAAAATTCACTGAAAACGTGTGCCAGCCGGTAGCAAACTGGGCCAAGCTGCCACGGAATGGTGGTACCGCCTGCCGTCCGGCACTTTGAAGCCCGCCGGTGCTATAATTCCTATCGTCCACGCATGTTTTCCCCTGCCTCAAACCGCACGTTGCATTTAAATCTGGAGCCCAAAATTCACTGAAAACGTGTGCCAGCCGGTAGCAAACTGGGCCAAGCTGCCACGGAATGGTGGTACCGCCTGCCGTCCGGCACTTTGAAGCCCGCCGGTGCTATAATTCCTATCGTCCACGCATGTTTTCCCCTGCCTCAAACCGCACGTTGCATTTAAATCTGGAGCCCAAAATTCACTGAAAACGTGTGCCAGCCGGTAGCAAACTGGGCCAAGCTGCCACGGAATGGTGGTACCGCCTGCCGTCCGGCACTTTGAAGCCCGCCGGTGCTATAATTCCTATCGTCCACGCATGTTTTCCCCTGCCTCAAACCGCACGTTGCATTTAAATCTGGAGCCCAAAATTCACTGAAAACGTGTGCCAGCCGGTAGCAAACTGGGCCAAGCTGCCACGGAATGGTGGTACCGCCTGCCGTCCGGCACTTTGAAGCCCGCCGGTGCTATAATTCCTATCGTCCACGCATGTTTTCCCCTGCCTCAAACCGCACGTTGCATTTAAATCTGGAGCCCAAAATTCACTGAAAACGTGTGCCAGCCGGTAGCAAACTGGGCCAAGCTGCCACGGAATGGTGGTACCGCCTGCCGTCCGGCACTTTGAAGCCCGCCGGTGCTATAATTCCTATCGTCCACGCATGTTTTCCCCTGCCTCAAACCGCACGTTGCATTTAAATCTGGAGCCCAAAATTCACTGAAAACGTGTGCCAGCCGGTAGCAAACTGGGCCAAGCTGCCACGGAATGGTGGTACCGCCTGCCGTCCGGCACTTTGAAGCCCGCCGGTGCTATAATTCCTATCGTCCACGCATGTTTTCCCCTGCCTCAAACCGCACGTTGCATTTAAATCTGGAGCCCAAAATTCACTGAAAACGTGTGCCAGCCGGTAGCAAACTGGGCCAAGCTGCCACGGAATGGTGGTACCGCCTGCCGTCCGGCACTTTGAAGCCCGCCGGTGCTATAATTCCTATCGTCCACGCATGTTTTCCCCTGCCTCAAACCGCACGTTGCATTTAAATCTGGAGCCCAAAATTCACTGAAAACGTGTGCCAGCCGGTAGCAAACTGGGCCAAGCTGCCACGGAATGGTGGTACCGCCTGCCGTCCGGCACTTTGAAGCCCGCCGGTGCTATAATTCCTATCGTCCACGCATGTTTTCCCCTGCCTCAAACCGCACGTTGCATTTAAATCTGGAGCCCAAAATTCACTGAAAACGTGTGCCAGCCGGTAGCAAACTGGGCCAAGCTGCCACGGAATGGTGGTACCGCCTGCCGTCCGGCACTTTGAAGCCCGCCGGTGCTATAATTCCTATCGTCCACGCATGTTTTCCCCTGCCTCAAACCGCACGTTGCATTTAAATCTGGAGCCCAAAATTCACTGAAAACGTGTGCCAGCCGGTAGCAAACTGGGCCAAGCTGCCACGGAATGGTGGTACCGCCTGCCGTCCGGCACTTTGAAGCCCGCCGGTGCTATAATTCCTATCGTCCACGCATGTTTTCCCCTGCCTCAAACCGCACGTTGCATTTAAATCTGGAGCCCAAAATTCACTGAAAACGTGTGCCAGCCGGTAGCAAACTGGGCCAAGCTGCCACGGAATGGTGGTACCGCCTGCCGTCCGGCACTTTGAAGCCCGCCGGTGCTATAATTCCTATCGTCCACGCATGTTTTCCCCTGCCTCAAACCGCACGTTGCATTTAAATCTGGAGCCCAAAATTCACTGAAAACGTGTGCCAGCCGGTAGCAAACTGGGCCAAGCTGCCACGGAATGGTGGTACCGCCTGCCGTCCGGCACTTTGAAGCCCGCCGGTGCTATAATTCCTATCGTCCACGCATGTTTTCCCCTGCCTCAAACCGCACGTTGCATTTAAATCTGGAGCCCAAAATTCACTGAAAACGTGTGCCAGCCGGTAGCAAACTGGGCCAAGCTGCCACGGAATGGTGGTACCGCCTGCCGTCCGGCACTTTGAAGCCCGCCGGTGCTATAATTCCTATCGTCCACGCATGTTTTCCCCTGCCTCAAACCGCACGTTGCATTTAAATCTGGAGCCCAAAATTCACTGAAAACGTGTGCCAGCCGGTAGCAAACTGGGCCAAGCTGCCACGGAATGGTGGTACCGCCTGCCGTCCGGCACTTTGAAGCCCGCCGGTGCTATAATTCCTATCGTCCACGCATGTTTTCCCCTGCCTCAAACCGCACGTTGCATTTAAATCTGGAGCCCAAAATTCACTGAAAACGTGTGCCAGCCGGTAGCAAACTGGGCCAAGCTGCCACGGAATGGTGGTACCGCCTGCCGTCCGGCACTTTGAAGCCCGCCGGTGCTATAATTCCTATCGTCCACGCATGTTTTCCCCTGCCTCAAACCGCACGTTGCATTTAAATCTGGAGCCCAAAATTCACTGAAAACGTGTGCCAGCCGGTAGCAAACTGGGCCAAGCTGCCACGGAATGGTGGTACCGCCTGCCGTCCGGCACTTTGAAGCCCGCCGGTGCTATAATTCCTATCGTCCACGCATGTTTTCCCCTGCCTCAAACCGCACGTTGCATTTAAATCTGGAGCCCAAAATTCACTGAAAACGTGTGCCAGCCGGTAGCAAACTGGGCCAAGCTGCCACGGAATGGTGGTACCGCCTGCCGTCCGGCACTTTGAAGCCCGCCGGTGCTATAATTCCTATCGTCCACGCATGTTTTCCCCTGCCTCAAACCGCACGTTGCATTTAAATCTGGAGCCCAAAATTCACTGAAAACGTGTGCCAGCCGGTAGCAAACTGGGCCAAGCTGCCACGGAATGGTGGTACCGCCTGCCGTCCGGCACTTTGAAGCCCGCCGGTGCTATAATTCCTATCGTCCACGCATGTTTTCCCCTGCCTCAAACCGCACGTTGCATTTAAATCTGGAGCCCAAAATTCACTGAAAACGTGTGCCAGCCGGTAGCAAACTGGGCCAAGCTGCCACGGAATGGTGGTACCGCCTGCCGTCCGGCACTTTGAAGCCCGCCGGTGCTATAATTCCTATCGTCCACGCATGTTTTCCCCTGCCTCAAACCGCACGTTGCATTTAAATCTGGAGCCCAAAATTCACTGAAAACGTGTGCCAGCCGGTAGCAAACTGGGCCAAGCTGCCACGGAATGGTGGTACCGCCTGCCGTCCGGCACTTTGAAGCCCGCCGGTGCTATAATTCCTATCGTCCACGCATGTTTTCCCCTGCCTCAAACCGCACGTTGCATTTAAATCTGGAGCCCAAAATTCACTGAAAACGTGTGCCAGCCGGTAGCAAACTGGGCCAAGCTGCCACGGAATGGTGGTACCGCCTGCCGTCCGGCACTTTGAAGCCCGCCGGTGCTATAATTCCTATCGTCCACGCATGTTTTCCCCTGCCTCAAACCGCACGTTGCATTTAAATCTGGAGCCCAAAATTCACTGAAAACGTGTGCCAGCCGGTAGCAAACTGGGCCAAGCTGCCACGGAATGGTGGTACCGCCTGCCGTCCGGCACTTTGAAGCCCGCCGGTGCTATAATTCCTATCGTCCACGCATGTTTTCCCCTGCCTCAAACCGCACGTTGCATTTAAATCTGGAGCCCAAAATTCACTGAAAACGTGTGCCAGCCGGTAGCAAACTGGGCCAAGCTGCCACGGAATGGTGGTACCGCCTGCCGTCCGGCACTTTGAAGCCCGCCGGTGCTATAATTCCTATCGTCCACGCATGTTTTCCCCTGCCTCAAACCGCACGTTGCATTTAAATCTGGAGCCCAAAATTCACTGAAAACGTGTGCCAGCCGGTAGCAAACTGGGCCAAGCTGCCACGGAATGGTGGTACCGCCTGCCGTCCGGCACTTTGAAGCCCGCCGGTGCTATAATTCCTATCGTCCACGCATGTTTTCCCCTGCCTCAAACCGCACGTTGCATTTAAATCTGGAGCCCAAAATTCACTGAAAACGTGTGCCAGCCGGTAGCAAACTGGGCCAAGCTGCCACGGAATGGTGGTACCGCCTGCCGTCCGGCACTTTGAAGCCCGCCGGTGCTATAATTCCTATCGTCCACGCATGTTGTCCCCTGCCTCAAACCGCACGTTGCATTTAAATCTGGAGCCCAAAATTCACTGAAAACGTGTGCCAGCCGGTACCCTGCCAGCCGTTAAGAATGTACTCCAGCACAAGTACATTTTGAGTTTTTCCAAGTTTCTTGTTTTTTGCTTGTTTCAAGTTCAGTTTTGCATAAAAAGTGTCCCCATAGCCCCTGGATCTCATCTGGAGGTAGTTGAACTAGTATATGCTACAATATACTAGGTTGTACTATTTTCTACTACATTTATACTATAATGTACTAAATTGAACTACATCTGAACTAAATGTAACTGTGATTGATGCCCCTGTAACGTCTCCCAATGCTCAATAACAGGTCTGGCCACCATTGGTGACCTCCTAGAGCCATTCACAGCTGCATTTCGTGGATCACCGCACAAAAAAAAAATGTTTTACTTAGCCTTATCAACATGGGAATGAGGGCTTTGGTGTGCAAACATGCATGTGTGCTAAAAATTGGACATTCTGACACTGCACGAGAGTCTGGTAATACTTAAGCACTTCAGGTCATGATCGAAGTATAGAATGAACTGATGCAAGCAATCAAGCATTATGCAAGGAATGGAATGCTGCAATGAATTTTAGCAGTAATACTTGCAACTAGGGAACACACGATAAAGTCACGAATCTGACATGCATTGTGCCGTCATGGCACATGCATGAACATGTACACGAACAGAGGATCACGCGGACGCCCACGTGCACGCGCATGGCAATCCCCATGCCCCCCCCCCCACACACACACACAAGCCCCAACTCCAAACATTGCACCAATGACCCACCCACCCAAACCCAACCCCAGCCCCCCTGACCCCCCAACGCCCATGCACACGCCCATGCCCCCGCCCCCGCCCCCGCCCCCGCCCCCGCCCCCGCCCCCGCCCCCGCCCCCGCCCCCGCCCCCGCCCCCGCCCCCGCCCCGCCCCCCCCCGCCCCGCCCCGCCCCCGCCCCCCCCGCCCCCGCCCATGCCCATGCCCCTGCCCCCGCACCCGCCCATTCTCACCCACGCCCACGCCCACGCCCACGCCCACGCCCACGCCCATGCCCACGCCCACGCCCACGCCCACGCCCACGCCCACGCCCACGCCCACGCCCACGCCCACGCCCACGCCCACGCCCACGCCCACGCCCACGCCCACGCCCACGCCCACGCCCACGCCCACGCCCACGCCCACCCTAGCCTCACCCCTACTCCAAGCCACAATTATACCCAAAGCCACAGCCAGAAGTAGAGCGCAGCTGCAACAATAGCAGACGTAGCTGAGACACACACCTACCCACGCCAACGCCCACGCCCACGCTCACGCCCACGCCCACGCCCACGCCCACGCCCACGCCCACGCCCACGCCCACGCCCACGCCCACGCCCACGCCCACGCCCACGCCCACGCCCACGCCCACGCCCACGCCCACGCCCACGCCCACGCCCACGCCCACGCCCACGCCCACGCCCACGCCACGCCCACGCCCACGCCCACCCACGCCCACCCCACGCCCACGCCCACGCCCACGCCACGCCCACGCCCACGCCCACGCCCACGCCCACGCCCACGCCCACGCCCACGCCCACGCCCACGCCCACGCCCACGCCCACGCCCACGCCCACGCCCACGCCCACGCCCACGCCCACGCCCACGCCCACGCCCACGCCCACGCCCACGCCCACGCCCACGCCCACGCCCACACCCACGCCCACGCCCACGCCCACGCCCACGCCCACGCCCACGCCCACGCCCACGCCCACGCCCACGCCCACGCCCACGCCCACGCCCACGCCCACGCCCACGCCCACGCCCACGCCCACGCCCACGCCCACGCCCACGCCCACGCCCACGCCCACGCCCACGCCCACGCCCACGCCCACGCCCACGCCCACGCCCACGCCCACGCCCACGCCCACGCCCACGCCCACGCCCACGCCCACGCCCACGCCCACGCCCACGCCCACGCCCACGCCCACGCCCACGCCCACGCCCACGCCCACGCCCACGCCCACGCCCATGCCAACGCCCACGCCCACGCCCACGCCCACGCCCACGCCCACGCCCACACCCACGCCCACGCCCACGCCCACGCCCACGCCCACGCCCACGCCCGCGCCCATGCCCACGCTCACGCCCACGCCCACGCCCACGCCCGCGCCTGCGCCCACCCTAGCCTCACCCCTACTCCAAGCCACAAATGCACCGTAAGCCACAGCCAGAAGTACAGCACAGCAGCGACAATTGCAGACTTAGCCCAGACACACACCTACCCACGTCAATGCCCCTGCCCAGAGACTCGCGGCCTCATCCCACCCCCCTGCACGAACAGTTCCCAAACAAAAGAAAAGGCAAACAAAAGGAACAAGAGTAGCAAGCTGCATTGCGAGCACATATGCCAGTTCTGGTGCACATGCCAGGCCGAAAGCAACTCATGATTGCCCCTGCCCCTGCCCCTGCCCCTACCCCTGCCCCTGCCCCTGCCCCTGCCCCTGCCCCTGCCCCTGCCCCTGCCCCTGCCCCTGCCCCTGCCCCTGCCCCTGCCCCTGCCCCTGCCCCTGCCCCTGCCCCTGCCCCTGCTCCTGCCCCTGCCATCACCATTCTAACCACCACACATTACGAAAAGCAAGAAGAAATTATAATAATAATAAGAAGAAATTATAAGAAGAAGAAATAATAATAATAAACAAGCACAAAGTTGACTGCACATGCGACTGTACCAGTAGGCACGTAGCAAATTTTAGCTGCAGCTTCAATTTCAACTTCATTGCAATTGCAAGTGTGACTGCATGTGTAATTGCACTACCAATGCCTAATGCCCACTGCATGTGCCCAGTGCGAATGCAATTCAAAAGCAACATGCAATCGAAATTACAGCTGAAGCCGGCTATTAACAAAGATATTTAAAGCAGTTGTTAACTACAGAGACCCAATGAAAATGCAAATGCAATGAAAAAGCAACAGAAGTTGAAGCCACTGCCACTCTACCTGCCGACAGTAACACCACCGCCAGCACCCACTCATATCCCAACGACAAGGAAATAGAATTGCCCAAAGCCAGACATACATTGGGACGCATAAGCAAACGGCAACGCAAGCGCACATGCAAATGTATACGCAAAGGCAAAGGCAAAGGCAAACGCAAACGCAAACGCAAACGCAAGCTTGTCATGTACCTACGCTTAACTGCAAACGCAAACTGTGCACGAAGCAAAAAGATTGGATGGCCAAGATCATGGCAAATACGAGGGCCGAAAACAATCCAACTTCATCTAAATGTCCGAAATCCTCACGACGTTTCGATGCGCGCTTGAATGTCGAAGGCCTGCGCCGATTATCGATCATAAGTCGAATGTGTAATTGTCGGCTTATGAGAACTGCTTTGCGACAGTATCACGTCAGGCCGTTCCTGTGCAGCCATTTTCCCTGTGCAGCGGGTGGACAACGTTCACTTTCCGCATTATTCATGGCTATCGAAGTTAATTCTTACCGACCCCGGCTGCCATGGCCACTGGCCACGCATATCAAGTTCAGGTATTCCCGACCTGTAGCGCAGCAGATTTCTGTTGGAAGGCATCCTAAGCATCGTGATAAAAGAAATCCGAACAATAGACATTCATGCTGCATCTAAGGACATTATGGCATTTGTATATACTGCAAGTACATGTATCGACATTGCCGTGATTGCTAACCCCGACTCACCATGAACAGGAACTTTCCCTCTGCCTCCATGAAATGTACTTCGTGAAATGTACTGTAATACATATGATGTACTACGATGATAATCATCCCAGCAAAGCCATAGTACACCTTCCGTTTCGACCGCCATGTCGGCCACTAGTCCGGATAGCTCAATGTGCACCTGACCTTGACACTAATCGCACAAACAGCCACAATTTTGCAAGCAAGAAGACATGGCTACCTCGGCATTTCATGAAATGTACTTCGTGAAATGCATTTCGTGAAATGTACTAAGGAACGTGATTGGCCGGCGTTCGCTCGCCAAATCTCGCAAAATGTACTAAGGCACGTGATTGGTCCCGCAAAATGTACTAAGGAACGTGATTGGCCGGCGAAGATTCTGTTTGCTGCAATTAAAATTCCCTACAGAATCTTCGCCGGCCAATCACGTTCCTTAGTACATTTTGCGGGACCAATCACGTGCCTTAGTACATTTTGCGAGATTTGGCGAGCGAACGCCGGCCAATCACGTTCCTTAGTACATTTCACGAAATGCATTTCACGAAGTACATTTCATGAAATGCCGAGGTAGCCATGTCTTCTTGCTTGCAAAATTGTGGCTGTTTGTGCGATTAGTGTCAAGGTCAGGTGCACATTGAGCTATCCGGACTAGTGGCCGACATGGCGGTCGAAACGGAAGGTGTGCTATGGCTTTGCTGGGACATAATCGTGGCTATCTGCTTCCTGGCTTTCGCTATCATGGTGATGGGACACCATGGGAAGCGCAAGTTCGCAGCCATAGTGCTAAGCGGCAGCACCCATGCCGGCAGCCTAGTGACCGACGAGACGTTCGACTGTAAGTGCGGCCACGAGTGCATGAAGCCCATTAGAATATCACATCTCCAGGCATTGCGAAGCGCCTGGTTTTCGCCCGGGCGGAAGCAAGAGGACAGGAAGGCGGCGATAAAGCAGCAGCTGCACCAGGGGGGGTACGACGCCATAACCACGATGTCGTCATCTACTCGTCACAAGTTCGTTCATGGCGCTGGTTTTCGGTTCGTTCTCGACGGGGGAGTCAAGGATATGAACATAGGGTTTGTGACCCCTTTTCACTTTCGCGTTTCACTTTCGAGGCGGCCTTCAGGCACTGCCTGAAAATTAGCAACCACGTTTGGAACTCTTCGGACCACCTGTGAAACTAATCACATTTGATGATGTGCTGGCGGGCCTGGGCATCGCATTTGAGCATTACTTCGAGCAGGGCTCAACAAGCTCGATTCGCCAACTCAACCCGAAGAAGCCCTAAGCTGCGGTAAGACATATATTTGTGTGGATGGCTCTTGATATCATGCTGAATTTCTAGTCTTCTCTAGGTGGACAGTTCATGTGCAGCCATACAGGTCATCCATGTGTGTTTTAACCATGTTGCATGTGCCACAGATATTATGAGCAGTATTTACTAAGTGTGCTGGAGTCGTTGTTGCATGCTTGTTGTATTTCACAGTTCACGCCTGCATGAACGCATCGTTGATACTAATGATTATTCATATTGCATGACTGTTCTATTGGGGACGCCGCGCTTGATGTCACAACGTGGCCGAAAGGGTGCATCCACCGCTGACGGCCGGTGGGTGAAATCGATGGACGCATTTCCGAAGAAGCCAGCCGCGGGCCACACCCATGGCGCGGGCGGGGGCGCGGGCGGGGGCGGGGGCGGGGGAGAAGGCGCGGGTGCGGGCGCGGGCGCCACCCAAGACGCGGGCGCGGGCGCGGGCGGGGCGGGGCGGGGGCGCAGGCGCCGGCGCGGGTGCGGGCGCGGGCGCCACCCAAGGCGCGCGCGCGGGCGCGGGCGGGGGTGGGGGCGCAGGCGCCGGCGCGGGTGCGGGCGCGGGCGCCACCGCCGACTTGGATGATGAGCCAGCAACCGAAGCCGAGAGGGAGAGGCACCGCTCTTCGAAGGTGTTCGATCTCGAAGTGTTTTGGGGCCCGGATATGACCGTGTATGTCCGCTGGCGCCTAGCCGCATCGGAGACGTTGGTAAATGCACCGGTGAACAAGTGGCAGCCCACAGGGCCTAATGGCGAGGCTTGTGACGGGGTCACGCCCATTGGGTACACCCCGCAGGGAGATCCTGTCTATGGGTGCCTCCTCATAGAGCGTGGCAAGGCCCCCAAAGGAAGTCCTGGTCTAGTGCCGCTTTTTGAATGGGACGAGGGCGGTGCCAGGAGATGTACCTGCGCTAGCCTTCACAGCCTTTTTCCTGACATCGTCGCCGCTGAGAAGCAGCAGTTGCTGGACGGATGGATTGAGCAGTGCCAAAGTCCGTGGAGGATGTGCGTGCCAACAACGAGAATCTGTTCGACATCATGGAGCAAAAGCTCAAAGAGAAGCGTGAACTGCAAGCGAACAAGGCGGTACCCTTACCGCTGCGCTTACTGCTGCGATCTGCAGGCGACCAGTCGGTTGCGCGGTCGCAACACGGCACTGAGGTGCTGCCCATCAAAACAAAGTAAATCCGCTCCAACACGTCGCTTGCCCTGCCCAGCGAGATTCAAAGCGCGATCAACCGCGCATCGTGCGCTTTTACCGCTGCGCGAGAGGAGCACATCACGGGCAACGCCCGCTTTGCGCAAGCACTGAATTTTCGGCAGGCACCACCTTCAAAGGTGAATGGAAGCCTCATACGCGCGCGACCCGTACTCGTTGTTAGGCGGCGCAGCGTCACCTGCGGGCAGGATGCCCGTGGGCACCACACATGCTGGTGAAGGTCCTTGATCTGGAAGGCCGATTTCGCACGGAAGCGGTGACAGCAATTGGTCGCCTCTCCTTACTTACGCACCGTCGTGACAGGGCCAGTTTTCTTGAGTGACATTAGGTTGGCGGCAGCGCAAGGGATGACGGTCCCCAATTTTCTGGTACACAGCTGTCAGCACTGGACAGTGGGCCGGTACGGCAGAGGTGCAACCAGCCTGAGCTGATCTAGTACCGGCAAACACTGTCAGCTGCCACGGTGGCGGCGTTGAGAGCACCCGCAAGATTGAATTTTGACATTACAATTAGACTGCCACCTGGTGCGGCCTGCCAGGGCAAGCGATAAGGATATCTTGCAATGCCTACTTTGCCGTGACACTCTGGAGCACGTGCGCTTATCCGGATGCGCCTGTTGTGCCCTGTGTTTCCGGGTGAGGAGGCGAGGAAGAGGGAGCGCTTCCATGGCTGGTTCACTAAAAGTGTTTCAAGGAAAGGGGAGGTCACCTGCTCATGCAATGGCGATGTGGGCTGAATGGGCAGTGTGAGGACTATCATGCCCCTGGCGGAAGGTGACCGCAGTCGTGTGCGGCTGCCCACACTCTTCCAGTCGAGGCAATTTGGCACGCGCTCCGCATTCTTTCCACAGGAGCTAGCTTGGCCACCCGTGAACGCAGGTGAATGGCACCTGCACATAGACGATGCCGGTGTCCTGCTGTGCACAGTGACAGTGAAGGCGGTGGAGGGAGGAGGAAGAGGGAGAAGAAAGGGAGAAAGAGGGGGAGGAGGAGGGGAGGAGGAGGGGAAGAGGGGGGGGAGAGGCGGGAGGGGAGAGGGGGAGGGAGAATGGGAGGGGGAGGGGGAGGAGTGGAAGAGGGAGAAGGGAGAGGGAGAGGAAGCGATGCGGAATGGAGCGGGGATGACTGGTAGATGAGACGCCGTTGCCAATCTACCGGCGCAGTGGAACTCGAAGTGGTAGACAAGTTTTGAACTCATGGTTTTCGGGCAAAGTAGAGCATGCACGCCCTGGCCTACGCTGAATTTAAATCAATGGTTGAGTTTTAGGGAGAGGCTGCATTTTGCTTGGATGAAGAATGTGTTAGCATGGCCCAACTTTTATGGCTTTGTAGCCAAAATCCTTATGGGGCTATGTGCACAGTGTACTGCGGTGTTTGTGCAATTTGCGAGGATTCCTGTCCTTGTAGCGCCATGTGGCCTCGTCACTCCTGCAGCCTGGTAGTGTGTTGGTTCCATGCAGGCCTACCCATGCATTGGTCATCGCGATCTGGTGTGATTTGCATTTGCACACCTTCTATTTAAGGCCATGATATGATGATGTCTTGTTATTTTAATGTGTATAATGCGACAAGAGGCTAATATAGCTTGTATAAGTGTCTATGCAAATGTCAACTAACCCTTTACCTATCCTGACCTTACAAAGTTGTAAGAAATGGTCCTAATGTAGTGGCAAAACACGGTTTATTTACAACAATTCACAGTTTTTTTGACATAGTTTGAGGCAAACTATAGCTTCTAACTTACAAAAAATGCTTGAAAAACAGGCCAAAATTGCACCATTTAATGCTAAGCAAAACGTCACTATTTTGATTTTATCAAACTGGGCCCAAACTTGGCCCATGGTCTAAATCTAGTGGTGTTTAAGGTTGCTTCCAACATTTCAATAGCATTTCCTGAACATGTTTGATATTGTTTTAGTTAGCTACACTGAGCAAAATAGCTTGAAAATTGGGCAAAAACCTGCCCATTTATGCTAATGTGCAAACGTCACTATTTTTGAACGTCAACAAGACCTGAGCCCAAACTTGGACCCATGGGTCTCTATCTAGCGGTGTTTAGAGTTGCTTCCAATATTTCATAGCCCTTTATGACGTAGTTTGATACTTGTTTAGCGTTAATGCTTTTACACTTAGCAAAGAATGCTTGAAAATGGCAAAAAAATGCCAAGTCTTTAATGCTAGCAAACGTCACTATTTTGGAAGTTCTAGATTGACCCCAAAACTTTGTGGCATGGTACTATTCTAGTGGTAATTAAGGTTGCTTGCAAAATTCCATGATGGTTTTGACGTGATTAGTACTGTTTTCCTATTATTATATTTAAATTTAACAAAAAAATGACAAAAAATGTAACCTTTATTGCTAGGCAAATTGTGCACCAAGATTGAACGTCCGAAATCGATACCCCATCTTGTAACGAGGTTCTATTTTGGTTTGCAACATCATGCATGACAATTTTCAAGGGCATAAAAGACAAACTTCGGTACGAAGATACATTTTGCGTGCCTGGACCGTACATTCTTAATGGCTGGTAGGGGTAGCTTAAAACTGGGCCAGAAGCCTGCCACGGGAAAGATCGGTGAGTTACCAACCTTGCCTTGCCGTCCGGCACTTTGAAGGTGGCCGCCGGTGCCTAATAATCCTATCGGTCCACGCTGCATGTTTTCCCCTGCCTCAAATCCGCACGTTTGCATTTTTTTAAATCTGGAGCGCCAAAAATTCCACTGAACAACGTGGTGCACGCCGGTAGCAAACCTGGGGCCAAAGCTGCCACGGAAGATTGGTGGTACCACCTGCCTGCCGTCGCGGCACTTTGAAGCCGCCGGTGCTATAC